>VWZZ01005333.1:2010181-2044629 GCA_013399095.1 Psophia crepitans | reverse complement strand
AAAAAAAAAAAAAAGCCATGAAACGGAGACCGGAACAAGGAAAAGAGGTTAGTGGGTTAAGTGGTGTGTGTTTCCTGCGTTTGCAAAGGTGCCTATAGTGAGGAGGGCGGCTGTAATTCGGCCATTAGTTACAGATGGTGGCTGGAGTCTTGAGATTCATGCAGCGAGAGGAGAGCTCTTGTATCTCTTTCCAGTGATGTCGACTTTAAACTGCTTTGAAAACCTGAATCAAGACAGCATAAAGAATAGTGGATGTGATACTTAGCGATGCTGCCAGCTGGTTCCTTTATGTATTTTAATGCAGAAATGTCTAGAAATGTGAACAAAAAGGAGTTAATTTGCCAAATGAGATTTCTCTCCCCCAATCCTTGCAAAAATGGCTTTAGTGGCAAGTAGGTAAAGGACATTCAGGAGGATTTACAAGCAGATTGGATTTTTCAAAACTTTGCTCCTTGAATCAATTTGTGTACAACTTTTGGAGAAGGTTATGTGTCTCAAGCAGTGAAGGGAGAGCTTTAAACAGATCAGCGGCATAAGAAACATTTCTGAACAACGTAACTTTTAACGTATTTCCATTCCTTAACTCTGAAAGCTTTTGTTCCAGTTATATGAATAGCAAACTCAGCCTTGGAGATCTGCATTTTTCAGCATAGTTATAGTTACTTCATGAGACAAACCCCAGTACTACAAATGCAGAAACTTAATTGGTGGAAACAGCATCGCACATGCAGTTAACCTCTGCAAATTAAGACGTGAAAAATACTGTTTCAGACCGATTCATTTTTGTCCTTCACTCTGCTTACAGGTACTGTTTGATGAGTGTGAAAGGATGCTTCACTGATTTTCATATTGATTTTGGTGGCACTTCAGTGTGGTATCACGTTTTCCGTGGGGGGAAGGTAGGTAAACCTCGTTTTTTGATATTTGTTTTTATTTCTCTGTACCTCTTATGGCGGGAGGGATTGCTTGCTTTTATTTTTCTTTTTTTTTCTATTTTTTGTTTTTCTTTTTGGAGGAGGGGCGCTGCTAGTCAGTGATCCGTTTATTTCAGCTACCTTTGTTGATGTACACTGGGTTTGCTGAACTAGGAGGACACCATTCAGCTTTATGAAACAAACGAGCAATTTATTTGAAATATCAAATGTTGCATTTGTTTTTGTGGTAGTGATTTTAGGCTCATTATTTGCTGCATGGTTTAGAAGTGGCTTGCAGTGAGTAAGTGGCTGTGTGTACCCTTGCTGGGTCAGAGTGCCCTCACAAGTCTCCTTCTGTAGCTAGGGCTTCTGTTTCCTTTTAGAGATTCCATGTTCCTTCGGTGAGCACATGCACACCGTGCCTGAACTGAAATATTACGGGATACAGAAGCGTTAAAATACATGGCGCGTATGGCTGCATTCACGTTTTTACTGTTATAGGTTGCTTTTCCCAGCTCTAGTATAAACAGTGCATGGTGGGAACTGAAATAAATACAGCAGATTGAGTATCGCTGTGGTACAGATACTGTTCATCAATAGAGTCCAACAAAGTTGTAGTATACCAACGCGCTGTTTTGAACTGAAAGTAAGCTGTGCAGGCATCTTCTGAATAAGATGTTTCATGGGAGAGATGACAACTGACGGTTATCTTGCCACTTCCAGCACGTGGACTAATTGCTGCTGCTGTCTGCCGTGTGCCTCTGTGTACAACACCTGGAAAAACACGTGTTTTATGCAGAAACATAGAAACATCACGTGTTCATTTATCTAACACATGATAAGCTTGCTGGGATTTCTCAGCTGTTTATTTTTGTTGACTGTTGGTAATAGTTAAATCTTTGTTTTATTTTTAGATCTTCTGGCTGATTCCGCCTACTCTGCAGAATCTAGAACTTTATGAAGAATGGGTTCTCTCAGGAAAACAAAGTGATATCTTTCTGGGAGACAGGGTGGAACGATGCCAAAGAATTGAGCTGAAACAAGGCTATACATTCTTCATTCCTTCAGGTATCCCTTGTTAACTGACTGTTTTTGGAGTCACTGGAATTGCATTTGACTATCAGTTCTCTGTAAAACAATTCTTCCCATCTAAACCTGGTGTTGACCTTTTTATTTGCTGTCACAAAAGAAGGCTAGGAACTGAATGCACTTAATTTTCCAGAAATGGACCCACTCAGACTGATGAAAAATGTACTGCGAGGAAGTATGTGCAGTGATCATTTGTGCTGTACTGGGAAAAGGAGACACGACTTGGGTGTCTGGGGCTGTCAGTCCACCACTTCTCCTCTGAGTCATACTGAGTTTTGCTATTGTTAGCTTGCTTGGAAAAATATTTTTTTGTTTTTGTTATCTCTTCTGGCAGGTTTCACCTGCGGTTCAGTAACCTCCTGCTTCGCCTCTGTCTCTGGCCAGAGCTGGGTCTCGATTCCCTAGCGGAGCTCAATGGAGATTCCAGTAGGTGGAAGAGCAGGCACTGTGCTCCCTTAGGGTTGCTTCTTGGGGAAACAATTTATTTTATTGTCATAACTCTTCAGAACTCCTGCTGATGGAGGGAGACTGCTGAATCTGGACAGCTTCTAGTAGCTCAGACACAGTTAATTTTTACGCTACTGCCCGCCTCAGTAGTTGCATGGCCTGATTCGGGCTCTTCTGGCAAAGCAGCCAGATAGCTGCTGCTTTGTAGGTTGGTGGCTTCAGCCCTTTTTGCTCCTGCCTAAACTGGATTAAGGACGGTACAGTCTGTAACACTTCTCATTTAAGAGGTATCAGACTTTGTTCTCTTTGACCATTATGGAACTGTAAGTTTGTTTATAATGAAATAACGTGTTGCCACTGTCTAGTGGGTCTTACCAGGGAAATAAATATATGTGGCCTTTCTACATGAAGAGGGACAGGTTGTTCAGGGAGTTGTTCAGCTCTAGAATTACTTTGTGGAGATAGGATTATTATTTTTTAATCCTGGAGACAGAGAGAATGCAGGTCATGTGGAGACAGCAACAATGTTCTTGCCAACTAGGGAGCGCATTGGTTGAAGGCCACAAGTCTGCGCATTTGTAAGTATTCAGTAAGAATCAGCCTGAGAGGTGACAGGCAAAATGACTTTGAGGGTGGAGGAGTTAATCCATTAAAGGAATTAGGTCTTCCCTTGAAACAGGTCAGAATGTGCTGTTACTGTTTGAAGAGGATATTTGAGTGTGCCTGTGCTGTTTGCTTAGATCCTGTTACTGCATCTTCGTATTTATCTTCGTTCCCCTGTGAACAGCCTCCTACGAATAAGACTTTCTGCACGTTAGTTTAGTCATGCTCAGCTGTTGGAATACAGCAAGTTGTGGGAGCTTGTACAGGACACAGCTGTAACATGGTGGCTGAAGTGAAGTGATTCCAAATGTGTTTTTTGACTGTGGTTTCTGTTTTCTTAGGAAAGCCCAAAGTACAGAAATGCCAATACGTCTGACATTTTAGGCTCCGTGCCATATTTGAAAAGTATATATGAGAAAGGCAAATATGAATAATTTCCTCGTAAGCGCTTCATGGATTCAGGGGTTTTTGCTTTGCTGTATTTTGTTTGGAAAACTGACTTGCAAATCTCTTGTTTGCGTGAACGGGCATTATTTCTGTGTTTGTTTTAAGAGTAAGGAAATGCCTAATTAAAAGCAGTTCCAGGTCAGTGAATTAGGTGTACCTGTGTAAAACAGGTCAATTCCTACAACCTCTTTACTCTGGTGTGAATATCACATTAGTTAATATTTGAATGTGTTGTGCATGTGGAAGTGTTGATAAGTGGTTAGGTTCTGCTAATGAGTGCTTGTAGAACCAGGGCATCCCCTACTTCCAACTGAGCCTGATAAACTGTTGACTAGCCTCAACTCATCCATGAGGAAAATACCTTCTAATTACAGGTCTGGTCACAGAAAGTGTAGGGTGATATAGCTAGTGCTCAGCTGGACTGTGAATGGACAGCTTTTCAGCAAAGGACCTTTTCCGTAAAACATTCTGCGCTGCTCCTGTTTTCAAGTCATTTTTGGGGGTGGTCCTAGAAATGCGTTTATACCATAGCAGCATAAGGGTGCCGTAGGTAGAGAAGACTGTAACAAGCACACGAGGGAGTGAGATCGTAGGATTGCGGGAGATGGGAGGTTTCTCTGAGAATCTAGGATCAGCAGCAGATCCAGTAAATCCCTGAAACTACAAACCACTTGGACAAGAATGGGAATTATTTTTACAGAAGGCCTAATTATAGTGCTCGCCAGGGCCTCAGGGTATTTTCTTTTCCATCGCTGCCATCATCCTTTCAGGATTAAGTTTAACCCGGTTAATTTCTACCTGTGCTTCTAACCCTGCGGACACTGAGAAACACAATCGCAGCGGTGGTATCATGGACAAATTGGGCAAAGCACTGTCGGCATAGTGAGTCGTTATGGACCAAGGTGCATGTTGCAGCGTTTTAGGAGTCCCTCCTAAGTATGGGCTGGGACAAGTAAGCTGGGATTCTGAGGGATACTGGGTCTGGGGCCTTGCGTGGGAGCCAAGCTGTACTCTCCTGATAGCCCCATAGGACTTCTCCAAATAAGCGATGCACCGTTACAAGTTCTCACCTCCCACTTTACCAGTTCCCACAGATGAGTCAAGGATGATCAACTCTGGTAAAGTCTGCAGTAAAGCGATAAAATCGGCTAGGAAGCTGGCCTTTTCCATTAATATAATTGTCTAAACTGATGTCAGCATAACTGTTGATTGAGAAATACACCGCGCTGTGCCATGCTGAGGTTTATGGCCAGATGTAGATTCAAGATGTTAAAACAGATGAAGGTGCAAGAGGGGAGAAGCTGTAGCCACTACCGGTGGCAGCAAATGGTTGGGTTTTTTCTGCAGAAATCTGACTGTTGTTTTCCCGGGATGGGAGAGAACTTGTCCTTATGCAGGAAGACATTAGTAAAGAATGTTACGGCCCCAGAGTGTTTGCACTGGCTATGTTAACCACGAGCAATATTTAAGTTTCATACGGTTCAGTGTTGAACGTATGTGAAATTTGGTCAAGGCAACACACCTTGCGCAGCATCTACTGTCCACCATTCCAGAGTATCTGACCCACCTGCCAAATGGAGGGGAAATTCTTTATAGAGTGTGATTTTCAGGTATAAACTATGATGATGTGGAAGAGAAAAAGCATAATCTCAGTGCTCAGTTATTGTCTCAGTAGGGAAACAACAAAATTTTATCAGTCGCTCAAATCTAGAGCTTGTCCAGTATTATTTGTGCTGTAGCTTTCTTCTGCACGCTGCGTGTGTGCGGTGATGACTTGCAGGCCGGATGTGTGAATTGAAGCATTTAGAGTCCGTTGTGGTCATGCGATGGAGAAGTAGTTTAGATACCTCTTAGCACAGTGATGAGGACACACAGAACCAGTGTTCGGGCAGCATCCCTCAGATCTCTATGACTCAGGGTTACTGTAGGCACATGTTGGACTACATGACCTGGAGGTCTCTTCCAGCCTTAATGATTCTATGTTTCTGGCTTGTGTGCAGCTGCTTGTTCTGTTATGTCCTGATTGCTCCCCGACAGCCTGTTGAAATACTGCTAAGTTAATGCCAATGTGTTATCCAGGTTTTTAATATCTCTAGTGCTTCTCCTTTAAGTATTTTTCTCCTTTTACATCCCTGCATAACTTCACTGGGACCTTTTTTCTTTCCTCCTCTTGCCCTTCACCTGCCACTCCAGTCTTTATGCTCTGTAAACCTACTTCTGTCCTTGCACTTCTTTTTTCAAGTGGTACATTATGCTTCAAGTTCCATCTCGATTCGCTGAACACCATGTTAGCTTCTCTTGTGTACGTCACTGTTTTTACCTAAACCCAAGCTCAAAACTAAGCACAAACAAAATGAAAAATTCATCTTTTTTCAATCCACTTGCTCTTTTGAGTCTTTTAGGCTTGCTGAATATGTCATTTTGATTGTAGGTGATGGAGCTCTGACACGGATATCGTCCTTCTCATCCTTCCCTGTTGTTTTCTACAAACAAGATCTTGCAGTAGTTTGAGATGTTAAGCTTGTCTGCTTTTTTCTCAATTTCCCACCAGAACTCTCATTCGAAAAAACGTTTTCTTCTGTGCATGTGTGTATATGCTTGGCGTAGACACTTGCACTTGAAATTCAGGAGAGTTTGCACATGCAAAGTTGGGACACGTGAAAGCAGGCCAACTAGTAGTCTCTTGTGGAAAATTTGTCTTGCGGTGTTTATCTCCGTTGTTTATATTGTGAAGTAAGAATGTAATAATTACCTGTCTTGAAAAGGTGAGGTCAAGCTAGTTCTGGATTGTTTCTAGTAATGTAGTCTGCCAGAATATGGATAAACTTGGATTTTCTTCTCTTTTTGCAAAGACCAGTTTCACTGACCTCCAAGGAAGTTACCACACTTATTGTGGGTACAGTTTGATTCCAGGGTTGGCAGTGTGACTGGCCTGAAGAAGTTTGCAGACGTACTGGGTTTGGTTCCCTGGGGAGGAGACGGCTAATACTACCAAGGGTTACTCTAATTGTCCTCCGTTTCTTACAGTCGTTACCTGAGCCTGTGCGGCTGATCAGAGGCAGGAGACTGGTGAGCAGTTACGCTTTTGGGTTGACTCTGCATGGATGTTTTTACTGTAGGCTTTCCAAAAATGTAGCTCTGATGTGAGTACATGGAAGAGATGTTGCGATGTGTGTGAACTGATGGTTGAGAGCGCTGTGTTTGGCAGGGGGGGCACCAGTCCGCAAGTAGCCCGGCTGTTTCGAGTGACTTTTGCCTGACAGTAATGGTCCCAGGAATAGAGTGCTGCATGGTCCATAAAATAAGGGTCCAAGAAGTCACTGCAGTTTTTATTTCTGAAAGTTGAATAGTGGGCTGCCATTAGATATTGTGGAAGACTTTTGCGGTGCTAGTTTATGGGACATGCCCATGATCAAAACCCAGACAGGGTAACTTACTGCCAGCTGGACACCCTGTTCCTTTCTGGTGGTTCTTCAAACTCCTCACTAGTGTTGCTGCACGCTATTTTATAACAGTTGTGTTTCACCTTGGACTTGGCAGTGCTTCACTGAGGAGTAAGCTGTTTGTTTTACTTTATTTTTCTTATTTTTTGTAATGCACTTTGGGTGCCTTTGACGTGGAAACATGCTATTATAATCTCTTAATTTTTTTGAGAGCTGAAGAATGAGCGATGGTCTAAAAAATATTCTTGTTGGTCTGCGGTGATTACTGTGGTAACATGAGAGTGCTTCAAAGTTCTTGTTTCCAGTCAAATGCAGAAATAATTTTTCTCAGATTAATGTTTTTGGGAAGGAAAGTGGACAGAAAGGGCTGTTCTATGCTAGACTCGAGGCAGCTATTTGTGAGGATTCAAAGTGCTTCAAATACTGTGTCACTATTATCAGTAGGATTCTGCCTGTTACCAGTGTGCAGTCTTAGGTCACCTCTGCTATGCCAGTCAGTATTTGATGAATTATTATGTAATGGGGGCAGAAGGTAGCATATAGTCTTTATATCAAGGAGAATGACAAGCTATTAAAATCTGACTGGTAAATTTTTTGCAGGGAGTTGTGCTAGGGCTGCATAGCTGCCTGGCTATTTTTGATTGCTGTTTGCTTTTCCCATTTTGGGAGCTTCCACTGACATTAATGGAAGCTCCTTGCCTGGAATCTTTAGGGACCGAGCGATGAAAATCAGCGGAGAGGATCAGAGAGGAGAGTGTTTGCCTCCAGTGTCAACTTTCAGATAGAAGGTGACAGCATAATGTTGGACTTTTAGATCTGTTCCTTATTGTTACCAAATGATGTAAGATTGAGAGTTGCTTGTACTACCCAGGGAAAGTTATTAATTTTGTTACTTATTAATTTTTTACTTTTGAAATATAAACATGATGCTTCCTTGATATATTTGGCTGTGGGCACTATTATGAAGCAGTCATTCTACTTTGGAGATGAGAGAAATAACACCTCGTTTGCTGGCAATGCCCACTGTAAGGTTATCTCCTTAGTCACTTTTTATTTTTGAGACATACATATTTCACCTTTTCCACCCTAAGTTGCTGTCAAACTGCAGGAAAATATCTGTGCCTTCTATATCACAAAGCAAAATATCTGCTCGGTTACTAATGGAAACAGATGTGCCATGGTTTTGGCTTGGAGCTTGTAGTCTGTTTGCCCCATAGCTTTAGAAGTTAATATTCTTCTTTATTATTCTCAGATGGATGATTGCGTCCTTGAAGATACAGTAGGAATTTACAGGCCCCTGAAATCTTCTAGCAAGTTTGCAATGTTTAATAATACTTGTTTTATAAAATTCCAAAGATAATGAGATCGTATCTTTCTTTTAACTGTTCAGAAAAGCTTTTGTTACTGTTAATTTTACCTTCTTGATTTACTGGAGTTGATAACGTTTAAATATTAAAGTGCATCTTAGGAGCGGTAGAATAATTTGTAACTGTAAATCAGCTGAGAGTATTTCTGCGCCTCCGGAATAGAATTCCTGCTTGATGTTGGCTTGGCTTCGTAAGCTGGGATTGTTCTGGGAAGGAAAAAATACTCGTTAATCACCAAAAAGTAAAATCCAAAAGATAAACTTCAGACAAACCGTAAGTGGACGGTCTTCTTGAGGCTTGAAATGAGAGCAGCGAGCGCGCAGTGCCTGTCCTCCCAAAGCCATCTCTCCCGTTCAGCTGAGCTCGCGGCTGGTGCGTGGTCTGAAGAGCAGGACCGTGCAGCGGCCGCTGAGAGCGTGTTCCAGCCGCAAGCGGTGGGACCAGCCTGCGAAGGAAGGACGGGCTGTTCTGCGCTCACTCGGTCGTTACCGCTGTAACACGGGCTGGTTTGAGACTCCTCGCTCATGAGGAAGAGTTTTCTGATTCATGACTAATCCTTGAAGCCACACAGTGTATATCTTTCTCTAATCTATAGGACTTAATTGCAGCCTTAGATAATGTTCAGCAGGTGCTTTTGTTTGTGTCTTTCAGCCAAAAATGACCGGTATCTTGTTCTACCGACTCTTGACTTTTTCAGTCCTTAATCCGTTTCTTCTGGTATTACTCCAGTGCTGCTTTTAGCATTAAGGATAAAATGAAGTTTGTGGCATTTTATTCTGTATTACTTTCCATTTTTTGGAGAATACTACAGTTTTTGAGAGTCTTACCAAGGGGAGAGATGTTATCTCCTGTCTTGCACTAACCCGTGAAACATTCAGGGTTGTGCAGTAGTACCAGGGTTTATATAAAGTGCCGAAAGCAGTCGCTGAGGAGAGAACTGGTGCCACTCGCGTCAGAGGTGTCTGTGTCGGAGGCTGTGTGGCAAGTTTTTGCTGTGAGAGCTGAAAAATGCAGATACGTATGAGCAGACATGACAGGCTGCACAGCGAAGAGTGACGTGATCATACGTGTCAACAGACCTGTCAGTTCATCTGGTGAAAAGTACCGGCGTAGCTGAAGGTGAGGCAGGCGCAGTGTATTGGTGTGGGTGATACCAGAGCAATTCCCTCGGCCGTCCTTCCTGTCTCATGCATGTGTGCAGCTTGCTCCTGTTCTGGAGGTCTGTCTTCCTCTTCAAAAACCTTTGTAATTGGGAAGCTTAGGAGATGGGTGTTGGTGTTTGCAGTCACAATGAATATTGTTCCTCCTTACTTTTTCTGAGTCGTGTCGTCTCTAAGCTGTGGGCATGAATTGAGTGTGCCATCCAAGCTTATCTGTTTTCTGAGCTCATTCCACAATATATTACCCTCATGGAAACTGTTTCCTGTTTTCTACTAGTCTCTGTTTCCTCCTTCTTCTGCTTTTTGGTGCTGGCGTCTCCAGTTTTTCTCTGTGCACAGCCTTGTTAATATTAGAACAGGAGATCTTTATTTTTTTCCCCTTTGTAACATCTGTGCCAATCTTCCATGGTTTTCTACCTTGTCAATTCTCTTTTTTGTCTAATCTTGCCCATAGTGTCCTACGTCCCTGGAATACACTTCTTGGTGCTTGTGTCTCTGCAGTTTCAATATTGCACATGCGTTCCTCAGGCAAGTTGAAACTATTTTGGGATGCAGTGTGACTGAAAAATGCTATACAGCTGAGTGGCCAAAATCTATCTTAGGAGCAGGTGACCCCTCTGTCAGGGCTGTGTCCTATAGCTGGCAGAGGGGCTGTGAGCTGGACCCTGCATGTGGGAGCATGCAAACTGCTGGGGATCTAGGGATTCCCTGGGACCTAGCTGTGTGCCAAACTCAACGCTGTTCAACAACGAAGGGATGGTACCCACAGGCATCATCCTACCCATCTCTGAGCTCTGCTTTGACTAGGGGTAGAAACTTCACTACCAAGGACTTTACAGTTAATGACTCTCTGCTTCTTGCTTGGTTTCTGGTTTATTTTCCCAACCTCGACTGATTTTACTGCTTTGTTATTACAGGGGTTTGTTACTGAGAACTGTCGCAAAAAGCAGTATTTTTGGTCTTATTATTAGTAATATGTGTGTTTTGAAGGACCTAGTGTTCGCTTAGTTCAGACGCTAGGAGCTGAAGGTACTAATTGTTTGTAAGGTGAATTCTGACCTGGATTATAAATGTAAGTGGGGAATCAAAGACGTTGTCTGCAGAACCAGAGTTTGTGTCAGATACTAGGGAAGACTTTCAGTTTGCACCTCTACCAACTCATCAACAATACAGCAATGAAACTGTATTCATGTTTGTTAATCTTTCTGTTGTGGGTTTGTCGTGTCTGGGACACCACTTGTTGGAGCATTGGCACAAGTCAGCAATAGATCCTTTCACATTTCTCCCAAAAATATTGGGACTGCTGCTGAGGAAGTCAGAGGTTATTAATACAAAGACCCTTGGCATCCCTTTGGGGTAGAGTCGAGAGGTCAGGGAAGGTGTGGTGAGACTGAAACCCAAAGAGCAAGAAACAATGAAAGCAACTGCACTCCAGTGAGAAATTTTCACTGAGGCAATAAAATCTGTAGGAGGAAGCTACCGTGGTCGTAGTAAAAGCACTCACTTGAGGAACAACTGCATTGATGGGATTTTGTTTTATTTCTTATAAAATGAAGGATATCTCCTTTCTACCTTTCATATAGGACTAGAAAGCAGTGTTTCAGCTCAGTTACTCCTTTTACTTAAGCTGTAAATATTTGATAACAAATTGCATTTAGAACAATGTTGATCATTCCATTAAAATAGCTTGTTGCATCTGCCAGCTCCAGTATGTTTGAACATCGACTGATGTGTGCCGAGAGAACTGCAGTGGGAAGTAGTGGTGAGGACTCTTCAATGTTCGGCTGATAACTGGCTATTTCTGACCTGTCTCCTGCCACCACTCAGCTGTGTGGCCACAGACAGGTCATTTCAGTTTTTCAAGCTTCAGTTTGTTCATCTCTAAAACACAATTAAGCTGAGTTGTCACACAGACTGACCCTGTGTTTCATCACCTATCTAGTTAAGTTGGCTTTGGGGACCCAGCAACAGATTTACTTCAGCATGTGGTTTCCATTCTTTCCACCAGCCACATAAACCTTTGATTACCCTAGTGGAAGCCGTAACCGCACCTTCCTTGCCCTTGGATCTGTTTTCCTTCCCAAAGACTAGGATCAGGAAGATCATTTATTTTTCCAATAGTTTGCTCTTACTACAGACTGATGTATTTCATGTGAGGTGGTCATCTACTTCAGCTGTGTGGTGTTTATGGTGTTGATGTATGTAGTTGCAACGCTACCCTTACATGGAAAAAAATAATTTTCTTGGGTTGGTTGGTCTCGATTTGGAAGTAATAAATGGGCTGAATCACTGTGAGCAACTCTGTAACTGAAATTATACTAGCTGGAGCAGGGAAGATGAAATAATAGGGAGAGCTGGCAGAGCAATGAGCCACCGGCTTTTTTATACGCGTCACATTTATCTTGTGGAATCAGACCTGTACGCTGACAGCACTGGAACAGGTTGCTCAGAGGTGTTGTGGAGTCGCTGTCCTAGGAGATGCTGAAAAGCCATCTAGACGTAGTTCTGGGCAGCTGGCTCTAGGTGACCCTGCTCGAATGGAGGAGTTGGACCAGATGACCTCCAGGGGTCCCTTCCAACCTCAGCCATTCTGTGATTCTGAAATTCAGAAGAATGTATCCGGAGTGATGAGCTTGTGTTTCCAGGGAGAAAATTCTAGTTCTGATTTTTTTATTTTTTTTTCCCCTCCTTCCTGTGTCTCTCCTACCAATATGTCCTTAAACGAAAGCCCCAGGTCTGCCATCTGCTGTGGCTCAAGGACTTCTCAGATAGAGCTTTACGGTCTAAAGATTGTTGTGGAAGAGGGCTTTTGTGGCTGCTAGCTGAATGGCATTTTCCTGCTCCCTCACTGATCTTGAAGTGAAGGAAAGCTGCCACAGCTTTAATGGAAAGTACTGCACAGTTAGGAGAAAATTGACTGCCCCCTATGTTGCTTTGCTGTCTGCTGGTTTATAAATTGTAATGCTTTTCATTAAAAAAGAAGAAGGAGAAAAAAAAGCACCAGGTCTCTGTGGGTCCCAGATCATTAGCAGGATCAATTCCTTTTTCACTGCGGAGATCAGAGGCTACAGTCTTGCATAGCCAGTCCTTCAGCTGCTGACATACCAAGCAAACAATGCAGAAGAGCTGGAGTGTGGCTGCCTAAATTGCTATGCCTGGATTTTTGTTGTGGTAGAACATTCTTCCCTCGTTTTGGAGCCTGTGAAATTAATTCAGTCCTTTGCAGGATTGGGTCAGAACAGTCTCATCAGCTCCAGTACTAGAAATGTTAAATTCCTTAAGTTGCGGCTTGCAGCAAAAAAGGTTTGTCGGTTGCTTCAGGAAATTGAGAATAGGATGTGAAACTTTCACCTCTGAAGGCGGGCTGGTGGTAGTTCGAAACTGTTGACATCTGAAGGTATGTGCGCTCTGATGCTGGTGTGAAAGAAGTTTGATGTGCCTCAGTCCAGTTGCACAGCCCTAGCCCACCACCACTGCTAACATGATTTGCAACACTGCTGGAGGTGCCAGTAGATACATCTGAGAGACGAGTGTATTGAACAGACTGAATTTACTTCTTGGTCATGGATGTGGCTGAGTCACAAGCTTGTGTGTTCTCAGGAAACCCTGTAACTGTTCTGTGAATAAATAGAAGAACCCAATTTACAGCGGGTTGTAAGACTGTTCATCATAAGATGCTGTTCTTCTGCTGTGACTAGTCTTAAAGTGTGGCTACAAGTATGTCATTTAACCTTTCACTGCTCTAACCTCTCATCCCCTGCAGAACGGGGCTCACGGGGTTGTGAAAATTTGATTATGAATTGCTCTGTAATACTACATAGCACGAGGCATTCTCAGTTCTTTGCTTTCCCTCTCTAGGGTGGATACATGCGGTTTATACTCCAGTAGATTCTCTGGTGTTTGGTGGAAATATCCTGCATAGCTTTAATGTTCCCATGCAGCTTCGCATCTATGAAATTGAGGACAGAACAAGGGTAAGGATACTTGATTCTCTTTTTAACTGAACAGTTCTTTGTGACTATGATCTGTCATAGTCTCTCTCTCGTATTCCCTTCTGACAAACAAGAACTGACGGGATCTCCGTGTCAGAGTCGTTGAAATGAGGTAAACGTGAAGTAATGAGACTTTCAAATGTTGGCTATTTTTAGTGGGATTTACTCATCTGTTTTTCCCTGCTTCCCACAGATGTATCCCTTCTGTGTCTTTTGTCTGCCTGTTAAACTTCCATAAGCACCTTCCCCTTGCACAAAAACATACTGCGCATTAGAGACCTTTGTACCAGTACTTCTGGTAACCCCCCATCTCTCTGTGCACACCCGGAATGGATACCAGAGCCTGGACAGCTAGTGGGACTAGGATGGTTCTACTGTCCACAGCTGAATTGACCAAGCAGCACAGCAGTTGCGTATGAAACCACATCTTCTATGCTTTGCAGGATTTTCTTCTACAGTGACCCAATACTGTGCGAGAATTTCTTGGAACAAGGAGTCTGGGGTGGGACGTTAATCTGAACATTGTGATGTTCATCTGGCTGTAGCAGCTACCCGATGGAAAGAGTATTACATCTTGGAGGAGGTTACTGTGCGGCCTCTTTGGGAGTGGAAATTTCATCCTTGATTAATAAATGGGACACCTGCTTGTCATATACTTTGCAGTTTCATAAAGCAGCGGAATCTGGAGGAAGTGCCAGTGTTTTAGGAAGCTATTAAATAAGCAAGGCAATTGTAGCATTCTGATGCAAAAATGGACCAGCAGTATGTGCAGATTCAGATGGGGACTTTTTGTGGCTGGCTGGTTTGGAGGCATTTGCACTGCGGCAGTGCTGGGAAACCACTGGCACCGGAGCCAGCTGTGGTGGTAACGGAGATTTGGGCTGGCAAAATGGCAAGAAGTTGCAATTGGTCTTCACTAAAAAGTCTTAAAATGGTGTCTTGGACTTCAGTACAGTTCATTCTTGTTCACCTCTACAAGAGGGCACAATCCTGGCTCCAAGTGGGCTTTTACCCCAAATCGCTCTTTTTGCAGTGAAAGTGCGTAGGCCTGGAGCAAGTATGGACCGTTTCAAAATGCATGTTTGACTCAGCAAGAGGGAGGATGTCCTCCCCCCAGCCTCTCTCTGCCAGTCTTGTGTTAGGAAGGGGCTGCTCCCTTACTTCACAGCGGGTACAAGGCCCGGTAATCTTCACATTGCAAAACAGTGGTGGGAGCAGTTGGTTTCCTGGAGTGATTCTAATGAAGAGAAGGAATCTTAAGCAGAAAAATTAATTCTTGGTGGGAGAGAGATGAAGAGAAAAGCTGAAATTCAGTGGAATTAGAACAGAGGGAATGTAGCAGAGAGCAGGAATGGAGGTAGAAATCAGAATGGAGTTCAGCCAAGTGTCTTAAGAAGGAGTAACTTTTTCCTGTCCCAAGTCCTGTTACGATGGCAGGCAGGAAGGAGCTCACTGTGGCTCCACAGAGGTGTGAGGCACGGGAAGGTTTTCAGAGTGACTGTAACTAGCAGTATATGCTGGATATATTTGCTGCAGGTGCTCAAGGGGAGGGTGTGTTGTTGCCAGGAGGGATGCTAGCACAGGCAGCTCGCCTGGAGAGTGGAGAAGTGAGGACTGGGAGGAAGGATTGATGCCAGAAACAAGTTATTTTGATTGTTTTCATGAAGTATTAGAAGAGCTGACATGTTGTTCCTGCAGGACTCGAGCAACCCAAGATGACACGCCTGGGGTTGTAACTGCTCAGTAGTGCTTCGTGGCAGGCCCTTCTCCTTGGGAAGCTGGGTGCAGCTTTGGTCTCCTGAGCTTTTATAGCAGGAGGCAGATTTCCCCGTAACAGTCAAGTATTTTGGTAACTTCTAGGAACCTAGCACTGAAATGCCGTTGAAAAGTCAGTAACGCCTTGATCCTATGGGAAAGTTCTGTGAGTTGGATGTCTGCCTCTTTGAAAATCTGTCAGAGGTTTTTTTGGGGGGGATGCTGCAACATTTGCAAGTCCTAAGTCAGACCTTTACTCCTACCGGTTTTTGTTTAGATTTTCTTCAAAGTCTGTGTAGTTCTTTATAATTTTCCCCCCAAAAATACGTAAGTGCTTTAAAAAAGATTAACGAAAGCCATAGCCCAGAATTTCCACGATTCCAGAGAGGCAGTTTCAGCGCTTGTGTGTTTCTGTGTGCCAGCAATGTGTTACGCACAGCCTGTACCTGTGCTCACAAACTTGTGCTGTATAACAGAGCTGTGTGAACAAAGAATAGCAAGAATGTCTAGACAGAAACAAAACGTAAGCTGTGCAACTAAGGCATACAGAAGTTTGATAAAAGGCAGGAAAATCAATACTGTTATTTAGAAATAACAACACACACACACTCCTAAACCTAAAAGTCTTGAAAGGGGTAAACAGTTTCAAAATAGGATTCTAGTGTGTACTGCTTTTATTTGCTTTGCTAATCAAATTTTGTGATTTCTTTGTTCAACTAATTCTATTCATACCCTGGCTACTACAGCAGACTCAGTACAGTATGTAGTTCACACAAATTTGCCAGTGTGAACATACTGCAAATGAGTTTCTCATCAGTATTGATCTTCCCATTGTGTGTAGCGAAGAAGTAAATTACATGATGTAATTGACGAAGTAATTTGCCACCCTCAAATCAAAGTGTAATACAGGTGTGTTTCCCCTCTTCATTTTGCACAGAGCAATTTTATGGAGGTTTCGCTGTGTTTAAACCTGCTATATAATGCTTAATCATCTTTGCTGATATTCAAAGTCATTTTTATGCTAGGTGTAGTGTTATTGTCTTAGCAGCTAAGACAAGAATAAATACATGGTTGAAATGGTAATGCTGATTTACAGTCTGATAAAATTGCCTAGTTTATATACTTGTCATGCTTATTCTAGCTTAATTTCTCATATCCCTGGGAGACTTTTTAAGAGGGTTATAGCCATTTAAAAATAGTTTTAAGGAGTAATAAAACCCACGTCTATTGTTGGAAACAGCTCCTAATGTGCAATTGAAGTAAACAAATATTCTCCAGCCTTACAGTTTGTAGATACTCTCATTTTGCAGTCTGGCTTTCTTAGAGGCCAATTAACAGCTAGTGGAATAGGCCAAGCTGTTTAGTTCTCTGCTCGACCGGCTTGAGTAACTGCGAAGCAGGCTGCTGTGCAGAGATTCCCCGTCTCGGCACGGGGGGTTACAGCTCTGTATTACTGAATAACGTGTCAAACTTACTCCCAACTCATCTAAGTTTAACTGCGTTAAAGTAGTTGAACATGGATAAGGGACAAAAGTACTCAAAATACATACGTAAGGTGGTCACTCACAGATGATGGTGTTTGCCACTGCTTTTGTTTTCTGGAATGTACGGTAATGTTTTAAGTGGATAGATAAATTATTTTGTAAATAATCATAAATTGTTTTTCAGTCTTGTGATTAGATTGATTAAACACAAGTGGAGTTTGTAATGATTTTAATGTAGGTTGTGGAAGAGACTAATACTTTAAGGAAAATGTGTGCCTTGCTTGCTTAGGGTTTTTTGGTTTTGTTTTTGGAGAGGGATATAAGTCTCTCAAATAATTTCACTTTGAACTGAAGAAACAGATCATATTCCAGAGAGGATTTTTCTCGCTGTACAGGAATAATTAAAAAATATATTCAGTGGATTGTAAATTATTAATTACAGAAGTTAGAGCTGGAAATGCCTATTAGATGATCTAGTGTGTTTCCCTGCTAGTGGGGGATTTAGTCCTCTGGCAGTGTCCGTATCAGATATTACACTTTAAATTCATCACAGAACATTTTTGAGTTCTTTTTCCTTCTTTTATTCCTGCCCTTCTCCCCATAAGAGTTCATTTGACCATAAGAATACAATGGAAGAAGAACGGACACGTACATAATGCAGTTCACATCCATTATGATTAATAAATGTCCAAGGATATCATAAAGAACATACTTCTCTATACTTCTCTGGAAGGCAAACTTCAAACAATTTTTAAGGCGCTGTTAGACTTGCTTTAGTGGCCAAAGGCACTGGAGGTCTTTGCAGTGTCTCTTGCTACACATGGTAGCTCCTCCTTCGAAGGTTTGTAAAAGCAGAGCCTTCTCGGACGAACAGTGAATTGCAGAGGCATGGAGGGATTTGCTGTGGGTTGGAACATAGATAGTGAGGCAATTAGGAACTCAAATTGAATATTAAAGATTGATATACATAATGGGAGCACTGCATGCATTACTGCCTTGTCTTTCACATTGAATTAACATTGGTAACAACTAAATTTGGTGAAGCTCAGAATCTGTCAACAAATGTTGAGCAATGATGTCTTTAATATTCCCAGGCATGTGGCTGAAAACCTTTTGAAGGCTGAGGGGTGGAAGGCGGCTTCCTGTTTGTAAGTCAATTCTTTGCAAATTTTGTTTCCTGCAGTGCTCTCTTGGAAAAATTTGAGTTCCTTTATTAGCAATATTTTAGCATGGCTAATTTCCCCTGTGTTCCGTAACAGTGATAAGTGACTCGATCTCTTTATGACAAATAACTAAGCCAAAAGAGAAAATATTCTCCAATGCAAAAAGGCCCTGAGGTTAAATGTTCTCACATCTAGGGGGATGTTGGTTGGTTTTTTGCCTTTTTTTTTTTTTTCCTTTTTTTTTTGGTACATGTGCTTTGTAACAAATGACACAGGGGAACGTTTGAAAAGGTGCAGCATCGCTGGATGCGCGACCCATAGCAACGTGCAGTTCAGATTTGCCAGCTGCGTTTGTGTTGAGTTTAAGAGAAGGTAACTTTTGGGAATTGCCATGGAGTATTTAAATCCTACACTGCGCTACATTTAGCAGGACAGTACAGTGTATTTTCCCTCTGTTACATTTTGGTTTTCTGCTAAAAGTGTTTGCTTTCCTGTGCCTGGAAACAAAGGCAAGTTCTTTCTCCACTTTGGGGACAGTTTTCAAATACGGGCATTCTAGTGAGTCAGTGATGTGCTCGATGCTTCTATCACCATGCAGATGTTTTGACAGTGCCTGCTGTGCAGAGCTGAATCTGAGTTTCCAGGTGCTGGATCAGTGGTGCTGTTTAGATTTCACTGGGATTTGGGTGATCTCGGGTGGTGTTTTGGTCTTGTTTTTTAAAAAGGGCTTTTTAAGGTAAGGTTCCTTCCTGGTGCAGTCCAGCTTTTCATTAAAGGTGGGTGGACACCTCTCGGCTAGGTGAGCAGATAAATGCAATAGAGTATCTTAAAGCAGTTCCTATATCCCAGTGCAATGCATGCATGCAAGCCTGCAAAATGCAAGTTTCTGTGCCACCAGGAGAAAGAAGTGGACAGTGTAAGTACAAGTGCATGCAAGAGGCATGATATCCATTTTTAACAAATCACAACAAATCTACACATGTTCTTGCATTTTAGGAGCTTCCTGGGTTCTTCTTTGGTACAGTGACCTCCCATAGGTAGAAAATCATTTTGGAAAGGAAGGAGACCCATTTTTTCTTTAGAATCTGAAATAATCTCACAAATACATAGTGTTGGAGAATAAGCTTTTTGTGTGAGAACAACAGGTCTGAGATTTAAGAAAAAGTGCACAGCTTGACAGGACCTTTTGTCAAAATCCTGCTTTTCTCTTCTGTTTGTGGCAAAAGCTAACCTGCTACCAAAATCTTAAGTGTTAATCACATGAGGGTTTTTTACTTTTGATGTATGTTTAGCAGTAATAAAGAATTTGTGTGTTCATTTGTTTATCAAATTGTTGCGAAGACCATAATTGAAAAACATGTATTTCCTGCTTGATTCATTTTAGGTAATGCTGCCATTTTGATAAAAATCATGTGATAGTGTTTAGGAAATGAAAAAACCCACCTTTATTTTAGCTTGAATTTTAGTGACTAACATCTGTATGTGACCACCCTGTGTTTATACAGTAGGTACATAATACTGTAGGGGCCATCCATCAGTTTCATGATTTCACAAGAACACAAACCCTTTCCTTTCCCACCATCCCAAGAGGATACAAATTAGTGAACCAAGAAATGATGCTATCATGGCAGGCAGGCAGGCACTCTCCTCATTTCGTATGCTGAAGGCATACATCTCGCTCTGCTCCCACCCTCTCTCCCATCCCCCTCCCGCATACTGTTTGTGCTCTTGATAACATGATGAGAATGATCACTGGCCCTTGTGCTGCAAACTTCTCTCCCTTCCCCATGGACTGACAGTCTTGATCTTGCTTTCAGGTGCATGCCAAATTCCGTTATCCTTTCTACTATGAAATGTGCTGGTATGTTCTGGAGAGATACGTGTCCTGTGTGACCCAGCGCTGCCACCTCAGCAAAGAGTACCAGAAAGAATCAATGATAATTGGTGAGTGAATCCTCCGAGTGCGTATTCAGAACCGATGCTAGCACCTTGGGCTAGTTACTGCCTTGGTTTCTGCAAAGCAGATTGCAGATTGAATTGGAGAACCGTAGAAATTCTAATAAACTATTTCTTTATTTTGGGGTGGGGAAGGGTTTGACTCTTAAACATGTCCATGAAGTACCAACCTACTTCAAATTATATTTAAGCGTTGCCTTAGCAAGTAGATACCAGAAAAATCATTTTTGGATGCATTTTTTTCCTTGGTTTGAGAAATGTTTGTGTTGAGATGATCTGCCAAATGGTTGAGGACTTACTGCCGCGTTTGGCACGGTACCTCAGTAGCCAGACGTGTGCATTGCAGATGTGCTCTGGTGGGATGGATATTTAGTCCTTTTAGAGAGCATCTCCTCTACAGAGTGTGTTAGGGTCACTAAACCTGGCTTCTTCTCTTTTATCTGCATTATTTCTCTCTGTTTGGTGACTGACCCCTAGTTCAGTAGAGTAACAAAACCGAGAAAACACATACGCAAATCTACGCGATCTATAACCTAAGTGCAGGGACGTCAAAGAAACCGTTACAACAATAGCTGAAAATAGACCATAGCAGAGCGGGATAGATGTCCTGAAGTGGGGAGGCATTGCCCTGGCGCTGACGGGAGCTTTACACCAACGTGTGACGATTCGAGTTGTTGCCCTGCTGAAATGCCCTCTTTCCCCACCCCCCCCTTTAAGGGAACAGGATGGTGGGCCATGTTGCTTCCCTACTTTTAAGTGCAGAATGGCTGAAAGTAGCACAAGCACCAGCTAAATCTTAATTGATGTGTGTTAAGTGTGAAGGAGGACTGGAGTGTTTCTGTGCCTCCTGCTCCCTGAGGTGCCACTTGGAGTGAGCCTGGCATGGCTGGAACTGCTGTGGGTTCTGGACAGAGGGGGGAAGTGATCACCTGCTGGTATCATTCTCAGTAGAAGGGACTGAAGAAGTTATGGGCAAATGTCACTCTCAGTTTTACTGACCAAGAGTAACTTTGGGGAGCTAATAATCTGTGTAGATAGGGCAGGAAAATTTCTTGCGGTCACTAGGAATTTGGGTGCTTCATTTTGTGTCACTGCTCTGCAAGACCCTGCTCAGAAGGGTCAGTTAAGCAGGAACTCTGTGTGGAGGAATTTTTCTCGTTTAAGATTATCCTAGAGGAAAGGATGAATTAACCCTTGGATCAGCTTTTCGATGATAGCTGCATTCCTTGGAAAACAAGGAACAATCTCCTGTTGTCTAAACAACTGGCATGGGAAGAGGCTTGTCCTGCAGGCAAGGTGGGGGTGCCAGAGCGCTGAGGTGTAATTTCAGACAAATTAGGTATGGAGAGTGGCTGGTTCAGGATATTGAAATGGGACCTTTTCCAACTAAATCACCAGTGTGAATTCCAGCCCAGCTCAGTAATTACTGATAATGGTTTGGTGATCCCCACAAAATGTGCTTCAGTCCAGTTACAAGCTGAGAGATAGTCAAATCCTGTAAAAGCTCACTGGGAACCATGGATGTCCAGTGTCCAGAGGGAAAAGAATTGTTTTGCCTGACCAAAGAGTGTCAGCTGCAAAGGCATCAGGAAAAGGACCCCTGGCTATTTGGAAAATGGTTTGGTGGCAGCATGAGCAGTCTTGTTTCCTGTGGTGGCTTTAGTTGTTGGAAAGTGAATATTAAACTGTTTTGCTGTTGTTTGGGCATGGTCTTATGGTTGTTTCAGGCTACTGTGAGAAACGTGCTGCTCTGTTCTGTTCTGTTTCGTCAGCTCTGTTGTGTGACTGCCCTGTGAGCTGACTCAGATCAGTGATCGGACTGAAAACTAACCCTACCAAAAAGCGAATATATTTGCTATTGGTAGGATTGATGAACTGATCTGACTCGCAGCCCTGCTGCGCGGCCACGGGTGCTGAGGCAGGGCGGGTGCTGGCAGCGTCTGGCTGGGCAGATCTTGAGCTGTTGTTGCTGTCTTCAGTGGATCGGTACTTTCAGCTTACCAAAGCGGTGTCTGCTGACAGCGTGTAGTTCATCCACCTGCCTGCTATCTCTTGACTTCAGAGTATTAGCACGCTGATAAAATCTCTGACACTGACATCCAGGGCCTTTCTCTCCTGGAGAGACAGATGTGGGGTTGTAATTTTTATTTTTATTTTTTGGGTGGGGTTTTTTTTGTGAGAAACCGGCTTTTTATTTCTTGGCAGAACCTTAACCTCAAAATAATTATTTAACTGGAGATTGTGATTCAAAAGCCCAGATCTACTATATCTACTGGATCTTTCACTTTGGTATTTGTCAAAGTCAAAGGAGTAAAGGCGCCTTATTTACCTTTACAAAGCTGCGCCGCTTTGTTCTGCGTGAGTAATACTGTTTCAAATACTTGCTTGTCTTTTCTAAACTCATCTCAGTGTCCAGTCTCTTGACTCAAATAAATCTCTATGAACTGCAATCCTTGAATTACACTTGTGTGTTCTGTGGTGTCTATATCTTGATATCATTCACCTGCTGCGGGATGGAAGATCCAAATGAGGTCAGTGTGCCAAACCCCCACTGCTTTGTCTTTAAGCTTTTCTTCAGAACTACTGAGGTCCTTAAATTGTCTCTTCCTTAGAGACTTCTCTATCTGCAAGCAATTTCTTGATTTCCCATGAGAGAGTATCCCTTGATGAAGAATTTCCCATTATTCTCCTTAAAGAGTAATGAAACTAAGTACTTCACTCCTCTGCAGATCCCTCAAGAGATTTGTCTCTTCTGTCCTCCCTGGTTTAAAAAAAAATTCTTCACATTCTTGTCTTCATTTTCAGAAATTTCTTTTGAGTAATCTTAATCTTTCTCCTATTTTTTAAAACAATTTCCTTAACATAATTTGTTCTAAATGTCTGCTTCCTGCCTATTCTTTTGGGTGCTGGAACTTACTATTTTTCACCCTTGAGTTGTGCTGTTTCTTTTTCTTATCTAGAGTAGTCTTCCTGGATCTCAGAAGCTGAGAAGCAAAAGCTGTCTGTTGGTTGAGGAGGACGCCCACCAGAGAGCGCAGGATGCTGTGCGTGGTCTCTAGGCTTAGTAGGATTGGTAGAGATCCCTTTCTGTGTGGAAAAAGGAGATTGCTGTGGTGATAGAGAACATCCTTGGAGAGCCCAGAAAACTGAGTTCATCAGCAGTTGTCTTTTAAGGATATCTTTAGACTTCTCCTGCTATGTTTTCATTACATAGTGTGTATTTGCTTTGACATGGAGGTTGCTAATTTCAGAGTGACTCTTTCAAAACATTGCCTACTCATGAAAATGTGTTGCTGTGATTGTATTGCGATACCTCTGTCCCAATAGTTGTGTGCTAGTATAGCAACTTAGACGGTTCTCTGTATTTCTGTTTTCTAAGTGTCTCAACTCAAAGAGTTTCAGACAGGGAGGAAAAAAAAAAGCAAATAAAACAACACAAACCACCTCAGTATATGCAAGGCTAAAACCTTGAATGTTGCCACTCCCTAAATAAAAATGTCTGCCCTTCTCAGTGAGTTGGAAGATGACGACCATAGCTTCCTCTCCTGTTTTTCAGCCCCAGAATGAGTTTTCAGGCAGTTACCTCCTAGTTTGTGTGTGAAACTCTTCTTTTTCAGGCCTTTTCTGCAGAACAGCAAACACTCAGGGGAATGATAACATGACAGCAAGCACAGGCTGCTGTGAAAGCTCACAATCCCTCTTTCTTGCTCCTTTTTTTCTTTTCCTTGTCCCTCTCAACTGTCACATTTGTCCTGCTGGCTGAAATCAGAAAGGGATACTCTTTGGGTTTCCTACTAGATTTGAACATGCACTGGTTCAGGATGGATAAGTCTTCATTATTTTTACTTGTATCGTGAATGAGTCTGTGCTGGATGTTTTCAACCACAGTTGACCTTCAGTGAGATACGGATCTTCAGAGTGAGCTGACAAAGAGTAATTGGGAGAAGATACTGGGCTAACAGAAATGTGCCTTCTCTGTAGCCTGCAGCTTTTAAGATTCCCATTGCTAAAATTTGAACAGGATGGCTCTAACTGTATCTTAAGCCTGATGGATGAAGTAAATACACCCTCTGGCATGGTGAAGGAGCCGTGCCTTCCCCCACCCCAACCCTCCCCTTTCACAGGGAATAGGATAGATTTGCTTATGATAGACCGGTACCAGATGATACTGAGTGACTTGTGTGGGGTGCTCCAGGCACTGACACCTTTCGAGTACACTCAGGTATTTTTCTGCTAATGAAAATTAGCGGTTCCCTTCTTGGGAACCGCTGCTCCCAAGTCACAGTGTTGGGGTTTGGAGCTGGGAATGGCACAGTAGATATTACACACTGGACTGTTCTAAAGAGTTTGGAAAGATTTCATTATTAAAACTCATTCCCCTCCCTTTTTTTTTTTTTTTAAGTTCTGTAATACAGGAAGTTGCTTGTCAGCAAGGAAAGAAACTGCATAGTTATCCTTCTTGTACAAGTGGATAACTCTGGGGAAAGTTATTTGTCCAGAACCACAGGGAAGTTAATTGCTATAGGAAAAAAAATTAAAAATAGTTATTTCTAGCTCTCTGTTCTGTGGTCAAGCCTGTGCTGCTGCTCCTCTTCACTGAGTTATATCACTGACTGGTTTGTATAAGCTTTTTTTTTTTAATTTGAGATGGAGAGGGGCAAAGGTCTTTTTGCACCAAGTTCATATGGGAGCCCAGCCTGGATAACTGCTCTGAAACTGGAGTTCCACCCTGGTATTGGCTGGTGCGCTGCCGCAGAGGAAGAAACCACGGTTGCACTTAGCAGGAGCTCTTTTCCATGGAGAGACTTTATAAATCAAAAACCTCCAAGGCAGTGGAAACCTGGTAATACAGTGCTTAACATGCACTTCTTGACAGAGTAAAAGCAGATTATGCTTATGTAGGGCCTCAGCTCACAGCATAGTAACTCTCAGTCAGATACTGTTTTCATTAAAACGAATAAATAAAAATCATGGCATGTTGCATTACAACAAAACGCTTGAAAACACCAAACGGAACATTCCTCACCTTCAAGCTGTTCTTTCATTACTGATTCCCTTGGTGCTTTTTTTTTCCCTTTTTTAATTAGCAGCAATAGCAGACAGTTGTTGTCTTTTGAAAGCAGTCCACTCCTAATCTGATGGTGCAACACTACCGTAATCCCCTAGTGCTCCAGAAAAGACCGATACACTCCAGGTTACTAGCAAGCTCTGTCCTCAAAGGTGAGGTTAGCCCAGGCATCACGTAACTGCCAGGCTGGCCGACGACAGGCCACAGGGTGCTTGTTTGGTGAGTTTTGAGGTGATATTTTTGTCTGTCCTTAGCCAGGTGTAGCCGGCGCAGCGGTGCCTGTCTTGTGCAGACAGCGGGTGGCAGGGAGGCGGTGGCAGCTGGCAGAATGGGATCGCTGCTTGCTTCTGATGGGGATGGGCCCCCGGTGCGTGGTGGAGTTCCACTCCTCGCTTGCCTTTTGTTTCCATAGAGAAGAGCAAGAAACAAAAAGTGGAGATCTCTCTTAAGGGCTGTTTTCTCTTAGCACCAGGGCATTACTTGGAGTAAATTATTCACACCTCCATCACGCGATCTCCCTCTCTTTAGGCCTTATCTACGCTTGTGATTTGCCCCAGTTACAGCCATTAGTTCCTGTTCAGCAGAGCCGCGGCTTGGGAGAAGAGAAACATATTTTCTTCTTGTGGATTTATACCGATTTCCGTTAGTGATGCTGTACTGGTAGCATAGGGATGTGTATCTGCTTTCACCTTCTGTTTTGTCACTGGCATCTTCTCCCATCTAGACAGAGCTTTTGTGCTTCAGACAATTGTAGAACAGCTCACCGAGGCAGCGTGCCTTGGAGAAGGGGCTCTGACCCTGGATCCGAGAGCCTGGACTCTTACTCCTGGTTTTGCCCTAGATTTGATGTGTGACAATGAGCTAGTTGTGCTTTCTCCCAAGCATCTGTTTCCTCAGCTGTAAAATGGGAGAATGACATAAGCTGATTATAGACCCCTTTGAGGTGAGTAAGTGTGCTAGCTACTGTGGACAAAGAAAAAACAGTGTTAAATAAAAGCTGGATAACCTAGTGTTTTTTTTTAAAATGTTCTGGTGTCGTGATTTAAGATATTTTCTAATCCTGTGTATTTTTCTAAGAGAAGCATGGGGGTGTATTAGCACAGACTAGAGAGTAGGAGCTGCTTTGGAGTGTTGCATGCCACCAGCTCAGCAAGCAAAATAAACTGTGCTGTACTTCTTCATGGTGAAGCTTTTTTGGAGGGTTACAGAGAAGAAGTTAGCCTGCGCTGTGGATGAAGCTGGATTTGGCTGTGACCAGCCTTGCTGGTACCTGATGTTTTTTGTGACTTCAGGCTTTTCACAGGCATTTCAGCTTAAATGTGCCTTTCAGGAGTAATCCTGTGGCTGTTTTGGTTCTGAAGAAAAAAGCAGAGGTGACTGCAGGAGCGGACTGGACAGAGATGCTTGCTTTTGCGGTGTAGCACCAACTCACTTGCCCTGAGAAGCATCAAGTGGCCCCCTTGTGTCACACAGAGCTGCACCTTGCCTTGAAGAGTTCTTAGTTGAAATTGCCAAGCTAAGGAGCTAGGCAGCCTGCCCTCCGACAGCTACTCTGCTGCTGCCTGGTGCCTCTTTGTTACCCAGCTGACAAGTAACGTGTATGTTTTGTGAGAAGATGGTGTAGACTGTGCAGGAGACAAGGAGCTTCTCTGTGATAAGGATGAATTTGCCAGCTTGGAACTGGACTCGAGCATTTGTTTTGAATCTCACTGTTAAACAACCGGATGCTGAGCTTTTGCTTTAAAGTCCATTTAATCCTTCCTTAAGCATGATGTGCATTGTCCTAATCCAAAGCTACTGCATTGCAAAGCATAAAAGCTGGGACAGGAACTTTTCATTAATTGTTCGCTCACTTTTTCTGTATGGCTTCTGTTTCCTTTGCAGAGTGTTTTTGTTTGCAGCTCGATCTCATACCCATTGCAGCCAGTACTGAGATTCACATTGACTTCACTGGGTGTTGCCAGTGTTAACTGTATTTTCCACAGAAATTCCTGCTGTTGCTAGCCTGTGTTCAGTGTTGTTCATTTAGCAAAAGGAAACTGTGTCTAATAAATAAGAAAAGATGCGTGCTTTAGGGAGCCTTGGCCGCTAGTTTCCTACAGGACTTTCACCACTTGATTGCGCGGAGGTGGGTAACAGCTGGGATTTTTAGGGGGAAACCTAGTATAAAACTAAGTTCAGTAGTTCTTTAGACTCATAAACTTGCCTTTAAATTTTCCTGAGTGGTACCTAAAATATATCAGGGATGGCATTAAGAAAAGCCGTCATGTAACTCTGTGACAGTCCCTGTGTTTCTCAGTGTGTTTAGGTTTCTTGCCTGTAAAATAAGTATAATTGTAATCCTCTGTCTCAGAAGAGCAAGGAGTTTTCATGCAGTCACAAGTGGTGGTTCTTGTTTTACCAACAGTTCTTTGCAAAGAGTATTGAGAAGTTGATTTTTGTGCTGGGCAGAGTTCCTGGAAGAACGATGATGTACAGTATTTTAACATGCTCTCCCCCATCATTTTCCCCCTTCTGTTTCAGTGCTAACTCTCCTCTTAAAGCTGTAAGGCTGCTGAATCTAGTGTCTTTCGGATTCGTGGGAAAATTAATTGTGTGTGACTTAAGAGCTCTGCCTACTCTTAATTGAAGGCATAGAGGACCAAAGCTTTGAAGAAAGCATAATTTTTCCTTAAATGTTTCCCAGTCATTTCAACTGAGTAGATATTAATGAAAACCAGCGTTAAAACAAACAAATGCCACCACCCCCCCCAATTTAAAAATCAGCTGAATAAAGCCCATTCCTGTTACATATTTACTAGGCATTATCCAGTGCCCTTGAAGTAGGCAGCGCCTAACGCCAGTGGTAGAGAAGTGTTTAAGCTGTGAATTACATCGGGTAAAATTTCAGCATTCTTTTTCTAACTTTCAGATGCAAAAAGAAAACGCAGCACAGACAGCTATTCATCAGATTCTTGGTTAGACATGGATGAAGAATCTTGTGATGCCCATATCCAGGAGGAGAAGGATGACAGCTTGGACAAGAACTCCAAATCCTTGGTGGATGGTTCCTCCTCACCCAATAGCACACACTCAGAAGGGAAGGAGGGTGCAGGAAGAAAACAAAAAGCCACAGTAATGAGATACCTAAAAAGAACTTTGTCTAATGAGTCAGATGACAGTGTAAAATCAACGACCCCCACGGACTATCCCAAAACACCAACGGGGTCTCCAGCTACAGAAGTTTCAACCAAATGGACTCACCTCACAGAATTTGAACTGAAGGGTTTAAAAGCCCTGGTAGAAAAGCTCGAATCTCTTCCAGAGAACAAGAAGTGTGTTCCAGAAGGCATCGAAGATCCTCAGGCTCTGCTAGAGGACATGAAGGTGGGTGTGATAGCTTGCTGATGCACACAAACAGTATTCTGTGGGCATAGAAGACAGCAGGAGATCAGAAAGCAGAGGGATGGCAGCTTGTGTGTAGTGACCAGCTCGTATCAGCCTGCAGAGAGGGAAATTATGCCTCTAACAAAAGCTGTCTCTGCACTGGGGAGATGGCTGTTTGCAGTCTGATTGATTTGATACAGTCATTTCTGACTGTCGCAGCAGTGGCCAAAAGTTTAGGTCCTCTAGTAGTTGAGCACTTGTTATGTCCCATATGTAAATATTATACCTCAAAAAGTCTGTTTATTTTTATAGTCTTAATCTGCCCTTTTTCATCTAGTGCCTTTCTGGAGTATTAACTGACACGTACAGAAGGTAAATACTTGATTGTCATTCAGAAGATATATTGTCTAATTCTTCCAGTTGCTTTTTGTTCTTTCACCTTTTTCATTTTCTTTTCCTCCATTGCCCTCTATAGGTTGATAATTATTCTCCACTGGTACAATATACTGTTTTGGAGGTGGCGTGAGGAGTGAATGGTGATTAGTGACAGAACTTCTCTTTAGATTTTTAGCATACTGGAAGTGGTAACTCATCTGACTTAGGGATAAATTCCTCCTGAAGACCAGCATGACCTTGCTGCTTCTAGTCCCAGCCCTGCCTCTGATTGTGGCATCCCTTTGGACTCCTTGGTTAGCTTTTCTGTGTCTTGTTTTCACATTGGGTAAAATAAGCATTTTAATTCGTTTTTTTGACAAAGCTGAGAGCAGCATACTGTTGTAATTTTGCTGGGACTTGCCAAATAAGGCTAAAACTGTCAGCCTGTCCTCCCCAGGTCCAGTACCATGGCAGTTTGGCCTGATGAGGAACTATGAGTATTGATTTGTGGTCTTGTGTTTGGACTGCTAGCTTTGTGCTGTTCTGTGTACAGTACGGTTCTTCAGCTACACGTGTTCTATACACAAGAGCTGCCTAAGCCATGATCTGAGGGGGAAAATACGTGTTTTTATGGTAAAAGAGGAACCTGTACTCTTAGTGTAACAGCTGCTTAGAAAAGCTTCAAAGCCCGTTAAAGCTGAACATACGCAGTGTGCAGTGGAACCATATTCCACAATCGGGGAGCCTGGAAGTGTGGTGCACGGCACTTATTTTGGTAAACCGCGTAGCTCAGAAAGTCTCTCCTTGCAAAGTCGTCCGCTTTCATATACAAAGGGGGCGCGCGTGCCCAAAGTCGTGGCTGTAGATTCACTGCCTTGCTTTGTGATCGGTCATTTCCCAGTCCGAAATCAAAATGAAGCTTCGGGATCAGGACTTGAATTTGCGGTGAAGGAAGAAGAATGGTAACGTTACTTTTCCAAGCTTGATGCGTAGACCAACTTTCCTTCAAAGTAAACAGTCCCTTCTTGAAATCCCAGAAAGGGGTACAAGGCGTAATGAGCGGTGCAGATGTTCAGAACATGACCGTGCATGCTCTTTTGATGACATACGCCAGTGCACTGTGAGACATCTTACTAGGACACGGCAAGATACCATATGTGCATCTGATTGAAAGCACCGTGTAGGAGTATGTGCTTTCTTGCTCCTCTTCGGAGCAGTGGGTGCACTAGCTGCAGACATGGAGAACTGCAAATGGACATTTAAAAAAAAAAAAGGCCCATCATGGCCTGTTAGGTGACACTGTGCTTTAACTGGTGTTAAGTGGGCATCTGCCAGTTTATTTTGTGCATCTTGCAGAGTTGCAGTCTCGATGCTCCCTCTCCTCTGATAACTGTCTGCTTCTAAACTTTCTCTCCTTGCCAGCACACACTGTTACCATCAGGATGTAGCCCAGCATCTGGATATTTATGGTTCCCTGCTGGTTAAAGAGCCTGTGACCACATCTAAACATCATGTATGCTGCAGAATTGTTTTCTTTAGAGTCACCTCTGTGTGTTTGGTGAGCCTGTGACTGATTAGTCAGAGTAAGACCTTTTAAAAGGTCTACTCAAACATTTTCTTGAACAGTGTCTGAAGAACTGTTAAAGAACTTTCTTACCCATCTCTCTTACAATATTGGCCCACGGTCGGTACAGCATAGTAAATTAATTAAACGCCATGTAGCCTGCTCCCTACAGTAACTCTCCCTACAGTTGTATAACCAGCTTGCTAGGTGCTCTGAAGGAACTGGGGTGCTTTGGGGGAGTTGCGCTCACATCAGCGGAGTGAGGAGTGGAGCCTCTCCCTCCACGCAGACCTTCCCTTTGCTCATCAGCAAATTGTCTGAGGCAGCCGCTGATGAGGTGTGTCCCATTCCCATCTCCTGTTGGGACCCTGGATGTAAAAGCATCCTATCTCCTTGTAACCCATGTCATACTGAAGCATGAATTTTGTTTATTCAGTGTGTTGGCTTTAAAAAAATAATCAGAAGCAAGTGTTTCAATGCATGTTTAGGGCTTCTACCCTCAAAGGATAGAGCGAGCTGCTGGAAGAGTTGCCAGGTGACATCTAGCATACTGGTCCTCGCAGATTCCTGCATCGCTCGGTGTGCAGAATGCAGCGATTCAGTATTTTGTTCCATCCTTGCTCCTCAGTGTGTGTTAGGTACAGGATGCTGCTCAGACCCTCAGCTGCACCCAGGGATGTGACCGTTCCCTTGGGGTTCCCAGTGCTACTCCTCACTACGGTAGTCGTGCTCCTCACATGTGGTGATTGATGAGCTGCTGTTATCTCTGGTTCACAGGTAGGGAGCGAGACTGCAAAGAGATGAAGACAAAAGTGACCGTAATTTTGGATACTAGTTTTATGTGCCACAAATGTGATTTTCAGAAAAGTTAGTCTTAAATAAGAATGATACATCCAAAAGATCATTGTAATGATACTGAAATTGTAATTGCTTAACACTTCTGCAGAACAGTTCTGATCTTTAGTATCCAGATCCTAAACCAAGCGGGAGGAAGAGTAGGAACGTGCAAACCCTGAGTGCCTGTGGAAACTTGATTTTAAAAAATTTGCTGTGTCACACAATGGCAGAAGAAGAAATACAGTACTTCTTTTTTTCAGAACGGTATTTATCTCCTTGACCACTAAATCATATTCCTTCTTACTTTGCTACTAGTTTTCCAACTTGTAGAGGAAAATCATGTGGGGATTTTGCTGGCAGCGTTAGCAGTGGAGTGAGCTGAAGCCTGGCACCTCTGCCTCACCCTGGTGAATATCCAGAGCACCAGTCATCTGTGTGACTGAATGGAGGCAGAAATCCTGCAGAAAAAGCTGTGCAGATAATACGTGCCGTGACTGTAATCGGCTGTATTCACAAGGTTTATTTATGGGCAACCTGGCTTTTTGGCATGTGATGTTTTGATAATACATCCTATAAAAAGTACCCTTTTAGTGCACCTGTTTGAGAGTGCAAGAACGAGCTCTGACAGAAGGTCTGAAAGGTCTTGCTCCACTTGGAAAGTTTTAAACAAGTTTCTTCCTGAAGAAAATAAATCCATGTTTATTGTAGCAGTTTTATTTCTTAATGAAACACACTCAGGAACTTTTCTGTATGACTTTCAAGACTTTGTGCTTCAGAAAGGTAATTAATGTTTTCAGAACACAGGATATGGGTAGTTAGGCTGGAGAAAGGAAACCATTTTATTCAGTGATGCAAAGTTCCACACAAATGGGGACAGCTCGCAGAGAATCCATGCTTTCCCATCTGAGCAGGAATACAGTAAGGGATGGGTGACTGGATTAGTGTTAAGTACAACTACAGCTATTTAATATCAAGTAGGTGAGACTCTTTGAAGTAATTTATTTTCCTTATGAGAAGGGAGACTGAAAAACTAAACTAAGCCTGTGTAAATTTCTTCCACGTCATCTAAACTCCTAACTACCTGTGACTATCTAGTGGGGATGCAGCAATCCAGAAGTGCCAAGCCAATGCCTCTGCAGATTGAGAACCCATTTATCACCGTGATCGATGGAGTGCAGCAGCACAGGGGAGGCTTCTTTGCAGAGCATAACGCGGGCCTCACTTGGGGAGCAGGTCACTTCTTCCTTCAGCTCAAACGAGGAATTAAATTCTTGTCAGCTGCAGCTCTGCTGTATGGGCACTGTACTGCGTGAGACCTGCGTTCACCACCAAAGGAGCTTTCTCGGAGGCCTGCAAGCAGCGATTACTGACAGCAGCGTTCAGCCCGTAGCAGATGGCATCTGAACAATCGGCCAAGGAGATGCGATACTCTCTGGATCCAAATGTCTGCGGCTGGGCTCTGTGTGAGCTGCACGTGCAGCAAATGCGAGGGGAAATTGTTGTGCAGATAAACATACCCTCCCCGAGAGTGCTCAGCTGACCCAAGCTGCAGAAGGATGGGAGGCTTGGCAGTGTAGCTGTTGGCAGGGTGAGCAGCCAGAAGATGCTGCGGCCGCTGCCCCCACATCCTTGCTGTTGGTGTTGCTGTTGGAAGCACATGCACTCATACCTTGTTTTCCATACATACATGCCCTGAAATGAAAGATGAAACAGCACAACAACTACTGCTCCCAAGTTAAAAATTAAGTAGCAGCTGAACTGTTAGAAAAGTGCCTACACTGAACAGCTGAGGAAGAGAAGGAGAGGAAAAAAAAAAATAATCCTTGAGAAGTAATTTTACTTAGATGGTGGCCCTGGAGATCAGAAGTTTCATCATGTGACTTCTCCACTTCATATTTAGCTCCCAAATGGTATGCTGGCCTACTAAAGATGCGGTTAGGGTGGACTTACATGTGAAGAAGAGAATAGAGAGGTAACTGGCTTACTCCTTGGTGCAGTTTGCACCCCACATCACAGGGCAGGTAAAGCTGAGCAGACCTTTGATTGTGACAGCCTGCGTTCCACATTAAACACTCTGCCAGGGATACTTGTCTGTACGCAGCCTCTGATTTCAGCACACAACATTTCTGTTGTGTTACCAGCAGGATGGTAATTCCTTCATTGCTGTTGGGAAGAGGATTGTGAGATCTGCCTCCTAATAATGCCACAGATCTTCCCCACTTCAAAGCAAAAATGCTGCTGCTCTTGAGAAGGGACTGTGGAAGTCCATTAGGGCAAGAAGAAACTCGGTTTGAAGAACGGAGTTTGTCAAATATCCGCAACTCCTTGGCAGCAGGAGAAGATTCTTGTGCAAGACAGATGATATTTACTGAAATATGTTCTTACTTTTTCTTGCCAAGAAATCTTACCCCCTTCTCATTCTGATGACAGGAAAAAAAATCCCTCTACTGAATGCATTTCAGGGGAGTCACTCCTTGCTGTGCTTTTGAAATTAACGGCTAAGCTGAATTCTTCCATCCTTGATCAGTTTCTTTCCTTCATACCTGCTGTTGCCACCACAGCCTTCGAGTGTAGTGAGTCAGGCAGCCTTGTGCTGGATGAACATCGCGTTGTTTGTCTAGCTTACTTTTTTTTCGGCTTTTCTTTATCTTTTTTCTTGTTTTTTTTTTAAGCAGGTGAACAAAAGTCTGCCTCCTCCAGCCGGTTGTGTGCTGACACCTGACACTACAGTCAGTGCAACTGTGGCTTGGTTATGGTTCTGCTGCTCAGACATCCATTGTTTTCGGCTGGCTGGGATGATAAACTGCCATAGTTTTACATTTCTTCTTGGGTAATATTTTCACGTGATGCTTACGATAACAAGAAACCTTGTTATCCTGCCAAGTTCTTGGAATATACTCTTGCTTTCTATTGAACTGAGTCTCTGACAGTCGTTAGTGGAAATGTTAAGGTTTTCTGCCTTACAAGCTTTCAAATCTAAGAGTAGCAAAGTAAAGAGGGATTAAGCTGCCACCTTGTTCTGGAGAATTTTGGCTTTGCTATGAGAATACAAAAGATCTCTCCATTTTTAGGATTGAAAACTAACTTTCAGAATGTGGTCACAGTTCAGTTAATGCAGTGATCACTCTCAAAATAAAGACATGAGACAAGAGATGCATGCTTAACCTCAGCTCAGCCAAGAATTAATTTCATAGAATCATAAAATGGCTTGGGTGCGAAGGGACCTCCCAGCCCCACGCCCTGCCGTGGGCAGGGACACCCCGCACCAGCCCAGGGTGCCCAAAGCCCCATCCAGCCTGGGCTTGGACACTGCCAGGGATCCAGGGGCAGCCACAGCTTCTGGGGGCACCCTGTGCCAGGGCCTCAGCACCCTCCCAGGGAAGGATTGCTGCCTCCCAGCTCAGCTCCAGCTCCCCTC
>VWZZ01005333.1:1958589-1993846 GCA_013399095.1 Psophia crepitans | reverse complement strand
CGGCCTCGCCCGCCGCGGGCGCCCGGGGGCACCAGGAGTTCGGCACCTCCGAGGGCCCCGCGCCGCTCCTGAGGCGAACGCGCTCGGAGTGTGATTGTTCCTCTCGGGGGGTTTCCCTGTCGTTTCCAGAATTATGGTTTTTTAATGATTTTTTATTTTAATTTTTTTTTTTTTGTAAGATTCCTCAAATAGCTGAGAGGGCTGCAGGACTTAAGGAGGGAGTCTGATGCTGAGCCTGGCTACCTGGTCTTAGTTCGATTTGTAGCCAAAACCTTTCTGCTCCCAGGGATGGGAGATGTAGGANCCAGAATTATGGTTTTTTAATGATTTTTTATTTTAATTTTTTTTTTTTGTAAGATTCCTCAAATAGCTGAGAGGGCTGCAGGACTTAAGGAGAGAGTCTGATGCTGAGCCTGGCTACCTGGTCTTAGTTCGATTTGTAGCCAAAACCTTTCTGCTGAGGAGGATGGGAGATGTAGGATAAAGGATGTGTGCTGAAATGAAAAGAGAACTTTTATTAATACTTGCAGGGTTTATTCTCTGAAGATTTGTTGTTTGGGGGGTTTTGGTCGTTTTTTGTTTTTTTGTTTTGGTTTTTTTTTTTCCTTTGAGGAAGGAGAATAAACTTTTTAAATTTATGAAGTAATCTGTGAAAAATAATCCAGAACATGTGTTCTAGATTGCGTATTTTACTCTCTAAGAACTGCCTAAGCAATTAAAAATGCACCAGGAATAGAACTAAATGTGTATGCAATTTAAACACAAACTTGATAGTTTTGTTCGTAACTGAAGGTGTTTTGCTCTTTTACATAGCCTAATAATTTGCTCTTAGAGACAAGTTTGTACGTAGGCCGGGTCTTGAGTCTATCCTCCAAAACCCGTCTTGTTTCTAAGAACTTCACTGTGTTTTGCTTCAGAACTGCCCCAAGAAAGCAGGGCTTTTTTGGCTCCACACAGAGCGTGTGGACTGGCGGTGGCGGTGTGCCTCGGGTGCTCCCCGGGGATGGCAGTTCTGGTGCGGAAACCTTGAGAAAGGTGTTAATGTGCTGCGCCGGCCTGGTGTAGTGTCACTCCAAGAACCTAAGCTGGGTCTTGGATGAGTAACTTTATTAAGCCCTTCCTTCTGCAGGTTGTGTGAACGTGCAGGCCTGTGCTGCTGCTCGACTCCCAGACCCGGTTGTTAAAACGTCCCAGCCCTCTTCATTTTCTTAAACTTTGTCCCACGCCAGGCCTTTTCCAGTTGCTTCTCGGTGTCGGTGTGATTCCTGTGTGCCGTTTTAAAAGAGCTAATGGTTAGGAGCACCGATTGGTCTCAGCTGCGTTGTACCAGCTGTGAAATTGCTACTGGAGGTGTAAATTCTTCCTGGATGAATTTGGAAAGTTGGTTACGTTCTGGGATTCTTCAGCTCCTCTCAAATCTGAGGCTTGATAGTGTTTTTATATCTTAATAGTTTAGCAGAAAAACTAAGGCAAAAAAGCAGAGATCCTTGTGGGATTTCTTAAAAGGCCCGATCTGGTCCTAAATTGGAACGCGGTGACCTGTGTAGCAAAGACCTGTGGAGTGTTTTTTCTTTTTGTTCAGAACTGTTCCAGTGGTGAAAGCCCTTGTGAGGATCCAACTGTATTTTTATACAAACTTGCCTTAACACGTGTAGTTACTGTAGTTTCCTACACGGGATGTGTCAAATTGGTATCACGCAGCTTTTCTGTTGCGATGGTCCCTGGCACGTAACAGGTGAAAGGCTTCAGCTCCGCAAGTGTAACCGCACAGCACAGCTTCAGCGGTCGGCCAGGAGCTGCAGGTTTTGTCACTCAAACTTTCTTCCGACTTTGGTTCCTCTTTCCCTTGTATATGTCTAAACTAAGAAAGCCAAAAGACCATCAGGTTTCCCAGCACGAAAGCAGGCAGGATTTACTGCGCTTCTGGTAGTCGCAGGCAGCACTGGGTGCTGGGGGCGTGTGTCCTGCCCAGTGCTGGCTGTGGGGAGCGCAGCACCCTGCTGCAGCCCACGAGCCTCGCTGGATTGCTCGCGGTAGGAAGAAATTAAATTTCTGGCTGTGACACTTAACTTCAGAGTGTGTGTAAACAGACTGAGAAAAATGCTCCTGGGTTGGGGGATTTGTCCTGGAGTAGTGATAAGAGGGGAAGAAAAGCCACATTTGCATAAGGTGCCCCAAGTCTGTATAACTTACTGGTGTCTCTCTTTTTAAGAGCTCCTGCTTTGGATGCAACTTATCTATGAAAGCATATTTGTGCCAATATATCTTATTCCATCCTCCAGGCCTAACTTCTACCTCCTCACCACCAGAGGCAAATAAAGAGGGGCACTTGCATTGGCACTGATGTGCCAGTTTATCACACCCTAAACAGCATAGCTATGTTGGCAGGAAAGCTGCTGGAGTGTCACTAATGCCCAGCTGAACCTGTGAGGTACAAACTTTTCTATTTACTTGTGGGAAATTGATCTGTTTATTCAGTAGTGGAGCTCTGTGCGGTCACCTGGCAGTGGTTACTGGGAGCTACATTGCTTTTTGCAGGAGAGCATGAGAAGGTTTGTAGGGGTGAATTGGAAGAGGTGATGGCCATGAACATCTGGAGAGGATTAATCCTGTTTGGGGATGGCTGGGCTTGAAAAAGTTCCACTGCCTTCCCTTTCCCGCTGCTGCTGCTTGCTTAATGGGGGACCTTGGACCTGTCCAGCAGGACACCTCCACCCTGCAGGAGTGTGTGCCGATGGGTGATGTGACTCTTGTAAACTGTCGCTGCTAGAGGACAACTCCTCTCCTGGACCCTCCATGGGCTTTTGGGCAGCTGTGCTTCAGTCAGACATGTTAGATCTGTGACGCTGGCGTGCGCTCTTCAGTTAATAACATAGTTAAAAGCTGTATTGGTATCAGTCGTGATTTTTGCTGCCTTAAACTAGCTTCTTCCTCGTCCCCACTGAGTTGCTGCAGTCATATCACCCTGTCCTTTCTTCCTTCTTTCCTCCGAGTTCTTCCTTTGACAAGGGCTTCTGCCCATTGCTGAGGAGGTGTAAGGGTGTAATGCTGAAGAAGTGTTGATTTGGTTGTGATTTAGTGCAGGACAGTGTGCGTGTAACAGGCTGTCAGCCTGCCAGGCAGTTTAATGCCAGTCCCTGTGTTTCAGGGTTAATGCAGAGTTAATGAAAGGGTCTGTTTCAGAGACCTCTGGTAAGGTGCCTTTGGTGGATCTCAGTCCATTGCATTGACATGTGTGTAGCTGATCTACACCACTGCTGGTAATGGTCAATTTGGCTGGTTTTCGTAGCAGGAAGGCCAAAACTACGTGCCTAGGAGAGGGACACGTCACTGGAGCAGGAGAGGACAGTGCTGTTTGCCAGCCCTGGGCAGCAAGCAGGGAGCCTTGTCCTCCAGAACTTCCACCCTGTTTGAAGTGAAAAATGTACCTCTGTGTCTGCACAGATCGCCGATGTGATGCCGTGGGAAGAGGCAGGGAAATAATTGAGGAGAAGCCTTTGCTGTGGCATGCCGTGGGCTTCTCCAGTGCCCGGTGTCAGCCTGTGACCCAGCGTGTTTAGGGTGCTGTTTTAACTGACAACAATTACAAATTGTGGGTTAATGTGTACGGTGCTTCCCCCTAGTTTATTTATCAGATGTTATAACGAAACAACTGGTAATTAAATTTGTCTATTATAATTACATTAAAACAATTGTATTGGGATGCTGTGCCATATAAAGGTCTCAGTGCAGGACTGGCACCCAGGAAGTCCTGGGTCTTCATCTTTCTTTCGATGCTGGTATTGTTGTGTGGACTTGGTCAAACTACAACAACCCAGAATAATCTGTCCACATGTTACAGAAGGAAATCACCCCTGTTTTGCAAATGGAAGGGATATGTTTTTGTGGTGCAGCACCTCAAAGCAATGAATGCTATGCATGTAGGATGTCTTGGACAGATGGACGCAGTGGATACGTAAGCTGTTCAGATTGTATTTGGTTAGGAAGTGCAGTGCTTCAGGGTCTCACTGAACTGGCCACATGATGAGCCCTTCGGAAGAGCATTGCATATATTCCTGGATTTTTTTCAGCAGTTTAAGCAGGTCACTGGAGCTGAGTGGTGGAACAAGACCCATGCCCAGGTAAAGGCCGCTTGCAGAAGAGCTTGTTTCTAGTCTGCAGGATTTGTCAGCCTTGCTTTTAGGACCAGGACCTCCTTCCTCCTGGACTCAGTCAGGGTTGGCTAATCTTCCTCTCCAGAGCAGAGGAGTTTGTACATGAACTTGCCCAGTGACAACTCCAACAGAGCCCTCTTAGTGTTGGGATAGCAGTTGGGCAACATCAGCATCTACTCAATGATGCATTTAACAGCTGATAGCTCTTGAAGTGTTGGATGCTGCTGGTATTTTTGTTTACCTGAGGTCTTTTGAGTTATTCTTTGCAACTGTGAAGGTTAGAAATCTGTTGCTGTAAACATCAAAGTTGTGTTTCTGTTGTAATAAGAGCTGTGCTCAGGGCAGAGGCCCTTCGTGCTTCTGCTGCTTCTGACTCTGGTGATGGTGGGTGGCTTTTCAGTGACTGCTGAGCAGGGAAATGACATGTAGTGAAAGTGTGTTAAGGTACCTGTAAGCAGGCACTGAAAGCCTCCCAGCAGCCCAGTGTTTGTCCATAGCCAAAATAAACTAATGTTCTGAGCAGTGACTCTTCCAGTAGCATTTCCTAGGAGTTTGAGTTGAAAGTGTTGTGCCTGGGCCCATTCCAGCTCTACACAGCCCTGTTGAGACTTGAATTGCTGATGACCACCCCCAGTCCCCTAACTGCTGTCCACCTGGAACGCTCTTGGATTCGGTGAGGTTTGTAGGAGCTCGGCACTTCTGAAAATGAGTTCACAGCTTTGTCCCCTTTCCTGTCTGAGGAGTGCGAGCGTGCGCCTTTAACCGCTGCGGTGTGTGAGGGTGATCCCAAAGTCAGGATTTGTAAATGGCTTTATAGCCCAGAGTGTATTACCTTGGTGGCCTGAGTTTACTCCCAGTACCCAGGTGCTGTAGTGGCCATGCTGTGTCTGCTGCAGAGACAGGAGCAGGTCACCTCTGTGTGTTGCATAGCAGTAACTGGGGGGGGAGGACGGACCCCATAAAAGGAAAAAAAACCTAACAGGATGTCCTGTTACCATGTTTAGGTTTAGAGGGCAGTGCAAGTCCACCAGCTTTGTAGGTTTTAATGTAATAGAGGTAGGTATTTAGTATATTAATCCTAATATGTTTCAGCAGCTGCTTCTACAGCGTTTGCTAGGAGCTTTGGAGAGTGGTTGTCATCACTTCAGCATCATCCCGCCCCTCTTCTGAGGGCTCTTGCTGTGGCCAGAGAAGCATGGGCACAGTGTCTGTGGAGGTGCTGGGGAAAATAGGGGGTTGCTGGTGATAGTATTGCAGTCAGGTTGTCTCAACTCCCTGTTCTTTGTTGTAAGATTTATGGAAAAAAAAAATACATTCTTCGAGTTTGGTGTAGTCTTTCTTTTCTTGAACAGTTCTCAGAGGTGCCTGCTGGGGACTGCAGGGTCAGCAGGCACAGGCTGTGCTTGGGGGGTCTCAGCTTTTCTCCTGGGCAAGGGAGATGGTCGGATCTGGTGCACAGTATTGTGGCACCCAGTCCTGAGCTTGAGGCCCGTGGAGCTGCTGTTCGCTGGCCACCGTGGTAAACCCAGGTTAAGAAACCCTGCCATGACCTGCCACTTACACGTTATTTGCAAGACAGCTCTGCAGGTTGTGCTAGGAGGGTGGCAAATCGGGGTACAGAGATGGGAACAGGAGCTGGGAGGGAAATCTTTACCTAGTTTCGTTACCAGGGCTGGTACATTGTAAAGCTGTGGTCTGAGCTGGAAATCCTGCAGCATCTCTTCACTGACATCGACCTGGAATTTCTCTGGCTGTCTGCCATGTGCTAAATAAACCCCAAATCATGTTGGAGGCTCCTTCTACCCCCTTGAATCCCAGCCCCTTTCTGAGAAAGCAACCCACAGGCCAGATTTTCTTCTGTGGAGGTTTTTAAGCGACCACTTCGGAGCCGCTTGAAACTGGATACTAGTGGGAATTGCTGCAAGGCCTCTTTAGCCTTGCTGGCTGGGACATCCTCAAGTGAAAACATGGCTTGGATCGAGGACTGGTTGGTTGGTAGATTAGTACAAACCCACCTAGTACAATTCCTTGATTTTCCTAACAAGCAATGGAGAGGTCTGGGTAGGTAAGAAATGTTACAGGCAGTGAGATCAGAGGTCTGCACCTCTGCTGTGTGGTGGTGATCTGTAAGGAAATCTGAATGGTGTGGTCTGGCCTCAGATGACTTCTTGTACCTTCACCTTCCTGCCTTTTTTTTCTTCTGTTTTAAGAATTCCCAAATGCTCTGTTCAAGCAATGCCTTCTTACTGCTTGCATCTTTGCAATGTTTTGGCACTTGAGATGCTGTCCTCAGAATTAGGACTTGACTCATACTCCTGTGGCAGAATCAGGAGTTGTCTGTCAGCTGGAAAGGTACCGAGTTTGATTTTTCCTTGAAAGAGATTGCATTTTAAAAAGGCCATTCTGAATGTGGTGTAGCTGTTGTTTGTCTTCTTAAAAAACTTAATCGCGTTCAAACCTAGTGGGAAGGAGTCCGATGCTCACGCAGAATCTTCCATGGGCCGTTGGCAGCGGGGAACTGCCGAGGTCATCGTACATGTTTTGGTTTAGCTTGTTCCCACTGATGTCTGGCCTTTGGTTTGTGTCTCTCGCTTCCCTCGCTAGTGGAAGGAGACTGATAGAGAGAACGGAGGAGTGATTCGTGCTGTGGAAGGAAATTATCTCTTATCTAGGTTGCCTCTAAGCCAGTCCTGACTTTATCCTTGAGAGGCTGAAAAGTTGGTCTAAAAGGTAAATATTTATTTTTTAGAGTGTCTGAAATTGATCTGAAATCCAGGTGTCTGGTCTGGTTGCCCATGGGAAAGAAGCCACACTTGTCTCTGTTCACACAGCACTGTGCAAGTCAGCCTGCAAGCAGAATGAAACCTGTTCTGGAGCAGCATGATTAAAAACGTGCTGAAATCTGTGTAACCTCATCGACTAAGGAATGTTTTCTCCCACCTCCGTTACGATAGTGGGACCATGGGAGAGCAAGCGAAGAGGTCTAGCTCCTGGTTTCTCTGCTTTTCCAGCACTGAGATTCCTGGGATGGAGACTGTTAAAGTAACAGCACTCTTCTGCATCTTCAGAAAGTTGCTGGAGTTTTTCTGAGTCACCTGGAGGAAGATCAAGTACTGGGGAATGTGGCTTTTCTTCAGGGTTGTAGGACACGTAGGGAACATTTAGGGGTACCAAGTAGAATGTTTCCGTACCCTTTCTTTTTAAAAATGGCAGTGGCAATTCTGCGTGGCTTTCCGTAGCCAACCTGCCCCTGCTTTGGGGATTGCCCAGAATTCAGCAGGACAGAAAGTGAAACTGGCTGGTCTGGTCATACGCTGAGATGTGCAGAAAGTGGAAAAATCGTATAAATGCTAAACCAGGTGAGGTTTGCTGTCCTATTATTATCTTTATGGAGAAAGCTGTCAGTGGTAAGAATGAGCTGAGCCAATTCTTGAGTAATTAGCGCCATACAATTACATGGTATTTAGCGATGTTTGGCTTGAGCTGTAAGTTGGTGTGTATAACAGGGAGTTTCTGATGAGAACATGAAATTTAGATATCCAGAGTGAATATGGTGCAGTTAACCTAATCACATAAAATCTTTTCATGCTTCTTCAGCTTCTGTCTTAAAAGTCACTGAAATCTAGACCTGGGATGCCCTTTTTAGCCTTTGCACAGCATGCGTTAGCGTTCCATTTTTGAGCACTTGCTAATACTGGTTGTGAGGGGAGCTACTTTGGAAGGGGTTTGTGTATTTGTGGTTTATTTCCTACTTTATCACTTGGCAGTAGTTAATACTCTCCTGGTTTTTTTAGGCTGTGACTTGAGCCATTGCTGCTGAGTGTTTCTGTGCTGTACCTAACCTCAAAATTATTCTTGGTGCCTCCTTGGATTCTTCCAATTCAGCAAAGTAGACCTCTTGCCTTAACCCCAGAGCTTGGTAGCCGAGAGCTCAGCAGTGGTGCGGATCATCTCTTTACCTAAGCCAAGCACGTCACTTGGGACTTACCGGGCATTGAGTTGTGTGTAAATTGATTCTCCCTGCCCTCCTGTTGTAGTGGCCTGGCTGTGGTTTGGGATCTCTTGTGCCTTGATTTCTTTGTCTTTTTACAATGCTGCTTTTCTTGAAAAGGTAATGGAGCTCCTTTAGCTATAAGAATGATCGTATGCATCTGCTAATTATTACCCATCTGCGTGTAATTCCAATAGATCTGTCAGTTTTACATCTAAGATGTATACAACTCCTGTGCAAGGGAGTTGGGTAGTCAAGAGTAGTAAGTGGGATGTACAATTAACCTTCTGTGTCTGGCTCTTTCAGAACAGGGCAGTCGGACGGCCCAAAGGGAAACTGGGCACCGCCTCTGCGGTGAAGCTCGCAGCTAATCGGACAACCGCTGGAGCACGTCGGAGGAGGACGCGATGCCGCAAGTGCGAAGCGTGTCTGCGGACAGAGTGCGGCGAGTGTCACTTCTGCAAAGACATGAAGAAATTTGGGGGACCTGGCAGGATGAAACAGTCCTGCATCATGAGGCAGTGTATCGCAGTAAGTATACCTGTTGCTACAGTTCGTACAGAGATTTCTTTCCTATATCTGTGTCTCTCAGTGGCACGGTGTGGAACTGAGAACTCTCCTCCAAATAGTTCCTAAAGTGCATCGGGCAAAACAGTGTAATCCCTGCCCTCTGGTTCAGACCTCTTCTTCCCATTGCTTTTTACTCACACCTGCCCCAAATCTTAAACCATAATGCTCCTAAAACTCGGTAGCATGGCTTTCATTCTCAGTAATCTAGAAGGTAAGTGTGGAGATTATCAGTACACTGGAAATGGGCATTCAAATCACACTGAAATTCTGGGTTTTGGGGGAGAAGGGGAAGAGCAGGAAGTTCTGATTCAAAAGGAGAACAGGCCTGTTTGGTTTGGATCTCTGAATTATCATGAGACAAGCTGCCTTGCAACCCACTTTACCATCTTGACTTTTAACCAATTTAAGACATGGAGAAATCTTTGTAATTTTCCAAGATTTTGGCAGTGGTGGCCCCAGTCCCAGGCTACTTGAGATCTGAATTTCAATTTGTTTGCTGTCACCTGCGCATGTAGGAGGGGTCTGATCCAGATGAGCCAAAGAGCCATCAAGCCAAGGTCTTCTCTTCCTCAGGGACTGGAAACAGTTGCCAAGGGATGAGTGTCAGAACAGGGCAAGCAGGCAGTCAGAGACAGTTTCCTGGGCTGCTCTGACACATTGCTTAGAAGGTTCTTGAGTCATAAGTGATAGCTTTGTATTTAACAAATATCGATTAATCTTCCTTTAAGTTGTCCAAGCACCTTTTCAATCTGTTGGCTTTCATACTGCCTGTCACTGAGCCTTCTCTTCAGATTTCATGTCCACACTGCCCCATTCAAGGGTAAAAATCAGCTTTAGCTTTTATCTTAATTCTTCGGAAGGTCTTGTTTATGTTCTTAAGGGTTTGGTTTTCTGATTTGTTTTTTGGGTTTTTTTAAGGAAAGGAATGTTGTTTATCATAACTGACATATCACCTCTTCTATGCTGATGTCTCTCAACTTTTGTAACAGTTCCTTTCACTTAATTTTGTTTTGAGGTTTTTGTTTCTAATGAGGAAACTGAAGTGGAGGCATTAAATGTCTTGGTCTGACACTGATAAAAAACCGATAAGCACTTAAGGTTTCCAGCAGTTGCTCCTGGTAGCTCGCTCCTGGTAGCTCACTCCATGTCCTGTTCTAAGCCATGCACTGTTCTTGACATAGGGGATTGGATTCTGCTCTGCTGGATCTTTCAATAAAGTACATAGAATATCTACCTTTCCGCAGAGTGCTTTTGCAGCTCAAGTGTCTTTTCTTTGAACACTTGATTTCCTGGAGTGTGGCATGAATTGAACAGCATGGTTGAAGAATTTATTATTCTCCAGGGGAAAGAAATAGTGAAATCGTGCTGCCTTTTTAGTGGAGGGATTAAATTAGGGCTGCGGTGTGCTTTCTGGTCCTGACTGATGAAGGAAACTTCCATACTAAGCTGTTTCACCCTTGATAACACAGGCTGAGCCTTTTGGAGATGAACTGGGTTCTCTTCTGGCTGAGTGTAGTCATCCTCTCATCCTCTGTTTTCCAACGAAGGAGTATTTTTCTTCTTGGTATCTGCAGTTTTATCTCCAGAAGCTGTGAGTAGAGCACAGGGCTTGGTACCCGGGGTGCTCCGATTCCTTGGCCTACCCTTGCATGTGCTCAAGAAGACATTTCTGCGCATCGTAGGTTCCCGTTGGTGCAGATAGCAGCGGGAGCATTACAGTCTGTCTCAGAGCAGCAAAAGCATAGAAAATTAGCGAGTTGAACTGTTGTAGCTTCTAACAGTGCTTTACATTTCTATAAGCAATCCTATTGTCTTTACTCATGTTCATTATGTTCTCTAACAATTGCAGTAGTAATATATTGTGGTACCTATCCAACAGCTTCCAGCAAAAGGGAAAAAAAAAAACAACCAACCCAAAACACCAAAGCAAGGCTCTGGAAGTAATGATCCTCCCAGTTCTGGGATTGTGCTTTCCTCTGGTTAATAACATTGACAATATTAACTAGACACAGACTTTCATTAAACTCAGAAGCCTTAAGAGAGCCTATACTGTTGTGCAGAGAACAAGAAACTCCTCTCCATCCCTAGTTCAATCAAGAAGGGAAACAGGAGTGCCCGGGACACTTTATGCTGCATCGGATAGGTCTGAAGGGAGCGTGGGGCTCTGTGCTGGGAGGATGGGTTGTGACAGCGTGGCTGCTGTTCCAGCCCGTCAGTGGGGCAGAGCTAATTGGGGCACAGAGGAGGTTCCCTAGATACCCTTGCTCCCAGTGAGAAAAATTGTACTGCTCCTGGGATGATTGTTCTCCTGTGTGGATATAAATACTTGTGTGGGAGACGGGACAAAACAAGTGGACAGAGCTTTTATGGCTCTGGACGACTTAGCTTTTCTCTGGTTTACCTGCTGGTGGAAGGGGATCCTGGGGATTCCTAATTTGTGCTTGGAGGAAGGGTGGGAATTAAATAGCATTTGCAAAATGCTTTTAAAATGGAGCGTGGGTAAGTACTGGCATGAGAAAGCAGCCAAGTGTTGCTGTAGCTAATGTCTCAGATGACGGTGTGTGGGGCAGCACGCCGCGCTCTGTAATGGCTTACCATAGCTAGGTTTTTCCCTGTCTGAAGCTCGCTGAAGGATTCACTGTTGCTGCGTACGTTTGGTTCCGTGTGCAAGTGTCCATGTACAGATTTTATTCGCTCCATCTGAGGGATCCTCACTGTGAAAAGCCACATCTCTGGCTACTTCATAGTTAAGGATTTGCAACCTAATCGATTGCATTTCACGTTACAGCCAGATTCTTACAAGGATCTTCGTTTTCTTTCTTGTGATGAGGCTTATATACCTTATTGCCGCAAACCAGAAGTTTGTTCCTCATTAGCACAAAGGTGGCTTTTTAATTAGACTGGCATTCAGTGCTTTGACATGGGTGACAGATAGGTGAGATGCTGCAGTTCCCTTTCTGCCTCAGCAAAAGACAGAAAAAAAAAATCAGTGCACTTCTCACTTGTGACACTTGCAGGAGAGGAATTTTCTTTTTAAGAGTCTGTGCAGTGCTTTCTGCAATGCTCAGTTCGGGAGCAGGGCCCTAGAAAATAGACTGTCAGTCAGAAAAAGGTCTGTTCTTGGTTCTGTTGTGGGCTTGCTGCGAGACCTGGCTCGGGTCCCACAACATCTGTCCGCCCTGCTTGTAAAATAGGGGAGCTGCCAAATTGCTAGTCAGATTGGGAAGCTTCATGGACGTGAATGGTGATGTTCTAGGTTGCTTCTTTTCCCTCTCATTGTACGCTAGCGAAGTGACCTGTGTGCCAATGTCTGCGTCGGCTCACGGGTTCAGGGGACCCACCAAAAAAACCTTGTCTGTCCGTCCCTGGGATGCCCCGTGAATCTGTGTTGCTACAGCGAGGACGCTTTGATTCCATGGAATGTGTCCTGTGATGCTTGGTCTGGGTACTCAGCCCCGGTTGTTACCAGTTTTTCTTGTCTTCGTTGCTCTGCTGGGCCGGAGCCTTCAGCAGTTTGCACAATTAATCCCTATTTATCTCCTCTTTGAAATGAGGATACTGTAAAAGCACATTGAGTTCTTCTGTTTCCGTATATCTTCCATGTCCTGATCAAGACTTCTTTCTGATATGTGTAAACAGCCCGTGTTGCCTCATACTGCTGTGTGTCTGGTGTGCGGAGAGGCTGGGAAAGAGGACACTGTGGAAGAGGAGGAGAGCAAGTTTAATCTCATGCTAATGGAATGCTCCATTTGTAATGAAATCATACACCCAGGATGCCTTAAGGTGAGTACAGGGATGTGATACGTGTTGGAAACAAAAACTGGTTATCACCTCAGTGTAAAAAGAGCGCACAGAAATCGAAAAGCTTTCACATTTTCATCTTTGGAGACTTAAGTGAGCAAAGAGTTGGTGTGAGAGGCGGGGTGACAGCAGTGGCACACGCAGTCCTGGCTGGCGGCTGGGACCCTTTGATGTAGGAGCATCCCCTGTAAGCAGTGACTCTGGCTTTGGACAGCCTCCGAAATGTGCCTGCATGCAAATGTCCTGTGGTTTCGGGGTTTTGTTTGTTTTTCTTTCTTTTTTGCCTCTCGTTTAAGGAAGAGAGGAGTTTCAGTTGGGATGGGAAGCTCAAGAAGACAGCGCAATCTCCCGGTACTTTTGGATGAGTCAGTGACAGTCCCTGTACCAGTAGCTCCTTCCTGTGTCCCACAAAGTACAAATGAGTAGTGTGCTGTTCGTGTTTGTCCAGGCACAGATGTGCCTTCGGTGGCAGCTGGCTTTAAAGATGTTATGAGCAAATGGTGCAGTAAGAAGACTGCAGCTCTAGAGCACAAACTGAGCGAGTTTCAGGCTGCAGGAGTGGCTCACCCTTGGCTGACTTGAGTCCTGTGAGCAGCTATATTCTTTGCTGGTAACAGAAGTGTCATTTTGGGCAGGTATGTATGAGCGTTTAGAAGCCACCTTTCTCCAGAGCTGGTTTGTTTTCAGCTGATCAGCCATTTCCTGCTGCTGATTTGTTTATGGTTAAAGTGAGTTGCCAAAGCAAATGTATTCTGACACACCGTGCCCCAGAAAGCAGCTTTTGGCCCTTCTGGGATCTCTGGAAGGAGAGGTATGTTCCTTATGCAGGCCCGGTGTGATGCTCTCCTGGCCTTTTTATTTTTTTTGTGCTGTACATAGAATTTCACCAAGTTACGTGCGTGTCATTTATCAGAGCAGAAAGTAGGTAGCTGGCAAACCAGAACTGTGGCTGTCTCCCTGATTCATGAAATCCGTGCTCACGGCTCCTGCCACAGATGGGCTCTGAAAGGGAGCTCTGCTTGCTTGGCTCTGTTTAGAACAAGGCTTCGGGGGCTGGGGAAGCAAGGGGAGGAGCTGCTCGTTTTCAGACGTACCTCAATTTTGTCTCGTGGCTGCTGTTTTGCTATTCCAGTCCTTCCTGAAAGTGCCCTGCACGCCCCTGTCTCCCACTTTGCAGCGTCGGTGACGCTTCAGGGCTGAGTCCAGAGGACATGATTGTTGTCTAGTGGCAGTTCAAGTATGGTTTCCTCTCCCTGTGCTGCCTTTGGGACTAGTTACACAGGATGTGGGTCAGATCTGTGAAATCAAGCAAGTGCTGTTGGTTCTTTTGTGCATGTGCAGTGTTCTGGGTGCTGTTTTGTTAACTGGGAACAATGTTGGTTTGGGTGTTTCAGAAAATTTAAGCAGTAGGAGATTTACAGTGTACCTCGTGTGTCTTGTGTTTTGATTTCTCAATGCTTATGTTGAGCTGAAATGGTGGGGTAACTGGTGCTGCTTATTTAGTGAGACAGAAAGGTGCTGGTAGGATTTCAGAATGGTCTTGGAAGGCGAGATGAGACCATGCACAGAGGAACAGCGAAAGGAAAATGGAGCCTCTTCCTTGGATCCCTCCTTGCTCTTTATTCCCAGGTTCTGTGATTTCCTGTGAGACAAAAATCTGTTGCCATGTTTACATGTTGCTCGAGCCCTTGACGTGGGCTTAAGCCCAGAGGATGGAGCCCATAAATAGTCCTTGTGGGAAGCGCCTTTGAATGCAGACACAGCCCCAGGTCAGCTGCTTCGGCTGTCCAAGAGAAAGTCCCTTCCTGTCCTACTCAGTAAATAGGCAGTAGAACACGTGAACAGTCAGTCATCTCCAGTTAAATGTCTGGCAAATGTACTTTTTGGGGAGACTGGAATAAACTGGATCAGTGAAGGGGAGGAGTGTCCTCTCCTGGCTTATTCCCATGTGGAGTCAATTCCCTCCAAGGCTCCACTCCAAAGTGGAGTTGTTTGGCACATGTGGGGACTAATTTCTACTCCAAGGCAGGTTGTTCCTGGTTTGAAGTCCATCCCCTTCCAGCTTCCTGATTTGGCTGTACCTGTTCGTGGCAGGTTTTCTCCATGAAAAACAGAGGAGATTGACGGTAACTTGGGTACATCTGTGCTGTGACACGCTCACAAGCTTGAGGGGCTTCTGTGGGTGCCTCTTGCTGAGGGAGCCCTGGGTACCAGAGCACATCAGGTGCTTCATTGGAGCCACCTTAAGGACAGCCAGGATGTTCCAAATACTGAGAAGTGTCATGGGAGGTTTCTGACAGGCTTCTTCCCTTGGAAATACAATACCAACGGGAAGGCTGGTTTTGCTGAAGAGTTTCTTATGAAACGATCTTGGCAAGCACTTTGCAAGCGCAGCACTGTTTCCAGAGGGAGCTAGTGAGATTTTTTTGGTGGAATATTGCCTTTTGTTGTTGCGGAGCGTTTGAATTGGACCAATATTGATGAATTTTTCTTGCTGCATCTCGCGTTGCTAGTTACACTGGTTACTAGCACGTGTGGGTGAGCGCAGTATCTGATGCTGTTCCCTTAAGGAGAAGGGGTTCTTTTTCCCCAGTAGGAGCCTGCTCTTTTCCATCTTAGGTGGATAGAATGATAACGATGGAAAAGGTGAATATTCAGGTACCTTGTCAGAGCAGCAGAAATACACACACCCCTTCCAGCACAGCTGCAGTGCTGCCGTGGCTTCAGCCCGGACCTGTCTCGCTGCCTCTGTTGCTTCAGTCTGGGTGCCACCGGCATTCATGGCTCTCGCTCGGTGACGTCAGATCGGCATCCTGGGGTCTCCATATTCCTTCACAAGATGACTTCGCAGTAGTGTAGCCTCGTGTTCAGACTTTCTGAATTGCTGACCTCGTGCTGCAGGTACGTGTGTGACGACGCCTCACGCTGTGGCGCAGACACCCACCTGCTGTTCGTAGCAAACGCTCAGAACTGGCTCCCACCCAGCCTGAAAGGCTTGGGACAGATTCAGTGGCAGGTTTGCGTGTGTCTAATTAGTTTGCTTACAGTTCCTCACATCTGTTCAGTTCCTTAAACTTCACAGAAGGGACAGAGCTGTAATGCTTTCCCTTCAGTAGCATTTGTTCTATATTCAGTGCGGGAAATAACTTGTTCCCAGCTTGGGCTTGGGCCAGGAATTGTTCCCCTGAGGCAGAGATGTATACAACAACTCCCGGAGTATCTTACACCTACCATGGGAAAGAAGGTTCAAAGGCACAGAGTTGTGATAAAACCAGTATTTAAATTCTGCCCACTTCATTTACTCATTTATTAACTCTGAAAGACTCGCTGAGAGAGGCTGACTTGTCATCACTCTCGCTGGCGGTGGAACTAGAAAGGCTGCTGTCTGAGGAAGCAGTTCCCCTAAAACGTCGGGCTTGATCCTGCCCAGGTGGTGCGTTTTCGCCGCGCTGGGAGGAGAGGAGGAAATGCTTCAGAAACGTGAAAAATGTGCAGATCTCTGCCCCTGCCTGTTTGAGCAGCAGCCTCCTGCTCCTGCGCTGCTGATGCCAGTGCCCAGCTCTTTGTCTCGACAGAAGTTTTTCCCCGCCCTCCCCGCTCATTTCTGACTCTACAAGTAAACCCTTCAATGTAAACGTGCCATCAGCGAGCGTGTGTGGGGGGGGTGCTTTTACCTTCGCTCTGCTTTTCATCCTCAGCTCCATTCACAGAAATGTCTGTCCAGAAGCACCTGTCTCCTGTTGGGAAAGCAGTGCTGGCTCCTAGATGGAAATTCAGAAACCAGCAGCTTTTCAGCTGCGTAGGGCAGGACTGTGCTTTTACTGTAGTGTAACAACGCCGAGCGTGAGTCTCCTCTGTCAGAAAGCAGAATGTCACGGTCTCTGGGAGGCAGCGTAGTAAGCGTTTCCCTTCCTTACGCTGGCCGGGTAACGGTGGGTGTGAGAAACCTTAAAAACGCCGTCATGTGTCCGGTCTGCTGAATAAAAGTGCTTGTTCTCTGGCTGACTTGGCACCACCGTTTTTATTGGCACGTGCTGGAGGCATGGGACTGCGAGTTCTGATCCATAAAGAAAAATATTTTAAGGAACACTTGATTACAGTGCAGGGTACTTTGCTTCTAAAAATGCCGAACAGTATTAACGTATGTGAGAATGTGTGTATGGGAAAAGTCCCTCCTATTAAAAGATCAGGCTGTGCCACACTCGGGGGAGCGGGGACGGGACCGAGTTGTTCCACGAGCGGTGTGGGAGGACGTTTGGCGCGATTACGGCCCTGGGTTTGGGGTTGTTGGGGTGCTGTCTGCTGTTTTGATTTTCTGCAAGAGCAGAAAGTGCCCCGTGTTAGTTGGGACTGTCACTGAGCCTTCATAAAAAGGCCAGACCTGAACCCAGTACCAATTTGGCCAGCATGCTTTCCTCCCTTGGTGACATCATCTGCAGGGTAGTTGTGCAGGACCGAGGGCTTGCTCAGCACCAGCAGGATGGTGCAGCACCTGCGGTGATCTGGGTTTCTTTTCTGCAGCCACGGGGAGGGCAGCGGTTGATCAGAGAAAACTGAGCCGTCCCAAATGCCTCTCCCTGATCTGCTCGTAGACTTCTGCAGCTCTTTGCAGCGCGGTTGTGACTGGGGTTGTGCCTCTCTTTCCCCAGGTGAAGGAATCGGATGGTGTGGTTAACGATGAGCTGCCGAACTGCTGGGAGTGTCCAAAGTGCAACCATGCAGGGAAAACTGGAAAAGTGAGTTTAATGGGAAGAAGAGGTGCTGGGTGAGATACAAAATATCAGACATTCCCTCTGGCTTGTAGATATAATTTTGCCCAATACCAGCTTTTGATTTTGTGCTTAATTCAATTGAGCTAAAGGAAATAAGCTGATGGCTTTCTGTTCTTTAATGCTTTTTGTATTCCTGTTCGGTGTGCTAACACCCGGAACCTGGGGAATATTTAGGTTAGTTCTGTGCGTGTTCACTTCTAAGAAGAAAATACTTTTTTTAAAAAAAAAAAAATAATAAAAAAAATCCATAAGCAATTATGCAAAGCCTGAAGTGTCTGTTGGAATTAGCGAAACATTATTTCTTTGCAAACTGAGACAGACACAAGTGTGTAGTTAAATAACTTTATGAAGGGTGAATTCCTTTGCTCTAACTCCTTGCTAATCATTTTGTCTGTTACGAAGCGATAACCCACCCGTGTTGGAGGCAACTTGGCTAAAGGGCTGAGAAGGTAATAAGATATAAAGTTTGTTTGTGTTTTGTGTCTCTTCTGGCGTACAAGCAAAAGCGCGGACCAGGATTCAAATACGCATCAAATCTCCCAGGCTCATTGCTGAAGGAACAGAAAATGAACAGAGACAACAAGGAAGTAACAGATGCTGCGAAACGGAAAGGGGATTGTGAAGAAACTCCCAGGCGGAAATCGGAGGAACATTCCAAAAAGACTCCAGTTGACTCAATACTGAGGAGAAAGTCAGATGAAGTGCATCTGTGGAGGAAAAGGAAATTTGAGAAACCCCAGGAACCCACTATGAGAAAGCGGGTATGACAAAACACTCCTCTCATGTACTTACACAGACGCGCGTGGGCCGGTCGGGGCTGATGTCTCCTGCCTTCAGCCTTATAGCTCGTCTTGAAATTCCAGATTGTTACAAAAGAAACTGCGATGTTTTACCTTCCTTTCTGAAAACTGCTAGTCTGACAGGACAGTGCTTTGAACAGCAACGCTCGGGTTGACGTTCAGAGGCCGAAAACGCTGGTCTGTGGCTGTGGTTTTAGTGAAAATACTGGAAACCCCCCTTTGACTGAGAAGTCCTTACAAGATGCTTGGAGTAGGAGCGAGGTGAAAATCAGTTTTTAATGGAAACCTTTTCATCTGTGTCCACTTGGTGGCGCGTGGCAGCTTGTTCTGGGCCTGACTCAGGGTTGTACAACGCTTGTAACCCATCAGAGGGCCTTCAGAAATGACACCTTCCGTAGCCTGCGGAGAGGAGGAGCTGCTCACAACAGTGACGTAGGCAGCTTTCCCCTGAGTTTAACAGCCAGAGCTCGTGGGCCAGGCAGGGACACTCTGAATTGTCTTGTGGATGTGAAATACAGTACTTGGGATATCCAGAAATGCTGGGTTGCAGAGGCAGAAATGAGGACCTCGGTTTATTGTTTCTCATAGGAAATGGCCGATGGCTTTAAAATCAGAATCAGTGGCCTGTTTTGTATTGCGTGTGCAGCTCACGAGGAGCAGCAGTCAGTCTGCCCCGCCAGGCTTGGCAACGGGAATGCCACGGTAAATGTAGGGATCGGGGTTGCTTCGGGGAGTGAGAGCACAAAATTCACGATACCGGTTGATGCATATCTGCTTTCTGGCCACCCATCCCTTGGGGTCACTGCAGTGCTTATGGATGGCTTGAATTGCTCTATGAAAGCCCCCCAGTGCCTGAGGAAGACACCAAACCTTCATCAGCACAACGAATGTCATGTTTTGGGGTGTTTACTTGTCTTTCTTCTAACAGCTAAAACTTGGAAAAGACCACAAACTCTTCAGGAAGAAGGTACTTTGCCTTTTTAATAGACGTGTTCTCAATCCTTTTTAATCTCTGCTCCTCGTGTGAGCTGAACGGTGAGCCGGTCTCTCTATCAGCCCTGTCCTTGTGTCACTGCAGACATTTTTATTACTCATTTACATCTTGAAATTAGAGAGTAGCTCCCTCATGGAAACCTTTACACTCCAGCATAGTTTAGCTGCAGTGTCTGGTTTTACATTTTCTGTTCTGGTGTCCCATATTAAAATAGAGCAGCAGGCTGTGTTCTGACAAACCAAGGAGTAAAATTCTATTTCCATACCGATGTTTCGCTCTCCCTGTGTGGCTGAGTCTTGCCTCTGCCACACAGCCCGTCCCAGGAGCCCGGGGCTCCCGTCCCTGGAGGCCCCGCTGACACCCCTTGGCCATAAGAGAAGTCCCGTACCGTTGAACTAAGCGCTCCTCAGTACCCGTGTGAAGGATGCTGCAAGCTGGCAGTAGTCTGATGTTTTTGGTTTGGTTTTTTTTTTATTCTAACCTAAGTTAGAATATTTTTTTTTTAGAATAGTTAGAATAGTTTTTTTATTCTAACCTAGTCATTAACTTAGTGTGACCTCTTCTTTTATAATATGTTCATTTAAAGACAGGGTGATCAGCTTTCTCTGCTGCGCGCCGCAGTCTGAAGCACAGGAGCGCATCCACTGACTTGATCCAATTAGTTTATTGCGAAAGCGTAGACTTTCTGCTGTAACAAGTGTCTTCACAGCAGTTCACCTTTCCTTGCCAGGCCGGGTCTGTTCTTATTAGAGCTGTTTCATTTTAACAGTTGGTGGCTTCTTTCTTGCTTGCAGTGATCGGATTAGACTTGAAGTCTTCCCTGGTCTTAGTTTGTACGTCTCTTACGCTTGTATCTGGTGTGCATCGGAGAGAGATTTGATTAATGCGAGCAAGTGAAGTGCAGTTTGCGGTTCTGAGCGGTGACCGGCACCGGGAAGAGGTGCCAGCTAACCCCCGTCAGCCTGCGCTGCTGCGTTGGAGATGGTGTCAGCTGAGGTCTCGCCAGGCTAGCAGTGTGTCACACCTGTCAGGTTCCCCGTTGTGCGTGCGCTGGAGGTGGGGGAAGCTTGAGAAGACCAGCAGAGCTTAGTAGGGTGTGAAGGAGCAGCTAAAGTGTAATTAAACGAGGCTGTGAGTATCCAGCAATAAGGGCCACAGCAGCACAGCCGCAGTGCGGGTGGCTGCGATTCAGGAGGCTTCAGAAATTGGACGTTGGCATTGGGTGCAAATGGATGTCCCCAGTGTTTCAAGTGGGTGCTTTACCCAGTGAATGTGTCCCAAGCCTGGTTGCTTCTGGCCTGCTGGGGAAAAAGCTGTCTATACTATGCTGCTTATCTTAACAATATAAACTGTCCACTGTGTGATGCGTAAGGCTCTTAAATCTGCAGGTTTATGCATGGTGGAGAAATACTTCCTTGGAGTGCGGAGAGCCAATAGCCGGACTCCTCGCCCATGTGATGGCGCTTGAACTTGATACCTTTGGCTGGTGAACCTCCCGCTGTGCTCAGATGGGTGGGACCCGGTGCTGGCCGGCAGCCGCAGCCCCCGGGCAGGGCCGCCTGTGTGGAGCATCAGCGTGCGAACTGTGCCAAGTGTGTTCTTGCTCAAATAGTCAGCCCTTGTCTTTTCCTTTTCAGCGGCGATCGTGGAAGGCTTCCGATGACCGCACTGCCATGATCAAGCCCCTGCGGCGCCTGAAGCAGGAGCCGGAGGACGACCTGCCAGAAGCGCCTCCCAGATCCAGGGATAGCGACCAGTCACGGTCCAGCTCGCCCACTGCGGGTCCCAGCACGGAGGGCGCCGAGTCCAGGGACAAGAAGAAGTTCAAGATGAGGAGGAAAAGGCGGCTTCCCAACAAGGAACTGAGCAAGGAGCTCAGCAAGGAGCTCAACCAGGAGATCCAAAAAACCGAGAACAGCCTTGCCAATGAGAATCACCAACCCATCAAATCTGAACCCGAGAGTGAGAACGAGGAACCTAAGCGTGCTTTGAACAACAGCGAGAGACTCCATAGGTTCAGCAAAGGGTTGAACGGGACTCCCCGGGAACTGAGGCACCAGCTCATCCCCAGCCTGCGAAGCACACCTCGGGGAATAACCCGGCCACCGCCTTCGCTCTCTCCTCCCAAATGCATTCAGATGGAACGGCACGTTATCCGGCCGCCTCCCATCAGCCCCCCTCCGGACTCGCTCCCCCTGGATGACGGGGCAGCCCACGTGATGCAGCGGGAAGTCTGGATGGCTGTCTTTAGCTACCTCAGTCATAGAGACTTGTGCATCTGTATGAGAGTTTGCAAGACCTGGAACAGATGGTAAGGAGGGCGGGAAACAAGCGAGGCCTAACCTGTAGCAGGACGGACTCGAAAGGGAAGTGGGTGAGAGAGGCACGGATGCCTCCTAAAGAGGTGTGTGCAGATTGTCCCTGCAGCTCCGTTGAGCCCAAGGTGGGGGACGCACAGGACACCAGCAGTGTCTGGAGAAGTAGCCTGTCTTCTGGTGCTTTCTCAGAAGCAGCCGTTCCCTGCGTTTCTGGAGGGAGTTGTCTGTGTCAGGGTCGACGTTAGCGTCAGCGTCAGCCTGCCGGGGGTTTTAATGCCCCGAGCAGCCTGTTCCGTAGTCAGACACCACAATGTTCTTGCCTGCTGGAACGGCCAGTCTGGGTCGTGCTAAGTCTTGGTGTCGTTCTGCCCCAGGACTTGCTGACTGCTAATGCAGTTGTTTGTTCGGTTCAGCTATTAATTATCTATTGAGATACAGTGAAGTTCTCCCAGTGCCCTCGGTGTTCCCCTCAGAAGGTTTGTGCCGGTTGTTTCCCTGTAGAGGTACGCAGAGAGCGATCCCGTTTGCCGTGTTCCGTACCGGCAGAGCCGATGGCAGAGTCCCTCATTATCGTGTTTACTCACAGTGTGTCCGTTCGGGGGCCGGCAGGGCCGGGCCGGCAGCAGGAGGCATTGGTGGTCAGGTTTATGTGTTTCGTTGAACTGGCAGTGAAGTCCCTTGATTATCAGAATCAGTTGCAGCGTGTGCACGGACGGGCAAGTCGTAACAGAGACACCCTTCGTGCACAGCCTGGTAACACTCTGGGTAAATGGCAGAAAGGTTGAGAGGTTGATAATTCGGTGCAAGATGTGGGGGGGGTCCCTCCTCCGTGGTCATCTTGGTGTCACGGAAAGCTGGTAAATGCCTCTTCCCCGTCAGTGCAGTGTGTTGTAATGGGGAAAAATGAGAAAGTGCAGAATCTTGCACACTCGTTAGGACTTCTCGCTTGCTGCCCTTAGAGAACCGTAGGGAGTGTGTAAAAACGCATAAGCCAGGTAGAAAGGAACAGCACAGAACAGGAGAGGGGGGTCAGTTTTGCAGAATTCACTGATTTTAAGTAAGGAAAGCACAGGGGAAATAGGACAGTAATATTTAAACCCAAACTCTGTACTCTGAAGGTAAGCGAGAAGGTGTGGCTTGTCGTCAGGCTGGGAAATGGGTTTTAGTGAGTGCTGTGATGACTTCAGATGGAATCTGAAGTTGTTGACACTGTAATTCTGTGGAAACAATCCCATGCTTTATCGCAGGATGTGTTTGATGGAGGAACTTCAAACCTACGTGACGTTGTGTGGTGTCGTGCTTACCTTAGCGTCGCTCAGCCTTATTTTTGCTATTTTCAGTTAAATGCTGCAGTTTTGCCTACTCTTCGATGACACCTTTTAAGGTCTTGCAGAAATCAAAACAAGTGCTGAATTAAGGGCTGTTGCTTCTTTTTCTTTTTGGGTAGGTGCTGTGACAAAAGATTATGGACCAAAATAGATTTAAACCATTGTAAATCCATCACTCCACTTATGCTTAGTGGCATTATTAGGAGACAGCCTGTAACCCTTGATCTTAGCTGGACAAATATATCTAAAAAGCAGCTGAGTTGGCTTATCAACAGACTGCCAGGTAAGTGATTATTTTTTTTGACCATTTCACTGAATTCAGCAAACCAGTTTGCATCTAAACTGCAATCTCTGAGGAACGTCTGCAGAGATCTGGGTATCCTGAGGGAGGGGTAGATACGTAGGAATGAAGCATCAGCGGGTTGAAATGGGCCTGAAATTCGTTCCGTTGTGACTAATTGACGTGCTAGGTAAACTAATTGAAGTCAGGCCTTCGCCAACAGGTACCGCTGCCGTGGAAAGTGCCCCCAGTGACACGATGAGCGGAGGGGGTGGCGGGGGTCTGCGCTCGCCCACAGTAACAAAGCTCCGGATGGTGGGAGAGGCGCAGATCTGGGCAGGAGGAGGCTGACGGGGTCCCTGCTGGCCCTGCAGCGCCGGGGCTGTCAGAGCAGCACTGGGCTTTGCCCAACCTGCGCCTGGTAGCCGGGATCGCCGCGGACATCTCTCTGGGTAGGCCACGTGCTCCAGCTTCTTCTGTATCCACAGGTCTCCGAGACCTGCTGTTATCAGGGTGCTCGTGGATTGCAGTGTCGGCACTTTGTAGTTCCAGTTGTCCTTTACTCCGAACTCTGGACGTGCAGTGGGCAGAAGGCCTGAAAGACGCACAAATGAGAGACCTCCTGTCACCGCCCACAGATAACCGGCCAGGTAACAGGCGGGAGGAGCACGCGGGAGACCTGTCCCAGCCGTTGAGTGGCGTGTTGTGCTGCTAGGCCCCCTTGGAGGGGACGGGCAGAAAGCCCCGCAGCTAGCGCCGGTGGGGCTCTGGGCTTTGCTGACGCACGAGGTGTTCAAAGTAGCGACTCGCAGCACCTCCTCGCTGGAAGCCACTGGGTAACGAGTGATGTTCTCTGGCTGCTGAACAGTCATCTGAGCCGCTGTGCTGGTTTTCTGTCTGACTTTCTTCTCTTCAGGCTGCAACGGGTGTACTTTAGAGAGTATGGAAACACTTTCTTCCAGCTCAGGGAAGGAGCAGTTCTGTGGGTCATGCCACATTCGCCCGGATCTCAGCTCAGGTGAAATTTTGAGCAAATCAGATCTGCTTTCTGGCATGCACTGCACAGCCTACTGCTTATTCCCGAGTCGTAATTCCGCTGGGCCCCTGCAGTTACTTTCATCCCTTTTGTTTTGAAATCAGGAGGTGGCTTTGTCCACATGCCTGTTCCAAAAATAGACAAGTGTTCCTGCTGATGTCCCCTCCAAAGCTCCAGACAGGCCAAAGCGTCTGAAGTTGACGTAGGGCAGCAGTGTTGTGTGTCACAGTGCATTTCATATAGATCTGCAGATGTTTGCAGCATGGGGTGAGATTTTGGGGAGTGACCCGCTGCCTCCGCTTTCCAGGTCAGATCGACAACCGGAGTAAGCTACGGAACATCGTTGAGCTGCGCTTGGCCGGGCTGGATATCACAGATGCTTCTTTGCGGCTGATCATAAGGCACATGCCTCTGCTCTCCAAACTCAATCTCAGTTACTGTAATCACGTGACAGATCAGTCTATTAACCTGCTGACCGCGGTTGGAACCACCACGCGGGATTCATTAACAGAAATTAATTTATCAGGTAAGCAATGCAAGCGCGTGGAGCGGGGAGGAGGGGAGCCACCCTTTGCTCGTCAGTGGGGGCGGCTTCGCCCAGCCCTGCCCGCTGTACCCTCCCGCCGGGTAACTGTAACCCCCAGCTGCCCGGCCCCAGCCCGGCCCCTGTGGGGGATGTTCCAAGGCCGCTGCGTCTGGGTGCTTTGCTTTATCGCATCCGTTACACACCACAGTCACAGGGGCGGGGCTGGTGGGGGGGAGCGACGGGGACCTGCCGCGGTCGGGATACACCGGCCTCGCGCTGGAGAGCGAACCAAAACGTGCTGTTAAATTTCTCCCCTTTTGGGGTTTTTTTGGTTGCTGTTTTTCCCCGTCAGACTGCAATAAGGTTACTGACCAGTGCCTGTCTTACTTCAAACGTTGTGGAAACATCTGCCAGATCGACCTGAGGTACTGCAAGCAAGTGACGAAAGAAGGCTGCGAGCAGTTCATAGCAGAGATGTCAGTAAGTGTTCAGTTCGGGCAAGTGGAAGAAAAACTTCTGCAAAAACTGAGTTAGTTAAAGGACACGTGTAAATACTGGGGTGAGGGGGGGACGGGACTGAGAACACGTAGGGATTTTATTTTCAATTGGGAACTTGGAATATCGGAAAATACCGCGATTGGATTTTACAACTCTTGTTGAGGAGAGAACAACGCGAAACTACCCACGATCAGAATTTCAACTTGTGCCACTAGTTCAGTCTACCTGGGATGTCCTGCACTGGCTCTTATGCAAACCCATAAGGCGACTGTTATTGATGATAATTGTTCACACCCGGAAGACGACTGATCTCCAAGAAATACTGTTATTTAAAGTACCACAGCATGTGCTTGGTAGTGTAAATTTGATTTCTGCTTTTCATTTCTTAAAACAACAACAACAAAAAAGTTGGTGTCATTTAAAGTGGACCACACACTGCATTTCTGCCTTCTTACCACGTTTTGTTTTGTTACATCTTACATTATGCAGAACTATTTTTGTACAAAAATTGTTTAAAAATTATTTATGCAATGTTTGAATGCATTACCAGTGTTTCGGTTTTGATTGCCAATTTTTATCTTTACTTATGGTAGGCGAGAACTTAACCTATACTTCGTAGACAGTATCTATCTACAAACGTGCCCAGGTCAGGAAAAGTAGGTTAATACTTTCAACTTAAAGCATGTTTTAATGGAAGTTTATATCCTGCTTTGTATACTTCAGAAGTGACATAAGCATGTTGTGGAAATAAGGTGTAAATTATAGTTGAAGTAAAACACTTTGCCAAGTTTTATCTGTATAGAAATCACCTTTTTTCTCAAAATTTTAAAGAATTCCAATTTCAGCTTTTGCACATAGGAGGGTTTCACTCTGTAGCATGAGCTCTTGTACTCAATATAAAATTAATTTATACAGTGAGTCCAGCCGTAGAATAAATGGTCAAACGTCGTCTCTTTCTTTGAAGTGTGAGTTGAGTTCTCATTTAAGGTTTATAACATGGTTATTTCCTGATTGTAAAATTCTGCATTCATAAGTGCCATTGTTGTACGGTGTTGTTTTCGTAGACCTTCCTGATGCAGTTTTACCTTTGTTGAATTTGTATAAACAATTGTACAAAAACAGGCGCTGGCTCTGCGGGTTTCTGTTCTGCCGCGGGATGCTCGGTGGGGGAAGTTGTGTTTGGCACTTGCGTGTCTCGAGGAGAAGGCTGAAGTGCTCCCAGAGCGGGCTGAGAAAAGAGGCTGAGGCTGAGAAAGCCCATCATGAATCTTTATTAAGCTTGTGTGGCTAACGATCAGCATGGAAATAACATACAGGGTATGTTTCATCTTCATTAGCTTACCCATGGAACAGACTCCACTAATTCAGTACCCTTAAAAAGTTACTTCTAAAAAATAAAGCCATTGATGGGTTTGCTCCCTTCTGAAAAATGACCAGCGGTGTCTCTAAGCTGTGTATTTTACTTGGAGGAGGAGCTGCTTTCTCTTTTTCAGGCCAGCTTACTTTTTCAGAAAAAGGATGAGAGCAGGGGTGACAGCGTAGCAGAGGTACTGCAGCCAAGGCAAGACTCCTCCCTCTCTCCGGTACTTTGCTAGCACGTGGGAAATGAAAAGGAGCAACTATTGCTTCGCTGACCAACCCTGCTCGCAGGCTCAGGTAACCCTGGGCACAGACCTGCTCCTTCCTCCCCTCTTCGTGCCAGGAACTGACGCGATGCCGTCACATCTGTCACAAACACCCTACGAGGGCAGTCACAGCTCCTGGGCCACCAGCAGCAGAGGCCACTCAGCAGCCGGGGAAGCACAGTTAATAGTGACTCGGTCTTGCTTAAAAGTCAGTGAAGATGAGGCTTTAAACAGAAAATACCATGTTTCCCTTAAGAAACTCCTCCCCCTTTAAGGTTAGTAACATACATTCCACATGTTAGCAGCAAGTAGTTTCATGACCCTGATTAGTATTCACAGTAATATCAGGCTGTCGGCACATGGACTACAATCATCACGCGTAAGAGTAATAGTTACAATAGGCATGAGTGGATTAAGGACCACAATAATACGGTGTACTAACCCCCTTTTAAAAAAATACTTTATTCCTAAACTAAAACCCACCTGGTAATCAGTATTCGGACACCACAAGGCAGAGCCCTGCCCAGTGATGGAGCTTTTGTACGCGTACGCAGAACAGCCAGGACGAGTTAACGGCAGACATTCTGAAGGAAGCAATCGGCAGAAAACGGATTGCTTAAGGGCCTCCGGGCAGGTACAGTTAGTGGCAGTGCTTTCTACAGTCGGAGTTCACACTGTTAACACTGCTGCAGGAACAGCGTTGGAACAGTTACATTCTATAATTACGTAAAAGCTGAATATTCAGACAGAGTCATCTCTTCTAATGCACTAGACAAGGTAACGTTCTAATGTGGTGGAGCAAAGGTGTGTTTGAGTACTGAAGCAGTAATTAGAGGTGATATTCTTCAGAAGAGAGCAAGAACTGCTGTAAACAGTTTGACTCGAACAGTTTGTGGGTTGGTAAGTCAGGCAGCACTATTACTGTACACACAGGCACCGCACTGTACTGCCTGACCACGGAGTTCAGTACGCTGTAGAAAAACGTTCCACAAACTTCTAAATCCTGATGTTCAAACTGCTGTGTTTATCGAGCACTAAAAAGCTGACGTACACCCCAAGGGTCGGCACTCCCGCCCACAGAAATCCTGGCAGGGCGGCTATAGAATCCAATTTGGTCTTGGTTTAAGATTTGAAGACGTGCACAGCCCGTACGACGTACTGTCGGCAGATGGGGCACTCGCTCATCCTCTTGCCGCACTTGGTGCAAGTGACCATGTGGCCGCACTCCAGCAGGACGCAGTCGATCACGGCGTCCATGCAGATCCGGCACAGGTTGTCATCGTTGTCGTTCAGCTGCATCTTCTCACCCTCTGAAAACCAAGATAGGAAGGTCATGGAACACCACGTAAGTTCTAACCCAGGCAGCCAAAAAGACACACAAAGAAATTCTGTGACATGTTCACAATAGTTTTTCCAACCCACAGCTAACAATTCCTCAAAAAAAACACCCACACACACAAAAAAAACCCCCACACCCTAAGAAACAAGATCTAGAGCACCCCTAAGTGAACATCCACTATTTGGCTTCATTCTTTCAAACTCTGAGACCATGTTCAATTCCGAACAGAATGGCTGAAATAAGTAATGTGTTGGATTAAAAGAGCACGTTAACATTCAATCTCTCTGCTGACTTTGGCAGAACGCTCTCCTCAGAACCCAAACCACAACAACAATAAAGCAGGCGAAGAAGCGGAAGCCTTAGGCCATAAAAGTGGCAGAACTGAACAAAACCTGTCATGTTTCATTGCAAATAGACAAGATCCCCTATCAGGAACACGCTGGGGAGGGGGGGGGAAGTGTGCTTAAAGCTTGATTTCAGACAGCTTTAAAATTCCAGTTTATGCCCAAACCGAGGGTCTTGCTTCAGCTGTTTTGACGTTCCCCAAGCGCCCCCCCACCTTTGCCATCCCTCCCGCGGTGAGCTGACCCCCACAGTCCCTGCAGTGTATGTGTGGCTGTGCCTGACTGCGAAGAGGCCTGGGCACCGCAGTCCCCTGTTCGTTACAGCCTGACTGCTGGATGCAGGAACAAAGAGCCAGGCAGGGTTTGTTCAAGCTGCTAAGGACATCAAAGAATTGTTCCTCAGATTACCCTTTGTGCACAGGAATCGGTCTGTGGATCTACTACAGCCACACAAGTGGAAGACTCCAACTGTTGAGTGTAACAGAGGGCAGAAGTCGTCACTGAGCTGCAGCCACAGAACCACCTCATCACGAGAACATGGACCAAGACCAAACCACCTGGACTTCTGCCACTGTAGCTTTTAATTCTGTAGGGCAGTAAAAGACCTGAATTGCTTTGGTCCCTTGACAGCTACTGAGAAGCCCTCTTGCTAATGCCTTGTGAAACCTAATAAAGGATGTGGAGCTGCCAAGTTTCACATTCTCTGAGGAACTAGTTCTCAGTTGTGCAATTTTACCTTCACTGTGACAGCTGAGCTCTCCGCGCTTTGGGAAAAAAAAGTCTCAAGAAACCAGCAGAGTCCTGGAAAGCTTCACTTACTACAACCATGTTCAGCTACTACTACCTCAAATTGTTAAAACCCACTTTCCAGTTGTTCCAGCTGAGCAGACCAAGTTAGATATCCAAGTGCTCCTACTGGCAGAAACAGCTACTGGAAAACAGAAAGTAAATAATCTTAAAAAAGTGAGAATTAAATATAAACCTACGTGTCTTGTGGTTTTCCTCACTCTCTCTGTACAGTCTGCTCACTTTTTCCACAAGTTCCCATTTTTCACAGCATCCTGAGTAGTTGACGAAATTACACGCAAGTATTTCCTTCAGCTGCCGAACACTCAACCCTTCAATGTCTTCCAGACTTGAAATATCCGACAAAGATGCCCTCGCTCGCTTCCTGGACAATCCGGGGGTCTGAAACACATCAACGGTGTGGTTTTAACTGTTACGGATCTGGTGCTACCTTAAGCTGCAGCAACTTGGCTAAAGTTTTGTTCTTTTTAAAGTAAATATTTGCAGAAATGCATTGCTAGACACAGCTAATTCTGAAAGGACTATGGTGTGACAGCAGATGTTGACAGAGATCTAAACACTTCATGGTCACACACCAAAAATTCATTCCTTGGATAGTTCGTGTCTCACCTGCTCTTCTGCACTCTCCTCCTCTTCATTATTTATAGGAGACGTTTCAGTTTGTCCCTGCGTACAAAATGAAACTAATCAGGATTAAAAAAAAAAAATAAAAAATTATACCTTCTACAACAGTTTTTTTTGAACCAAACTGATCACAGATGACAATGACATTTTGAAGTTTCAGTTGCTACTGATCACTGTTAAGTCAACTCTATGATCTGAACTAGTAATCTTATCTAGTAATCTTCTCTGTTGAGGTAAGAGATACAAAAGGCATTTCTCCTGCCACCCTGAGTCACGCCAATTGGCATTTTATTTTAGAGTTATGCATACCTATTAAAAAAAAAAAGCAGCTATTCTATACCACAAAACACACTTGAATTATTGTACCCGTAAAGGTGTTCCATTTCCTGTGCTCCCCCTTCTGTTTGCAAGTTCTCCTTGAGAGGACACCGATACAGACATAGAAAACGGATGAGTAAAAAACCCCGAAGTCTGTGACCGTGACGAACGCAAGGTACTAGCGTCCATATCCTCCTCTGAACCTAACCCGTGGTGGCACAGCACAAGATCCACCAAGTCTTCTTTCTCTCTGCAAGTATCCGTCGGTATGTTTCTGAGAATCAGATACTGCCGCAGATCCTTTACTTTCAGTCTCATTAACTGAGGTCGCTGGAAGGCTGTTTCTTGCAGCAAGTGACAAGTGGAACATCTTCTGAGATTCTCTTGTAAGACTGAACAAACCGAGCAAAAATCCTTCTTGCAGTCACAACACATGTGCTAAGGAGAAAGAGGAAATAAATAACCGATCAGCGGTAGGCAGCAGAAAACAGATCTATACCCTGCTCTTTCCTGCTCCATTGTTGAGTTTGACATACATAATTTTTAGAATTTAAGTCTAGAAAACTGCCCAGTCAAATAGTTTTGCAGGTCTTCCAAGGCAGTCCTTTGCTTCTACTGTCAGATGATTTCAGGTTTCAGTGAGAAGACACTATGAATAAACAAATGAATAAAGTACTCAAGTTGTAGTTTAGACAATAAATGAAAGGGAAAGCCGGTCAATTTTATGGTCCCGTAAAATACTTTTGAATATACTAAGTGTCACTGCTGTTTTCACATGTCCAAAACCCAGGATAATCCCCAAACTTTAAAATACATACTTCTTCCTCAGTTGGCTCAAAGAATTCAAAGTAGGCCTTAAATGTGATGAATCACATGGTAGGTAAATAGTCCCAAATGCCCAGATGTCATTTTTGAAGAGCGCTTTGTTCAAAGACTCGCTACAAAATACAAAAGCTAGAATAGGGAAGGCTTTGAGCAGCAATTTTAAACGGTCATCTCATCCACTGTGCACAAATCCAAACTCTTCAGGTTTTTCAGGATTTTAGTAAATTAATACCGGTTTCTGAAAATGTCCCTGCACAATCCTTTCTTCAACAAAGCGTTTGCTATGCAAACAAGAGGACACATAGGAAGGGGGGAAACTGAACATAAAAACTGAGGAAAAAGGCTTCATATTTATCCAAACGAGCTGCAGAGAACTAGGTCACTTAGTGGACAAAATAATGATGCTGGACAGTCATGATACGTAGAAATAATATTAACAGTCTCAATTTTATTTGTCTGTATTAATCCACGAACTTGCCTCAAATGAAGCAAGAGGCTGCTGGAGTGCAATAGCATTTACCAGAATTACACCTGGTTAGGAAACACACAGAACGATACAAGTATTTCACAGAAAGCAGCTGTGATACTATATGGTGAGCTTTTAGCGGTTCCATCATTCGGTTTGTTCATTCCAGTACCCAGCCACTATGTTTGGCATCACCTTCAAACCCGATTTGTTTTAATGTTTAAGATTCTGAAGCTAAAACATAGCTAACAGATTAGAATCCACTAATTTTTAGGTCAGACCTGATCCAGCGTGTCACCGATTTAATGAACATCAGACCTCTTAACTTCTAATCCTGTCTGGCATTAATTTCCTGTGACCTCAGAATAAAGCGCTTACTCCCTTCCCTGCCTATCTGACTCGGGTTTTCTTATCTAAGGAAAAACACACATTCATCTCCCAGCATGCCTACAGATTCATTCAGATGAGTAAGGATACTATGCAATAGGAAAAATACTCACTTTTTTCCTAAAAACTGAAAAAGAAAGTCCACAGGCTTTGCAAACTATGTTAGCCCCAGTCGCAGCTGGAGATGGATATGCCGAGAAGTCTGTATTAGGTGCAAATCGGAACGGGCCAGCGCCTCCCCCAAAGCCAGCCTGCTGGCCACGGACAGCTCCGGTACCCATGACCTCATTCAGCAATCCACAGCAGGAAGCCCACATGGAAGTAGCTCCCGCCTGAAAATAATCACAAAACAAGAAAGAAAATTAATGTCTGAAAACCCAAGTGAGATATAACTTGCTACTGAAGACCTACTTCACTCCATCTGTCATCATCCCAAAAGCATGTGGTGTGAATTCCCAGAGCACCAGGAATTCCGTACACTAACATCTATAACAGCCCAATAATCTCTGCTTCCCAGCTGCACACCAAAGTAGGTAAGATCTGCTTCCGAGATGCTCACGTGGGCACACGGAGCTTGCTTGCATAACTCCTTTTCCGGCAGACTTCCACACAAAAAGGGCAAGGAGCAAAGAAGGAAGAGACTAACAGCCAGTTGTAGGTGAGGGGCAGAACCTGCAATAATGACAAGCTGCAATACAACAATTTATCATAATTAGTGCAGAGCTGTCCCCCGCAGGATCTTCGAAACTAATCCAGCTCCTGTATGACTCACAATAAAACTTTCACTGGAAAAAACGTTTCTGGGTTTTCAAACTTTAAAGTAACAAACCAATCTTCATTAGAAACAGTCTAGTTTCCCTGACAGGGAAATGTTTTTCAAGACCTCCCTGAACCTGCTGTTCTGTTGTCTTAGAAAATGTCCAACAGAAAACAAAATAACTCTAAACGAAATTATCCTGCACTGATTGGATTTCAGTTTTGAGATATGCAATTTAATCTTAAAATGCTACAAAAAATTCTAAACACACAAGTAAATTGCTACCTTTTATCCTTGAAAGCCTTTAGCACTAGCTCCTCTAGCAAAAGTGCATATTCTACTTAAAGCTGGAATTTGGACTCCAAGTTGTTCAGGTCACATGTTTAATCACTGTCATGTGGCTCCCTGAAACCTACTATTAAAAAAACAGAATCACATCAAATTCTTTCTGAAAGGAAGCTGAGTGGTACAACTTCCTTTAAACATTTTTTTTTTCATACTTTTTTTCTTAATTATGCTGGCTAGAGTTGTTCTGTTTTTCATTCCAGGGCAGCCTCTTTTCTTTTTTTTTTTTTTTTTCTTTTGCAAAGCATGAAGACATAAAATAATTGATTTTGCAACTTGTAGTTCTGGCTGTAAAACCTAAACCAACCAGAACATGCACTTCAGCTCAGTGATGACGGTGCTTCAATTCCTGTAGTAACTAGACTAATTTCTATATTAAATTGCACATTTCCCCTGAACCAAACACAGTCCTGTTACTGTGTTAAGTTTGTGGGAACTTAACACAATAACTGGGGATAAGTCAGAACGTCTCCTTTGAAGCCACTGAGCACAAAAGGTAAGAAAAGAGTTCACACTCTGGTTTAGAGAGAAGCTGGGAGAAACAATGCCATGGGACCAAACACGTTCTACACCACCACCTTTGTGTAAGTGCCTTAAGTGTGGAAGGCCAAAAGCATCTCTGCAAACCACACAAACCTGGTACTTCACTTTTACTGTTGCAAGCTGACATTAAAAGTGTTGCAATACAGTGAAATATTGAACACAGTTGGTCATTTTGCTTCTAAGCTGCACAACAGGTAACACTGTGCAGTAATAACATCAAATATAAAGGCAACAAATGAGATTCACGAGTCTAGTTTTACAGATATTTCAAGAGCAAAATTCATCCCAGGCATAACAAGGAACCTCCATGCTGTGGGCACGCCATGAATAGGGGAAAATCTTCCTAAGCTTCCTGCGACCGGAGTTCAAGGGAGATGAACTCCCCTGGCCCTTCCCTGACCTCCGGCTGAGACACAGGTAGCCCCAGCACGTGGCTGCGCTCACAGATACACTGTGCGCTTGGAGCTTGCAGACTTCCGTGACAATCATTAAACTATCATCAAACTAAGAGCTGCTTTCTCTTTTCAATAATAAAGAGTGGAAGCAGATCAATATTAATTTTTCCTATAAAAAACAAGTTATGTGTAATTATCCTAGTTTATCAGGCAAAAGTAGTCAACTTTTCAGAAATACGTTGTGCAAACCAATGACTTAATCCAAGAGACCTTCAAGTTTTAAAACCTGGGACTTTTGAAAAATATTTTTTCTCATCAGTTGCAGAAACGTCACTCTAAGTCTTCATGTATTCTCAAAAACTGATGAGCTAGCTTTGCATTTAAAAGATTTAAAAATAGCTGCATATGAATAACAGAAAAATAAAACAATGAACCAAAAGGGTCTTTCAGAATTCAACCTGCTTAATTATATGACTATGGTCTTTCCATGGGGTCACAGCAGCAGCAGGACACACAACAACTAAAAGGACGTAACAAAGTTGCCTGATGGTTTAAGACCTGCTTATCAGACTTATTTTATTCAAGAGCCTGTAACAACTGCTCAGACATCACTGTTGATACCTAATCAATGTGTACTTCAGAAATTTTTGTTACCCATTTTTGATACATGAATACTAACCACTAGGATCAAACTGAAAGTCCCTTCACATTACTGCCAGGCATTCGGTCACGTTAAGGTGAAAGGTAAGGCAACGTGGGCATTGTTAATTTTCTCCTCAACCTAAGTCCACTGTGGATTCTTTCTAAGCACCAGTGTCATTAACCAATAATTGAATTACAGCGTCTAGACTCTTCCTATTACACTGTAAAATAAATGAGACCATGCTGAAAAGCACCAACACAAGACACAAATGAGATACACACGAAAACAAGAGCTCCTTCCTTTGCGAATTAGTTAAAACATCGCCAACTTCTGCACCAAAAGCCTTTCCAACTTCAACAGCCAACACTTCCATATTCTCTTCCCACAAGCTGCCATCAGCTATCTTCTCTCTCTCCATACCTATCGGGGCAAAATACTGCGTTTGAACTTCTCTGCTCTTATTTTTGGCTTTAAGGGTGTTTAGTAACCTGACGAGAATTTCACCTCGGAAAGACACCCCCCCCCGAAGCAGCAGGGTATGCTGCTCCTTACACAGGCGTGCGAGCACAACGTGCCATCACAGCCAGCAGACCAGCAGCACAGCAGCAGAAGACATTTTACTCCTTTTTTTAAACTGAAATTTCGTCTTTACACCCACCCTGAGATCAAACACCCCTCGGAACCCGCCGAATCGGGGGACCCCCGGTGACCACAACCCTCAGCCCTGACCCGAAAGCACAACGACAACCTCGGACGCGGAGAAGCGCCTAT
>VWZZ01005333.1:1937762-1958162 GCA_013399095.1 Psophia crepitans | reverse complement strand
CACAGCCCCCCCACCTCACCGAGCCCCCGCCCTGCGCGGCGCTCCAGCGGGCCGCCTCACGGAGGGCGGGCCTTGCCGCCGCGCCGCACGCCATTGGTTAGCCCACCGCCGACAGCAGCAGGCGGAACCAATGGGAGGAGAGGAAGCGGCTGTGTGTTGGCGGGGCGGAGATTCCGCGGGCGCGGCGGGGTGGGGGGGCGGTGTAAATACCCTTGGAACATGGAAAGAAGAGGCCGGTGACAGCTGTAAATGCGTAAATAGTGATGTCACTGGAATAAGACAGAACTTTTACCTCATGTTTTTGGCTGGTTTTGTTTTTTTCCTGTTTAGTTGAGCCGGTGTACAGCGACGCCAGGCACTGCCTGTCCTCAAGGGGAAGGTGGCAGCGCCCGCCCGGCTCCTGAGGTGCGGAGTAACGGGGACGCGTAACAGGTTGTAAGAACCAAAAGCTTTTAACTGGAAGATTACATTAAATAAAACCCACTATACAAACCCAAACGAGTCGTCAGGAAAGCTTTATTTACCTAAGAGCACACAGGGCCAAGAGCAAGAGGCCTTTGCCAAAAAGAGGAACGGGAAAAAGTGGCTGAAAATAAATTCTGAGCACAAACCAGATTTACCCGTGTGAAAGGCTGCATGCAAGCTTTACTAATTTCTGCAGGAAGGATCTATTTTTGGAGCAAGCCATATACAAGAACTGAGTCCAAAACCCCGGTACGTAGTCGCCAGGAGAATGACAGAGTCCTGGCAGCTTCGGCATCGAGAGCGGGTACTTCGTGCAGTCCAGCTTCGGGGTTTGCACTGACACCGTACCTTAATTTAAAGTCAGGTCCTCTCTTTTTGGAAATGCTTACGCTCCTCGACAAGCTTTCGATATGCTATGAGCTTTTACATACAATTTACTTATTTATTTATTTATTTCCCCAGGAACAGCTTGCGGGTTTAGTCAAAGCAACTGATAGAAAAAAACTGATAGAAAACTTAGATAGAAAAGCCTGGTGAATTCAGTGTTGGAAGAAGCACCCGCACATTTCCCACTTTTCACATACGAGAGATTGCTCTGAGACACCTTAAGGAATATCAGTACAGTCTGTTTCTTAAAAACCTCCATGTGACCTAAATCCTGACAATTTAGAGTCACCCCTGACGTACCAAATTATACACAGGTACGTTTTTTAATAACCTTACGCTAAAACAGAAGAGCTCTCATACGGCCTCTGTGAGCGGGGTAAAAGCTCTGTCCCACAGATGAGCCAACCTGAACAAAAAACTCATTCTTTTTTTTCCTTTAGATCTGTTAAGGACTTGCCAATAAAAAATCCTCCCAAACACAGATGTTTTAGGGAGCAACGTGGGCCTGACAGAGCTGAGATCTGGTGACTGTGCTGGCAGCTGCAGTTGCCACTCCCGCCTTAATTTGGGCAGATCTTGATGAATCATATTCCTAACGTGTCATTTGAGATCACTTTTAATGCATTAGCCTGTCTAAACTGTAACCATGTCAATTATTTTTAAACAAGGAACTTTAACTCTGCTGGCTACTCTGTGGCTGAAAAGGAGCATTTGCAGAGGTTCTATTAATAAAAGACTTGCCCTCACTGAGCCTTCTGGATTGTGCCAAAGCAGCATTAAAAGATTTAAATCTATTAATGCTAGATGTCCCATTTACTTCTGCCGTGAAATAACAAGTGGTGATGACTCGCTGCAGCTCAGTAATTCCCCCAGGTTTTACACATCACGAGAGAGCGAGGCAGAGAAGTGATTCTTACCAGGAATATGAACTTGCTTTTAATGTAATGATTTGCAAAATTTTACAGTAAAATAATAATAATGATAATAAAAAAGTTAATTGCAGAGCTTTACTTGGGAAATTCAGGTTGGATATTAGTACCTATGGGAAGAATCATGATAGTATTCACTTTTTGTGCCACACAGCACTTTGGAATTACCTTCTGAGAAAGTTTTCAGCTGCCTGAGGCTTGGTTCGACAGAGCCAGCATTGCAGGAAAACGCGAGGATCCCCAAACCCGGACGGTGGCCATTCCATGCTCCGTAAGCTCAGGAACGTTACTCAGGGATTCAGCCTATTTTAGGTAAAAGAAAAGATGACTTTTTCAATTGCGTTACCTAATCTTGAATTTAATACAACCAAAATAATCTCTTGCTTATTTGGAGGTGTGCAAGTTTATTTAAATATGTGCAAGAGCATGTTCTGAAACGCTCTCCGTACCGCACGCTGAAGGACTGTTTGCCAGCAGAGTTTGCGCGTTGGCTTCAGAGCGTTACAGAGAACTGTCAGAACCAGATGCGTGTCATTTCCTTTTTCCTCCAAGTTCCCCACACGCCGGCTGCTGCCCGGCCTTTATCTGATCTCCCGCCCCTCCCCGCCGAGCCACGGCACCGTTTCAGCCTTTCCACCCAAGCCGCCATACTTTATCTTCAGGAAATGTCAGTGAACTGATCTTTATTACGCACTAGCTCTAGTGATTTCCTGGGTGTTATATTCAGATACAGTTCAACGAGTATTTGTTCATTGAGGGCTAGGAAGCTATCATTAACTATGCCAGCAACAACTAACCACGATGTTCAGTTTCTTAAATGTAAATGTATTCTAGAAAAATTACTCCACGCTTGATTTGCCGCCGCCTCCTCTCACCGCCCCCAGACACGGATCAGGAGCAGCCCAACTGAAATCCCCAGGGACATGCAGATGTGTAACAATATTGAGTTTTGTTTTGCTCTCACTTAAAAAATGCGAACTATTACAATAATTGGAGTATTTTCTTTGGGAGTATGATGCCTTAATGAAGTACTTCAGCAAATTATTAATAAAAACTTATGTGTGGAAATACCTTTATTGCATCACAAACAATTTGCAAGAAATCCAATCCAACGGGAGTGAATTCCCTCTGCCTGCTGCCAGTGAACACTCGCATCAGGGTGTGGATCATTCTCCCCGTGCGGCCCAGGGAATCCGGCCGGCCGTGGGGACGCGCCGTGTCCTCGCCACGTGGCTCCCCTCACGGCGACACGCGGGGCCAACCCCACTGCGGACAATGCTGGTGGCGGTCATGCCACCCTCAGAAGGCTGACACACACCCACGAAGGCCCGTGAGGGTCCCCAAGACCTCGCAGGGTTGGGTGCTGGCCCCACCGAGCCCACGGCGGCGGTGCCCGCGGGGCCCAGGGGCTGTGGCGGGAGCAGCATGGAGGGCCCTGGCCATGGAGGAGACGTGACCAGCCGCTGGGCCGGGGGTGATAGCGGGCCGTGCCAACCCACAGAGACGCTGGCCGTGGCTCGCCGCAGCCAGCCTGACCGGCACTCCTGACCGCCCTGCGCCGCTTCCCCCGCCGTTCGCCCGCGCCCCTCCAGGGGCCCAGCGCGGCCCCTTCGCTCCCCGGAACGTCTGCCCTGCGCTCAGGCCGCCAGCCGGTCCCGCTTTGGCAGCGCACAGCCCCACCTCTGATTGGCCGCGGCGCGGCCCGCGTGCTGGAGACGGCGGCGGCGATTGGCTGGCGGGAGAGGCCCGTTTCCCGGGCGACGGGGCGGCCGGGCGGGTACCGCCATGGCGAGTGTGCACGAGAGCCTGTACTTCAACCCGATGATGACGAACGGCGTGGTGCATGCCAACGTCTTCGGCATCAAGGACTGGGTCACCCCCTACAAGATGGCGCTGCTGGTGCTCCTGAGCGAGCTGGGCCGCGCCGGCACGCAGCTCGGCCTGCTGGAGCGGCGGCGGCTCAACCGACTGCTGCTGCCGCTGCTGCAGGTCGGGGAGGGGCCTGGGCCTGGCCCTGAGGGGGAGGGATGGCGACCCCAAGGGGCTGCTTGCCTTGTGGTCTGTCGCGACATGTCGCTCTCCTCCCCAGGGTCCTGACATGCCGCTCTCGCGACTGCGCAAGGCCATCGAGGAGTCCTGCCCGCACCTGGCCAGCTCCGTGCACATCAGGTGGGCGCCGGGGCCGCGCCTCCCCTCCCCGCCCGCCCTCAGGGCACCCTTAAACCGCGTCCCTGCGGTCGGGGCGGGGGGGGAGCTGCCGAGGGCCTGACACCGGCCCCCGCTGCGGGCTTGGACGGGGGGGAGGCTGGAAGCCGCGGCCAGCCTGGCTTCCCGGCTGCTGGAGGCTGAGGAACTCCTGCGTGGTTCGGTCAGTCCCTTCCCTCTCGCGGCTTCTGTGTTGGAAACATGAAACTTACAGCCAGTGTTTCTGCGAAAGGTGCTGAAGCCGTTATGTGCGTGCTCTGCGTTATCTAGATCTGCTCTGGTCGCTGTTAAAAAGTGCTGTCAAATGGGTAAATGTATATGGTTTAAAAAGTCACATCTTTGGAGTGAAACTGTACTTCCATAGTTTTCTTAGTTCTCATAAACAACTTCTGAAAGGCACAAACCGAACGTCGAAGCCATCTGTTTTGAAGCTGCTGTGATACAGCAGGTCTGTTTTGGTGTTGGCTAACTCACTAAGCAGCAACAGTGCTAAAAGCTTATTTTGGGTTCCTAATGGTTTTGTTGAAAGCCTAACAGTCTTTTCTAATTCTTCTCTTTATTAAAAGAACTGTTTAAAAAGGAAAAAAAAATACCACCAAAGCTGATTATTATTTGGTTTGTTATTAAAATTTAATATGTTTTGATTTGGCTCACGAGTCCAGAAACCTTTTGGGCCTAACGTGTTGGCTACTGCTTTGTTCTCTTTGTGTTTCCTCATCTGTACCGGAAGTAGGAAATTATGTTATTTGATGCGTATTATTAGTACCCTAAAAAATGTGGTTTTCTTTCCCTGTTTAGGTTAAAACTTATGGCAGAAGGAGAATTGAAAGATATGGAGCAATTTTTTGACGATCTTTCAGATTCATTTACAGGGACAGAGCCAGAAGTTCATAAAACAAGTGTAGTAGGTAACTAATTGTTATCCGTACGCTAGATGTGATGTGATGTCTGTCATTGATGTGATTCACTCAGGATACAGCTTTGTTTTTCTTTTGGGGGAGGTGTAAAGATTGCATAGTATGTTTTTTCTCTTGCTCAGATTTCATATTAACCAATAACTTCGCATATTCTTGCCGACCTTAACAATTTTTCTGTGATCAGATAGCCTGTGAGATATGCCACTAAGTTACTACCAGTTTTACACCCTGGAAAATTGAGTTTTATCAATTGATAGGGTGAGATGAGACACTTAAGTGAAGTTAAATAATGTGATTTAAGCTTCTGGTTGTTGTGATTTCTAGTCTCTGAAGCAGTGACCTTACAGGCAGTTTTCATAACAGATGTTTCCCTTTGCAGGTCTATTTCTGCGCCATATGATCTTGGCATACAATAAGCTTTCTTTTAGTCAGGTCTATAAACTTTACACTGCGCTCCAGCAGTACTTTCAAAACGATGAGAAAAAAAACGGAATTGATGAGAGCGATATGGAACTGACAAACACAGAGGATCTGGAGGGGAAAATGGAGAAAGAAGAACTCGATGTGCCTTTAAGGTGATATATTAATATTAAAGTCTTTCCCACTTCTTTAAAGAATTAGTCTTGTATCAGGTTACTCCTGTATGCATCAGAGTGAACTTAAGCTTTGTCCAGCTCAGGATACTGCTCCTGTTGAACCTTCCAAACTCCACGAACACTCCTCTGGGCTCTTCGCAGGTCCTGCCACTAACAGCCTCAGCTGCGATATTGAGATGTAGTGTATGTAATCTTGTATTATTTTTTTTTAAAAGCCTCGTGCACAGTGGCAGAGCTGGGTGGCCTCTCCGTTTCCTTGGTGCCACCGTGTGGTAACGCTTGTAAATGGCAAGAGTTCTGCTCAGCGTCTCGTAGAAGATGGCGGTACCCCGTTCTCATGCTCATTTAGGGAATCGCAAGCAGAAGGCCACGTGTTGCCCAGTTTCCTTCTCTCCAGCCCTCTGCCAAATGAATTCTCTGGTTGTGCTAGTGTGCAGCGTCCTAAAGCTGTTGGAGAGGTCACTTCTGCTTCTGGCAAGGAAAGATTGCTCACTAAGGAAAAGTTAAGCTTCATGGTTTTGGTTTCCCTTTCTGCCTTTCTCCAAATAAAAGAACTCGGGTGTATTTACATCAAAAATGAAAAGCAAGTATGGAGGCTCTTCACCCACCAAAGAGGCTCCACTGTAAGAATAATCGCCAAAGCACGTTGTGTATCCCTGTATTTAAAATGTACTTTCTATACTGCCTTTATATAGACTTGTGCTTTTACAGGCTCTGCTACAGCATGAGTCAGTTACCAGCTTTTGGAGCCTGGCTGTATGCGGTAGTTGCTGTCTTTCCGTGGAATAAACTTCTACCTGCTCTTGCAGAGCAGCTGTTTTCAGGAGTGATGTGTGCAGCCAAAGTGCCAGTTCATTTCACTGTGACTGTCTTCAGAAGAAAGGAAAAAACAGAGCAACCCAGATCCTCTAGCTGCTGTTTTTCTTTGGTTTTTCACATGTATTTAGGTAACAATCGTATTGACCACAGTCTCTGCAGGTTGAAGATTACAACTATGTGAAATCTTTTGGATTGCTAACTTTGATGTAGTAGATTTTATTCTTTATTTAGTTACCTTTCATGCTTCAAGCTCTACTATCTCACAGAACTTTATAAAGCAAAAGTGTGGAGTATCCGATAAAATGGATTTCCTTGTATTCTATTTCATTGCCCTTGTTTCTAACCAGAGTGCTTCTTACCAGGGAAGAAGAGATATCGTGCAGTGGGCCTCTTTCACAGAAACAAGCAGAGTATTTTCTTTCTCAGCAGGTATGTTAATTCTGAATGAAGTTGAGCAAATGATCCCTAACATGAATTTCACTTTCACTTTTTATCCACAGTGTCAAACATGATGTTTTCTCAGACCTGTTAAAGAGTTGTCGATGTCTTGCACGCAGTTGCTCAATATGAGCACTTGGGGCTACAAGTGTTTTATCTAGGCATGTACACCATATGACGATATTTGATTCTGAGAACGTCGCTTCCGTTCTGACTGTTTGCCTCAGATTTGGTGTCAAGGAAATGTGCAGCTTTGTTGATTATTCCAACTGGTAAATACGAAATGGAGCAGAAATACACATGGACACAAATGTCAGTGGATGTGCTGCATCCTCATAATAGCTTGCTAAAAATACAAAATGCATACAATGCGTGATGTTTCACATTTTAAAAGGTCAGAGTAACTTCTCGATCCCATTAGAGTCTTTACTGTTAGGGGTTGTTGTGTCCAGTTACCTGATTGTGACAAGGCTCCTGCAGCTCTGTGACCCCCAGTGCCACCAGTGGTGAGGCTGAGCGTGCTGTCTGTTATCCCATTCCCCTCTCTGGCTGATGAGGATGAAGGTCCATTAGTGTGAAATACACACACGTGTACCCTCTCATGTGCATGTGCACTCTGTCCCTCTCGATTCTACCAGTAATGGGGCTTATCGCTCAGTTTATCAAGTAACTGGCCCCTGGATTGTCTTGTCTCCTGTTGCCTTCAGCAGAAAGACATGACACACATACAAATGCATCTCTCAGTTGACCCAAAGGCCCTGCAGTGTTTCCATCAGTTGGCTTGGGACCTCCTGGTTGGCCTGGACTTCCTCCAGTTGTCTTGTTCAGAGAAACGTATCTGCCCCAGATATCTTACAGCTGTTTCAATACTTGGCTCTCAAGTTTATCCTGCTTTCTGCCTAGTCCATCTTGACGTTGGCCAGTGGTCACCCACTGACACACGTGCTTTCACTTGCTTTCAGTTGCTGGCACCGCTGGCACACAGAACCCTGTGTTCTAGCTCCAGTTGCTGGCACGTCAGCCTCCCTGCGTGCATGCGGAGTGGGGAACCCCTCCAGGAGTAGAGTTAGAAATAGGGTTGGATGATAACACACCGTAGACTGCAGTGATCTGCACAACATACAGAGTTTAACTGCGGTGACACGCTGTTATACTGTGTTCTTTACCTGGTGTGATTTACATAGAGTATCTCTTACCAGTGTGTGTATTTTCCCCCCACCATTAGAATATTATGGAGGAATTGGGATGTTTAGGAGGGTTCTGAAATGTGAAGTCTTTTTATTATTCAATGTTCAGTACTACTTATTCTAGTAACTAGATTATTGTCATTTTTTATTAATTTATCTACTTGCTGAAGCAAGCTATGGATTTGCTTTTATTCAGTTTCCAGATTTTTTTTTTAAATTCTTTTTTGGTGAGGAAATACAAGTAATTCCAGTGAGCGATCCGTTGTATTAGTTCTTCAAAGAAAAACTTAAACAGAATTCTTTAAGTACCTTTAAAGAGTCATTTGAATAAGCTTTTATTTTACATGGTCTCTCTGATCTCAGGAAAGTGAATGCTGTAATATGGTGTAAAATAAAACTGCCACTGATGCTTCAGCGTCATAGCAGGCAGGGCTGGTACAAAATCTTTAATGCTCTCTCCAAGCAGATGACAAACTGACAAGCATGTATCAAAATACATTTGTAACCCTCCAGATTGAGTTACTTATCTTACTTTTACTTTCCCATTTTTATTCCAGGCTTCTTTATTAAAGAATGATGAAACAAAGGCTCTTACTCCAGCATCTTTACAGAAGGAACTGAACAACTTGTTAAAATTTAATCCAGACTTTGCTGAAGCAGTAAGTATCTTTTTCTTCATCCAGAATGGTTGTAAAGGCATTTCTTATCTCTAGGATGGGATTATTTCGGAGTAATTTATTCTATATTGAAATATAAGCAGATGATAAAAATGCAAGCAAGTTGCATGTAAATGTTTAGTAATTCAGACTGAAACTCCTGAAGGTACAGAAACCTTAATTGAGCTAAATACTTCCCCACATGTCCAGCTTTATGGATGGATATATTCCTCTTAATTTTGGTGGGTCTATGTGAGTGCATTTCTCTTGAACTAAATCTAAAACCTATTTCTTTTTACACACATTTGCCTAAGAAATTTCAAACCTCATACTCCCATAGCTTAAAAACCAGTATTAAGTGCAATATCTGTTGATTTTGCTTACCGATGTTCACTTTACTTCTGGTCTTATTGGCAAATTATACCGAAAGCAATTGACAGCTCGGTTCCAGGCCTGTGCTGCGAGCATTTGCCTTGCTCCTCAACAACTTAATCTTGAGCAAGTTGCATGAGTTAGAATCATAGAATGGTTTGGGTTGGAAGGGACCGTAAGGATGATCTAGTTCCAACCCCCCTGCCATGGGCAGGAACACCACCCACTAGATCAGGGTGCCCAAAGCCCCATCCAACCTGGCCTTGAACACTGCCAGGGATCCAGGGGCAGCCACAGCTTCTCTGGACACCCTGTGCCGGGCCCTCAGCACCCTCCCAGGGAAGGATTTCTTCCTAATGTCCAATCTAAATCCCCCTTCTTTTAGTTTAAACCCATTCCCCTCATCCTGTCACTGCACTCCCTAATAAACAGCCCCTCTCCTGCTTTCCTGTAGGTCCCCTTTAGGTATTGGAAGACTGTGATTAGGTCTTCCCGGAGCCTTCTCTTCTCCAGGCTGAACAAGCCCAACTCCCTCAGCCTGTCCTCATAGAAGAGGTGCTCCAGCGCTCTGATCAACTTTGTGGCCTCCTCTGGACTTCCCAGTTAACTCTTTCCTGCCTTACTTTCTAGCTCTTCCTCCCAGTAGCCCTGGGCTGAGGCAGGCAGGATTTTCCTTGCTCTAATTTGGAAACGTTTCCTTGAGAGGGCTGCGATAGCAGGGGCTGGACTTCACAACTCCAGAAGTCCTCTCCAGTGTTGTTTCTCTGATGTAAAGGGTTGTTCTGCCCAGGTCTCAATGCCAAGATGAAAATACATAGTTTTAGCATCTCCTTTCTATCTGCACTGCATTTGGAAGCAGATATTTCCAAATACTCGTGCTTCCAAGTATCTTCCTGAGTGCAGACACAGTGGGAGAGTGTCTCCATTCCCACTCTCAACTAAATGCAGGGATTCTACCTATGTAGAGGTCTCAGACTGGGTGGGATAATTCTGACAGCCAGATCTTGACCTGTGTGACACCATTTGGAAGATCCTGTTAGGAAAACCAAACAATTTTTGTCCAAGTTTTACAGAAGTTTTGTGCTTTCATGGCCATACAGTATTTTACTTACTAGGCAGACTTTCTCAGTAAGAAGGTACATAGTAATTATAAACAAAAACTTTGTTTTAGTGGTTCTGTGTAGCTAAAGCTCGTTTTGCTTCAATTTTTAGCATTATTTAAGCTACTTAAACAGTCTCAGAGTGCAAGATGTCTTCAGCTCAACACACAGCCTCCTTCATTATTTTGACCGTTTAATTCTCACTGGAGCAGAAAGCAAAAGCAACGGGGACGAAGGTTACGGTCGGAGCCTGAGATACGCTGCTCTGAATCTGGCTGCGCTGCACTGCCGGTTTGGCCATTAGTAAGTTAATACATGGTACCGCACAACTAAAATACATCTTGTTGTATCTCACACGTGCTGATAGATCATTCATTCCAAAAATCTGTTCAGGAGAAGAGGGGCCTTTCTTTACTTGGACAACAGCTGTAGTTGGGTTGGGTTGGGATTTTCTTGGAATCTAGGTTTGTTTTGGTTTGTTTTTATTTTGACATTTATTTGGTTTCCATAATAACTGAGCCATCTACAGCAGGGTAAGAGTTGACATTTGTCTGTGTCCGGTTACAACTGTTTCCTAGGTATTTAATTTCTCAATTGCTCTATTTCCATGACCTCAGAAAGGTCGCTGGACATGAATGCCTATTTTCAGCTCTATTCTCAGGAAAGTGTGGTTGTTTGGATATTTTTGTTAGCATTCAAATCAACACAGAGCTGATGATCTGGGAAAAGAATGATTAAAAAAAAAAGCCATCTGAGCTTTTTTAATTTTAAAATGCCATAGAGTGGGTGTTATTTTATTGATAAAGCTGGCTTACCCGTCTCCGTATATGGTTTGCATTTATTGACTGCTGTCTGGATGCATCATGTAGAAGAACTGGAGATGGGAAGGACATGCAAAATTGAGAGCAACAACTTTTTCTAAATGGGCAGATACTTAACGTTGTCCCTGTTCAAACAATAACTTGGCATATTGACGTGTACAGGGTTTGAAAGCCTGCTTAAGGGTGGCAGTTGCATTTCTGTAGTGGCTTGCAGACGCCATCTTGCTTATTATCCTCAAAACTAGAATATATTGCTGAGGTACTGGGAGGAAAATACAGCCTTTCTCAGCAGCCTATTAAATCAGAGTTATCTTCTGAGTGCAATATGCATAATTTAGATCAATGTTCCTCTGTATCGTAATGCTGTGTTTTAAGCCCTGGGGGAATACTAATATGTTCTCCCTTTTTGTGTGCTGATAGCCAGCAGGCTGAGCTTGCGCTTCAGGAAGCCATCCGAATTGCACAGGAGTCTAACGACCATGTTTGCTTGCAGCACTGCCTGGTAAGATAGCTGTGGTGAGGCCGAGGTTAGGTCACCCTTGTCTCTGTCCTCCGAGCCTTTGCCTGGTGAACTGTTACAGAACTACTCTTACAGTAGTATCTCATCACAGGCACCGGTCATTTAAACGTGACTTCTCAGCAGCGGTGTGACGTTGCATCTGGCAGATGGGTCACCCAGAGCACCAAACTGTCAGGAGATCATGGAGTGGTTTTGTTGCAAGTCAGGTTTACTTTTTTACACAGGAGTTGTGATCCCAGAGTACTAAGATCTCAGTACTAAGCTTGAAGATTAGTCTTACATGTTTTAAAGAGACAAAGTATTTCATAAACTTCCTCCTTACTGTCTGTTAGATTCTCAAAGAGCAATCAGCCTTCTTTTGAGCAAACAAAAAGCAGGAGGGAAAGACTTAGATTTGCCTGCATTTTGTTCTGCAGCTAACATTATGGTTATAATGAATTGGCATCCATGGTATCAACCCCCTGAGATACTGTTTTTCACAGTTAACTGTGTTCAGGGGATTCTGTGCATTACTCTGGACCTCCAGTGTTGCCCGCTGTCAAGCCAACGTCCCAGCCTAGCTGCACTTCTGATACAGTTTGCTGTGCAGTATTTAATACAAGTTTCCTTAGTATCACTTCTAAGGAGTGATTTGTATTTCCAGTGAGTTTTTGTGCATTCTGTGCAGAAAGTAAGAGAAGTTAGAAGTGCTGCAGCCATTAGCTATTTGCAATTTTAACTTAATCTCCTTGCTAGAGCTGGTTGTACATCTTGGAGCAGAAGATATTCGATAGCTGTGTTCTGCTGGAGCACTCTGTGAACAAATCTTTACATTTTGGCTTGCCGGTAAGTCCGTTTCGTTTGTTCTTAACTTTATTCTAGGAGAAACAGATGTGGCGAGGGGAGCGTGCATGAGGGTTTTGGGTTTTGTGGCTGGTCTGTTCAAATGTGACCGAATGTAAAACAAATGTAGTTCAACAATCCAAAATCTAGTTGTTTCTATTATTTTTATTCTTAATATTATCAAACCAGAGTTCAGTTGCTTTAATGCCTGGGCATTATTGCAAGGCTCGCTGTTTTCGATTCCAACGTGTTTGTTTCTCAGGCGGAAGAACTCTGTGGCTGCTAGCCTGGCCCCGTGCGCCGTTTTGGCCTTGGGCTTGTAGCACAATCTGCTGGTGCTTAAGGGAGGTTCCTATGGTGCTGTCTTCCCTGAAACTCACTGCTGATGCCTCTGGCAGGGCTTTGAACATACGTTTACTTGTATGGCTCTGGCCCAGCTGCAAAACCTTGCACGGCAGCCCTCCTCCTAGACAGTTTTGTGCCCTGAATCTGTTGGCTGTTAATGTTTAGTTCTGTCTTCCTCAAGATGTGCAATCTCTTTGTTAAGAGAATTGTTCAAAAAGGAACTAAACTGCTGATGTTGGGAGCCGAGAGCAGACATGGCTGCTTGGTGGGGGAGAGAAGGCGCTGTGTTTTCACAACTGTTTCATCACTGGAGAAATCCAGGCACAAGTCCTGTCATCCTCTTTAAGACTTCTGTGTGGGGGAATGGAAATTACCTTTCACATCTAACAAAACGACATTCACATACGTGGGGGTGTGCATAAGTGGGTATTTAAAGAAACGCCTGGAGCAGTGTTCCTTTGTCTGTGCTGAATAACATCACCTCTTTTTCTTTGGGGTTTTTTTCTTAGTTTAGAACTCTTGCTTCGGTGTAATTTGCAAGCTTAGTGTACTCTATTGTCTTTCAGTGCTGTTGGTATGTTGGTTTTTTTTTTCTTCTTCCCAGTACCTTGCTTCCCTGGGAATACAGTCCTTGGTTCAGCAAAGAGCTTTTGCAGGAAAGGCTGCCAACAAACTAATGGATGCCTTAAAAGATTCTGATCTGTTGCACTGGAAACACAGCTTGTCAGAGCTTATTGACATTAGTATAGCGCAGAAGACTGCCATTTGGAGGTTATACGGCCACAGGTATTTTGTTTCTTTGCAACTCTTGGGTTAGCTCACTGTACTTGTTAGCGCATAATGCATTTGGAGTTACTTATATAGGTGTAACAAGTGGCAGTGTCTCTCCAGTGTGCTAAAATAAAGCAGTCGGGCTGATTCGGTACAGGCTGAGTGCAATTATTTCCATTCTCTTGTGTTCCTTTAAAAGTCATACTGGGGAAGAGATTGAGTTTCCATTCAGTAGTGGCAAATAGATGATAACTTGTTCCCATGCCCCCATTTTCAGCATCTCTCTGCTTAGACTGCGTGTAGCTTTCAGTATGTAGTACTTGATGCTCCTGTAAGGTCTAGAGTTCCTGGACAGCAGTTGTTTTACAAGTTTTCATCCTCCCCCAGGCCTCTGGTTTACCAGAAAATGTAGACTGTTGTCATAACAAGACCATAGATTAAAAATGGCTGTTGTTTGTTGCTTGAAAACTAAAAGATGTTTCTCTTGCACAAGCACCATGGCACTTCAACAAGCCCAAACATTGCTGAGCATGAACAGTCTGGAGGCTGTGAACGTGGGCGTTCAGCAGAATAACACAGAGTCCTTTGCTGTAGTGTTGTGTCACCTGGCTGAGCTACATGCAGAGCAGGTGAGTTTTATGGCTAGTTGCACAAAATGTCATTTGGGTGAGCGGACGTGTGGGTGTTATTGATAGAGAGTGCAAGACTTGACTCGTGTTTTGTTCTGCCTTTAACGTCTGCAGTGGGGGCGAAGAAAATACAGGGTTTTGCTTGGCAAGTTCTTTCCGTGAAGGTTGTGTTGAAATGAGGGGGAGTGGTTCTTGCCCCAGCGTACGTTAATCAGAGTGCTGTTTCTATGTTACAGGGATACTTTGCAGCTGCTTCTGAAATACTGAAACACTTAAAGGAAAGGTTCCCTCCCAACAGTCAGCATGCACAGGTAGAATATTTATAGTTTAGCCTGTAAATTATGTCACTGTTGTACAATAGGATCTGAGTTCCATCGCATCTGAATTCTTTCCTCTGTGTGCCTTGAGCTATATGTTTGCTAATTTCATTTGGCTCGTGACCTCAAGGGAAGCTGTGTGGCACAAACTTTTCTACAAAAGCACGAAAAAGATGCCTCTGTTCTAAGATTGGCGAGACGTTTATCTCGCCGTAGCCTCCTAAGAAAACTATATTCCTCTGTCAATGGCACTTTCTATTTAAACAGACATCTCCTTCATGGGCACACAGAGAAATTAAATGCTCTGCATTGATTTGGAGCTTCAAAGTTCTGTTTAATTAATGCTACTTATTTTGATACGTTACAATCCAGAAATAACTGAGAGAACAGACTGGGTGTTGTGTGACTCTGGGAAACACACTAACACGCACGTCTATAAGATAGTATTTACATTGAAGTGTTCACAGTTCCATTGAATACAGTTTGGTCCTTCTCTTTTCACTACAGAACAAGTCTACTGTTTCAAAGCATTAGTGATGATTTAAAAGAGCTTTTTGACTTAAAATGAAGTCAAATAGGTGAGGTTTGGCATTGAAACATTAATCCGGACCCGAGCATTTCTGTTGAGGGCAGTGATTTAGTAAATCCAGTAATTGGACAGTAGAGTTAATTGTGTCTAGACATAAATATCCACAGGGGAAAATAAAAAGTAAGTTCTAACTTGGGATTAGAAAATGAGCAGGCGCAACTTCTAAAACTTGTTCCTGGATGTTCTTTGTTTAGCTTTGGATGCTGTTTGATCAGAAAATACAGTTTGAGAGAGCCATGAATGATGGCAGATACCATATAGCAGATTCTCTTGTAGCAGGAATTACAGCACTTAACAGCATTGAAGGCGTATACAGGTAAGAAATGAATCTGCGTACACTTGCAGGTGCGTCCCATGAAGGTGATGAAAAATGTAGCAGCATGATCGCTGGCAGTCACATGTTGCTTACATGTTTTTCCCTTTCCAGAACTAATGATGGTCATGTTGTCTAACCTGTCGTGCTTATTCTATTAGAGTATGTCCTGCGATAACAATTTCTAGTTGTTTCCTCTGGATATTTTAAGAACTGGAATAGCACTGCTGAAGTTGGCATTATTCTGGAGCTGTAGATCTGTTGTGAGAACAAAAAATACTCTTCAAAATCTGCCATGGTAACTGTACTCAGACCTGAACACAAAGAATCACAGAATTGTAGAATTGTAAAGCCGAGTTTTATGTCAAATAGCTTGGGATCTCAGGCCTAGCCTGAGCTTGAGTGTCTTCATCTGTGTCCTGGTCTCTGCGTCTACAAAATGGAACCGTATGATTTTTCTCTCGCCTTGACGGGTTCTTGTTTCTAAATGAAAATGACATGTTAGAAATAGGTAGGGTTGAAACTTGTTATTTGGTGAGTATGAAAACCAGCTTACTGTTGAAAGCAATTTCGTGTTGATTTTCAACGCCTAAAAATGTAGCCAGTGCTGGTAAGTCAGCAGATCAGTATTCAAGCTGTGGGACCTGATGCTCATCCTTCTGGAATCAAACTGTTTGTGATTTCCCAAGTCTTTAAATATTCTGCTCAGTGTCTGGGTTCAGGGCAGTCGTACACATCCCCTACTGCTGTGTATTTGTTTCTTATTACTCTGTTCTCGCTCCTTCCCCGTTGCTCCATATTCTCGTTAGCTGGAGCCAGTTTTAGCTGCCTTACCTCAACCTGTTTTTCTTACAAATAATTACTTGTGCTTTCTAGCTTGCATGCCCTCCCACTTCTGCTGCCTGTTTGGCCTTCGGTTTTGGCAACCCCTGTTTTCTATCTAAAGCTGCTTTATGAGTTTGATCCTTTCTGCCTGTGAGTTGTCCAGCTGGAATCAGATATCTGTTTTTCCCCCTGCCAGTGTGTACGGCATGGGTACGCTTGGTCAGAATGCCATTCCGCAGTCACAAGAAACAGAGGTCACAGAATAGAGACTCTTTTGCTGTGTTCTGAAGAGCAGAATTGTATCTTAAGTATAAAAATACAATCAGTGATGTTTTCTTTCCACCACGGCAGAAAAGCCATTGTGTTGAAAGCCCAAAATCAAATGTCAGAGGCACACAAACTTCTGCAGAAATTGTTGATCCACTGCCAGAAAATCAAGAACACCGAGATGGTGATTAGGTAAGAATGTTTCATTTTCAGAGTGTTAAAGCCACTTTGCAGTGATTAGAACCGACTGTTTCAATTTGTCTGGGTTCAGACTTCACTAGTCTTCAGATTACCTACTGCGATTTGGAGATTACAAAATAGTTTCATTGATTTATCGTGGTATGGAGGAATCCTCAAAATATTGTGGAATTGAAACCTAGTCATCTGTAACATGTAAACTAAAAGGTAGTAAACTTACTTCAGAGTTCCATGAAGACTTAATGGAAGAAGGAAACACTGCATCCAAAATAAATAGGAAATAGGTACATGTAATTGTACCTTTGTGCTAACCTTCCGAGTGTTTACAGAGTCATTTAATCTTCTGTGTCAGGGGCATCTCCTCTTCAGGGTGTAACTGAAGTTTATTGTGTACACAGTGATGTAATTCATAATAAAATCAATACACCTGTGGATGGAGTCATTGTTTGGGAAACACGTGGACGTTTTTAGTCAAAAGAAAATGTTTGTAATTCTTTCCCCCCCCCGTTTCGGTTAGTGTGCTGCTGTCAGTGGCAGAGCTCTACTGGAGATCTTCATGTCACACCATAGCGTTGCCTGTCCTGCTGCAGGCTCTTGCCCTCTCTCGAGAATACAGTCTGCAGTACTTGGCTTCCGAAACGGTGCTGAACTTGGCTTTCTCCCAGGTACATCTGATTTGTGTTTTCACGGGGCTGTAGGGCAACATTTATTCTGGGGATCTGGGTACTGGTTTTACACTTGTGAGATTTAAGAACACAGCCCTGTTGGAATTAAATTATTCATTCTGAAGAAGTGTATTCTAAATGTAAAATCTCTTGAGGAAGTTAATAAAAGTCGAGTTTCATGTGTATCGCTAAGATGTGTAGTTATTGCATATACTTAAGCAGGCAAGCATAAATTGGCCCTGCCATCATTTCTTCCATTGTTATTTTTTCTGCTAGTATTTTGGCTTTCTAGTAGCAGAGTTTGGCGTGTGTTTGAATTAAAGATGATGCGTGTGATGCACTTGATATTGTTTATTCCGAGCTGGCAGAGACGTGGCTGTCAGCGCTGACTGCTGCGGAGAAGCCATGCCTAATCATTTCAGATAGTAGCTCATTTCTACTAACAACTTTTGATTTAAAAGAAGATTATGTGGAAAAAACTTACATCCTTGTCTGTAGTGCACTGTGTTATTAGAAACAGATGTGGCTTATGCTGGGCTTCTCTGAAGAAGCTGCTTTTACCAGTGGATTCCAGTATTAGACCAGCAAGTCTCTCTCTTTCAGCTGATCCTCGGCATTCCGGAACAAGCCCTGAATATCCTGCACATGGCAATAGAACCTGTCTTGGCCCATGGAGCTGTCCTGGACAAAGGCTGTGCCATGTTCTTGGTGGCCAAATGTCAGGTGGCTTCTGCAGCTTCCTACGCTCCGCAGAAGAAGATTGAAGGTAGTGTGAAGAGTAATTCTCCTCACTGAAACCGCTCAGAAGTTGAGAAGTGCAAACCAGTGCGTACGCTGAGTCCTGCCACGCGATCGCTGTTAAAAAGTTTGAAGGGTACAGCAGCGTTACCTAGTTATTGGACAGCAGAATTAATTTGGGGTTATTCAAGAGATGCAGTGTTTGTAACGGCCTCTGGTCTGTCTGCATACCTGCACACCCGTACTTTGCAGCGAAGGCTGAAGAACAGAAACTAGCTGAAAGACCATGTTGCTAAGACACAAGTTGTTTTGAAAAGCTGAGGAATTTATAATTGGGCTCCTTAGATTTGAGCTGTATTGCTTGGAGCTGTTACTGTGATATTATCTTAAATATGACTGTCCCTCTTTTTTCCACAGCTTTGGAATCTGCTATCTTGAACCTCAATGAAGCCAAGACTTACTTTGCCAAAGTGGACTGCAAAGAGCAGCTCCGAGATGTTCTCTACTTCCAAGCCCGGCTGTTCCACACCCTAGGCAAGACCCAGGAAAGGAACCAGTGTGCCATGTTGTTCCGTCAGCTGCACCAGGAACTGCCGGCACACGGCGTCCCCTTAATCAATGCCTTCAAGTGATGCATTTAACGATGGGATTTGTTTGTTTTCCTGTTTTTGTTTTTTTTTACGAATGTTTTTTTATTATATTCAGTCACCCGTGTTTCAAAATAATTGCCAATAAATCATGGTCTTCTAGGGAACAAACTCACGTTTTCTTTGTAGTGACTTAAGGGAAAACATAAGTTTCAACCCATTTCACTTTTATTCTGTACTTGAAATTAGGAATAAGGATTGAATGGAGGAAAAGCGCAAGGACTCTCTTGACTGCGTTATAAACATGCTGAGGGGAGTAGCAGAGTCACGATGAAATAATAATCCGTTCTGAGTAGTGACATTTTCAGAATCAGTGCTGGCTTTATGAACACCGGGGTACAAAAAATAGTGGGAAATGTAGGCGAAGCTCCTTTGTGCTCATTTTAAGCGGTATAGAACGGGGAGTCTCATTTAAAACGCGTCCTTGTGTTTAACCTGTCTACAGTCACTGTTTATTCTGTAGAAACAGATGGTGCTGGCAGAAGGGAAAAAAGCGGGATTCAGTTGGAAAGGTCCAACGGTACAAAGCCCCGGCATCGTTGTTACGTGTGTCCTTGTGCAGAGAGCGGCCGAGAAAAGTAAAGAGTGCTCAACAAAAGCCCCGGCTCAGCTGAAATGTTTTATTGTTTGTGTTCTCCCACAGGCGCTGCGTGTAACTCACCTGCTCGGGCTTTAGGGGTGAATAAAGGAAGATCACAACTAACCCAATACGCTGCCCTTGGCTTCTAGCAATTAGATCCTCACTTGGGAAGAAAATTTCAGCTGTAGTGTGGGATGAGGCTGCGGTTTGTGAGTGTAAACCGTTTGTGGGTGAACCTTGGGCATGTGGGTGCCAGTCCTTTCACCTTGGAACTGTAAAAGCTTGAACGTCATTAGTGTGAGCACTTGAAGAGACCCTGCCAGGAAGCGCTGGATTAAACCGCGGCATTGTTAGCAACAAGAAAGCAAGATCGGACCTAAACCTGGCTCGGCTGGAGCCCTGCTGGGTAAGGCAGGAAGGGAGAAGCTCTAAGATGTGATTGAAACAAGGGCAGTCCAATGCTAGTTTATGCATCTCGTTAATTAGTGTTGCAGCATTAATCGGTGCCTAACTTTAAAACAGCAGCTGTATTTCTAACAGTGAAAAGTGACCCCCATTCCCACGTGGGCTTCACGGGAGTGCTGGTTTTGGTGGCTTTCCCCCTCTCAGCTACGTTGTCAGACCTCTGTTAACCAGCGCCGAGGCGTTCAATCCATAGAACGTTTGGAGCACCTACTATTTTATAGTAAGCGCCTGAGCCTGATTTCTGGAGTGGCTGTCAAGATCCGGGTCAAAATCACAGCTTTTTTTTCCCCCAAAGCTCTTGAAGCGTGGCTCTACTCCAGGGAGCTCGAAAATGTCGACGTGGTGCCCACAGATGGGTCTGAAAATGAGGAAGAGGGTTTGCACCAGCTGCGGTGGTCACATCTGCTCAAGGCTGAAGCTGTTGCTTCACGGAGAGTGGATCAGAAAATTGCAGGTGAGCTCAGCACAGGAACGGTGCTTGATGGGAACGTGCTTGATAAGAAAAACCAAACAATTAGCATGGACAAGGCAAGGGAAATGTTTACAAAGGGCTGGTGCCAGTCGGGGAGTTAAAGGCCGGGCCGTACGGCAGCGTTGCCTCGTCCCGGCGCTGCAGAGCCGGGACCTGAGCGGGAGCTGCGCCCGGTGGTGGCCGTGGCCTGGCGGTGGCTGCTGTGACATCTCCAAACAGCCGGTTCCTCAACCCCCTTCGGGGGGTGATCGCAGAAGTGCTGGGCAACCGTTCAGTGGAGCTCCAGGGGCACCGGTGCAGGTAACCCGGTCTGGACCCGGGCGGGCTCGTGCTGGGAATGCAGCG
>VWZZ01005333.1:1911951-1930081 GCA_013399095.1 Psophia crepitans | reverse complement strand
GGGGACGGATCCCCTCTGCTGACTCCCTGCCCAGCTCGGTGCTGGCCCCATCCCACCGGCCCCATTTTATCCTTGATTTGCCCCAAATCCCACGTTTTTTCCCCTCTTGCAGGCAATGAAGGTTCTTTCCAAAAAGAAGCTGATGAGACAGGCAGGCTTCCCCCGTAAGTGGTGCAAAAGCTTTAGGGTGGGAGATGGTCTGGGGACCCTGGGGTCTCATTCCCAACTGGACAACCCGTCTTTGCCTTTCCCACAGGTCGCCCACCGCCCCGCGGGGCCAAAGCTGCCTCCGAGGGCTGCCTGCAGCCCAAAGGGCCTATCGAACAGGTCTACCAGGAGATCGCCATCCTGAAGAAGCTGGACCACCCCAACGTGGTGAAGCTGGTGGAGGTAAGTGTCAACCAGCCCCTTTCCAAAACCCACCCCAAGCAGAAAGAGCCTGGATGCTGCAGGGATGGGCTACACATTGGCTCGGGCAGAAGGGAGCGCCCACAGAGGGGCTGGGATGGCCGTGGCAGGTCCTGCCTACGGGAGACGTGTGTTTTCCCTGATTTAAAACATTATTTTTTTATTCTCACCCACCAAAAGAGGATTTTTTTTCTTCCCTGCCCAAAAAGGGAAGTGCAGAAAAATGTGGATTCCTTGGAGAAAACAAGTGCTCAGATGGATTTTTGGGGAGGAACTGGTGTTTCTGCGGCTTCTGCGGTGCAGCCGCCCTGCCCTCCGCCCACTGACTGTATGAAACAGTCCAAAAATCAAGAATTAAGGATGTGCAGGCTGGAGTTTATTTGGCTCATGAGTCAGATGATGCTTCCTGTGTGTTTTAAATATTTACTTGCTTGAAGTACAGCTCTATCTCAGTCCTCTTTTTTTTTTTTTCTCCCCACCCCTTGTGGGTAGAAGCTCGGAGATTAGCAGACCGTGCTAACGGTGCAGATGGTGCAGAATTCAGATGGCCTCTAAATAAAAAAAACACAGTGTTTAATTTGCAAGGGGTTTTGGTGCTGTTTCGCTTCCTTTCCGCTTCTTTCGGCAGGTACTGGATGACCCCAGCGAGGACCACCTGTACATGGGTAACTGCCCACCGCCCTGCGGCGCCCATGGGGTGTCAGGGGGAGCGGGGTTTGCTGGGAAAAGGGTTCCTCCCGTGTTTTGGGGGGGCTGCGTGCAGGGTTGGGTCTCTCCTCCGGAACAGAAATGGCCTGGATGTGCCGGAGGAGCAAATCCCCGTTGACCGTCAGAGCGGACACGACGCAGTCTGGGTTCAGAGAGGAGACAGGCGTGCTTTGTAGCTCTTTGTAGGCTTTAATTCAACATCAGGGCATGCTTTGCCACGAGAGGTCCCAGCATTTACGTTCTTGGCTTTGACGCTGGGCTGCTAGAAAGTAGCTTGATTTCTCTGGCTTCAAGAACAAGGCACGTGCTGGAATCCTGGGTACGAATCAGCCGCTTCCCAGCCTGTCCTGTTTGCTTGATGGAAACACAGACACTTTTGGAGGAGACGGTTCTTTTCCATTCTCATTTACATCCAGCCTGTCCTAGCAGAGGAGCGTGTGACGCCCTCGTGGCCCAGCGCAAAGGTTTGCTCAGAGCGTGGACTTGGCCTCGGCCTCGCAGGCAAACTGGGGGTTTCGGGGTGGGGGGTGCTGCACGACGCTGAAGCTGCAGCATTGGGAAGGTGGTTGGCAGCACTCCCTTAACTGGAGACAGAAGCATCCAAGACAGCGTGTACCTTGCATAAGATAGCGTCTCCTTTTTCAAAAAAACTATATTATTTTCGTAATTTTTGTCTTCAAAATAATTGCTTTTGTGCTGGGACTGTGCTCGCAAGGGCTCTAACCTGTAAGCGATCAGTAATCACCTTCTCTTTTGTGTTTCAGTGTTTGAACTGGTGAAGCAAGGGTGAGTATTGAGTTTCAGACTTAAACCTACCAAAGCACGAGCGTGAGATGGGTTTGCACAGCCCGGCCACCTGAGGCAACGGGCAGGTTCATGGTGGGTTTCCTGTGGGTTTGGGTAGCACCTCCCCAACTTGGTGGCAGTGGTGTGCACCCCTGTGCGCGCCTCCGTTTGGGGCCGGGTGCAGGTGCTGGCCGGCGGCACAGCCTCCCGTTCCAGCGCATCCCATGGGGAACGAGCCCCGCTCTCTGTTGCCTCTGCAGCCCCGTGATGGAAATCCCAACTCTGAAACCTCTCAGCGAGGACCAGGCTCGGTTCTACTTCCAGGATCTGATCAAGGGCATTGAATACTGTGAGTGTGTGCAAGAAGGATGGGATTTCTTATTTTCAGCTGGACTTTCTGCTGGTGTACGGTGCCGTTTCTGGTGGCTGATGCTGCGGCACGGGGTTTTTTGAAGCTGGGGCTGGCGGTGGTTAGCGGAAAGGCTTACAGCCTGCGCGGGGGCTTTGCGGCAACTTTGCTGCAGACCGATGCCGCTGCTGAATTGCTTCTTTATCCTTTGGCTGCAGTGCACTACCAAAAGATAATCCACCGGGATATTAAACCTTCCAACCTCCTCGTGGGGGAAGATGGGCACGTCAAGATTGCTGACTTCGGCGTGAGCAATGAGTTCAAGGGAGCTGATGCCCTCTTAACCAACACGGTGGGCACCCCCGCCTTCATGGCGCCCGAGACACTCTCGGAAACCAGGAAAATCTTCTCCGGAAAGGTATTTAATAGCGATCTGAGGGGTTTTGGAATAATCTTCCATGCACATGCTGTCTGTTGCAGATCTAATTGTGCTTTCTTCTCTCCGCAGGCTTTGGATGTCTGGGCCATGGGGATCACGTTGTACTGCTTCGTGTTTGGGCAGGTAACGAGATTAATTTTTCAGTGCTATTAGTAGTCCGGGGGAGTTGGGCTTGTGCCTCCCATGTGCTGGTTATGCGCTGGGATTTGCGCCCCGTACCCCTGTTTGAGCAGTCGGGTATTGCCGAGGGGAGACGAGGTTGTGGGTGGAAATGGGAAACTTCTGTCCCGGGGATGGATGCCACCAAAAGGGCCTGCTTCCCTTTTCCCCTGGGGAAAATCGCTGTGCCTGGACAGATGTTTTAGGAAAGGAGCTATTGTAGTAATTTGGTCATTTTTAGCCAAAAGTTATTTTCATTACTTTTCAAAGAAGGCTTTGATATAATAGGAAACCTTCCGGTATTTCCCTTTAACTGGCTCCTTGCTCTCCCTTGAACCCTGCGAGGTCCCGATGCTTGACTGGCCATCCCACTGCCACTCCTTAACAGAGGCTGTTGCTTTTCTCTTTGCTCCTTTTCTTCACGGTAGTGCCCTTTTATGGATGAGAGGATCCTGAGTTTACACAATAAAATCAAGACCCAAACGTTGGAGTTCCCAGACCAGTAAGTACCAAAAAACCCCAACCCTCAGCCCTCATTTTAAAGCTCTTTTGAGCTGTTTTTGGGTGCTGCCTGGGTGGTTTTGCAAAACTTGGGCTCGGAGCCCTTCTGTTGGCCCTCGGCCCTGGAAAACATCCTTTCCCCTAATCACGACGGCAGCATTGCTTGGTCTGTGGTTGCTGAAGAAGGAGCAGTTGAAGTTGCAGAGGCATTTGAGGGCACAGATTAACCTTTGCAGTTGCTGCCTGTTGGGTTTAAGCCCAAGTGGAGTCACTGTTGGGCTCTCCCAGCCCCGTACATGTGCGATCATGCTTCAAATTGCCCATGAAGGGGATATTTTGCTTCCCTGGGGGGTTTGGGGAGGAAGGGCTGTGTGACACCTGCATGCACGAGTACCCGGAGCTGCATCCCTGCCAGGGCTGGGGTCCAGTCCCAGTCTGCCCAGAAAGGCCCGCAGCGGCTGGCACTGGGGAGGCAGCATCCACCCCCTTCCCCATCTCATTTCTCCCCTCTCCTTTCCCCAGGCCAGAAGTTACAGACTTCTTGAAGGATCTGATTACACGGATGCTGGATAAAAATCCCGAATCTAGGATTTCGGTTCCAGAAATCAAGGTACCAACCCAACCCCCCAGTGTTGGCTGTAGCTTCACTTCTGTTGGGTTCTCCTTGCTCAGCTTTTTTTGGGAGTCAGTTTGATCGTGCCAGGCTAGGTCTGCCCCCTGTGCCCAGGGCCCCTGGGCAGGTAAGTCCCAGCTCCTTCCCCTGTTCCGGGACCTGCTCAGCTTTGGGACCTTTGGTGGTGCCTACAGAAGTCACAGGCAAAAGGAAATCCCCTGAGTACAGTATTTCCTCTGCTACCAGGAAAGTACTGTGCAACAGCCTTTCGCAGGAGATTTCTGGTCCTCTGCCCCTGCGGGAGCCTGGAAGGGGCGAGAAGCTGAGAAAATGGAGACTAAGGTAGGGGGAAAGGATTGCGGGGGAATTGCTGAACCATTTTGTGCTCCTCCTGCAGCCGCCCAAGATGTCAGGTGTGCGGGCAAGAAGAAAAAGGGGGTTCTGCCTTCTGTCATGGATTTATTCAGGTCCAGGACTAGGGCTCGGTGGGTCTCCCCATCACCGCTGCTCATACGTATGGTCTGAAATAAATCGCTCCTGCCTCTTGGCACTGTCTCATCCATAAGATGAGAGCAAAGATAGGTCTTCTTCCCCAAAACCCGCTGAGTTGCCCAGTGCTGTAGGTCACCAGGGTTATTGCTCGGTTGCGTAGATGGGGCCAGCGCTGGCTCCGGATGAGCCACGCCGCAGCATTTTCTGCTCGGGGCTGAGCCGTTCCCGGCAGCGCCGGGGTGACCTGGCACGTCTCTCCCCTGCTCCCTGGTATTTCAGGAGCACGTAGGGGCCATAGCTTGGGCGAGGAGATGCGTTTGCCAGGCTTGTGGTGTTTGAGTTACGAAAAAGAGGAAATCGTTCCTGACAGGCTGTGTTATTAATTGAAGTTGCACCCTTGGGTCACCAAGAACGGAGCGGAGCTGCTGCCCACGGAGGATGAGAACTGCACCCTCGTTGAGGTGACAGAGGAGGAGGTGGAGAATTCGGTGAAGCACATCCCCAGCCTGGCCACCGTGGTGAGTGCGAGGGAGACGATGGTCTGCGGGTGCACGCCGGGCTCCGTGCTGCCTCCTGGGGTGGTCCCAAGCAGCTGGAGATTGATGCTGAAGGGCAAAAGCTTTAGGGCAGGATTACAGTAAAGCCTCTCTTGGAAACAAGTGCTGCAAGATGGGGTCTCAGCATCTCGCTGGAGGTGGCTGTACCCTGTGGTGTGGGGGAGTGTTTCAGAGCGGTCCCAAAGGGACCTGTCAGCACTTTGCTGGTCTCCACGCTTGAGTTGGCTGCTTGAGCTCAGGGCAAAAGAGTGTCTGGCCCAGGTCCTGTCCACAACCAGGGGCGGGTGCTTCGGCCAGGCACAAGGAGCTCCTGCCCTGCTCTGTCTGTCTGACCGTAGCGGCTGCAGGAGCTTCCCAGGATGGAGATTTTATCTGGGCCACAGCGTGCACCAGCCCCCGCCTGGAGCTATTCTTGGTGAATTCATCTCATCTCTTTTCAAGCTTGTATTTTTATTCTCTGCAACCCACTGTGGTGGTGGTAACCATGGCGTAACCCTGCCCTGTATGGAAAAAATCCTTTTGGGTTTTGAAAAATAATGTTTTTTTTGGGTGCCCACTAGCTTGTAAACTAGGAGAAACAGCAAGCGACTGTTCATGGTTCCCTGGCACAGCACTATCTGCCTGCACACACCCAGGCTGTGATTTTTTTTTTTGAAGTATAGGTCTCCTTGTGAAGCCCCTTTTCCATCTCCGGGCTGCGCCCACATCTGTCTCCATTTCTGGAGCTCCCTCCCACTTTGGTACCCAGCAGAAGTCTCTTTAACTGCAGATACATTAATATGCAAATGTGCCTTGCACTGCTGAAGCTGAAAAAGCAGATCCTGCTCTAACGAGATCACCATTGATGAGGGGGTTCCCCCTTTCTCCTGTTCGGAGGTGACTTGCTGCGGTGCAGCAGAGGATGGCTCAATCCTCCTGGCCCCGTTGAGAATCCAGATGTGTTTAGCACAGCTCAGGGCAAACGAGCTTTTACTGCAGCTCTTGCCTCTTAAATAACGCACCCTCTCCAAGCAGATCTTGTATTTTCCCATTTGCATTTGTTCTTCAAAATTACCCTCCAGCGCCTGATCTTTGTGCATCCGACCGCAGGCGTTAACGCTCGAGTATGAGCTTCACGTGGCTTCGGCTCTCGCATAACAGGCCTTCCTCCGCGGGACCCTGCTAGCACGCGCGTTTGGGATGCGTAAGGGCTCTCAGTGTGCTTTGGTGAGCAGGTGAATAAGGCACGGAGGGATAAGAAGCAATATAAAATGAAGCCAGGGTCCCAGAGTGGGATGCACATGCCGAGGCAGGGGCCAGTGCTGCGCACGTTGTTCTCTCCTCCCACCAGTAAAGTAAGTTGGGGGATGCCTGGGCAGAGCCCCGGCACTTGCTCTGTTCCCAGCGGTGTGTGGCGGCAGCTGACGCTGGGTAACTCTGTGTTTTGCAGCCAAAGCTGGACAAAGGGCCAATTTTCCAGCTTGGTTTTTGGTAAAAGTTAAGGCAAAACTGTGCCGGTTCATTCCTTCCCCTCTCCCGTTCCAAAGAATTCTCCTGCCAGGTAACCACAGGGAACTGGGGGTTTGCAGGTGCTGGATGCAGTGATCAGCAAAACCTGCTTCTGGGGGGAGAAAGTCTCCCCACACTCAGCTTTGCTCTCCGTGCCAGCGTCTCGCACCTAGTGTGGCTCCCACCTGCGTGTTCAGCCGTTCCACCGCGGGTTTCAGGCGGGGATGCAGCCCTTGCGCTAAGCAGCTGGAGACTTGCAAACGCAGTTCCTTCTGGTTTTGGGGTTTTTTTTTGTAAGAAGAGAACTTGACTCGTTTTCACTAGTTTTCTTAATTACTTAGGCATGAGGGTTGGATGTTCCTGTTGCTCTAGAATGGAAGGAGCGCGGTAGCACCCCTGATGAACTCCGATCTGATCTTGCAGATCTTGGTTAAAACGATGATCCGGAAGCGATCCTTTGGGAACCCGTTCGAGGGGAGCAGGAGGGAGGAGCGGTCGTTGTCTGCGCCCGGAAACCTGCTGCCGTAAGTGTCGTCGCCTCGGCCCGAAAGGACGTTTGCAGCTTGTCTTGTGCTCTGGAAGTCACTGCAAGGCACGGGAGGAGAATTTGAGGAGCTGGGCTTCGAATCTTTTATGTGGGGCCCTGTGTGGGACATCAACCAACCCTCTGTCTGACCTGTAACCACTTTTGGGGATGGTTTTTGTGATGTAGCATAGCCTGCCCCTCCGATGGGATGAAAAATCATTGTTTTATGGTGCTCCCAGCCTGCCGCAGGGGAGGTGGGGGTTCCAAAGGTCCTGCGGCGGGGAAGGGGCAGGCGCTGGTGTCTCATTGTCTGCTTTGCCTTTCTCTGAGTCGCTAAGCAAGAGTTTTATTTCCTTTTAAAGCAGGAAGCAAGGCAGTGAAGATAATCTGAAGTGCAACGACTTGCCCAACGTGGGAGAGGAGGAGCTTCTTTCGTGAGCATGACTTTACGGTTCTGTTGAGCAACTTGGTCCGGGGCACGTTATTAAAGTGTGCAGCTGAGGATGAGCGACATTAGCAGAGCCTACACCAAACACAGCATGACACGGCGCTATTTCGGTGTAACGCTGGATGTAGAGCTTACACAGCAGCATGTTATAGGACATCCGACTCCTTGCCATAAACACTGACCATCTCCGATCGCTTGGACTGCTGCCTCCCGGTGGGAAAGGTGCTGGCTGATAGCAGGGAGGTGAGCTAGCGCGTTCGAGCGGCAGCAGCGCTTTGCAAAAAAAAACCCAAACAAACAGAAAAAAAAAAAAAGCAGTCAGAGAAAAAAGCAGTTGGAACTGCTTTTACCTGGTTTTAATGCCAAATAATTTCTGGGGACTAACGCCAGCCTCCCAGGGGTGGTGGTTGCCCACCGCTTAGTCGGTGGGCGCGCGCAGAAGGGTGAAGCTTTTGCCGAGCGGCGCGCACAACGGTAAAACTACACGTGCGCACTTTGAGGGTTCACGACCTACCGGAAATGTTGTTGCATCTATTTCTCGTCGTTCTGGTTTGTTTTTTTAATTGACACCTTTTTAACTGCATGGGATCAAAGCGAAAACCCACCTTCTCAGCTTTTTAAGGAATGCCTACCTTTGTGAGCCAAGTTGCATTGAACAGCATCCTTGGGACGTTCAGAAAGTGAGGTTAATTACCTGCGAAGGTAATTAACGCCTTTCCTAAGGTCTTGGTGTGACTGGGACTTGGTAAGTGGAGTATTTGCTGTATGAAGGGAAAAGGTATTTAAGGGCTTAAGTTCAGTCTGAACTATTTTTGCTGCAGACATATGAGTGAAAGGTGGTGTTTAGCTGAATTTGTTTTGAACAGCAGAGGAAGCACTAACAATAGTTTGTTTCTAAATCTTTTACTTGATCTAGGTAGATATATTATTAAATATAAAATTCAGGGTAAAATCCTTCACTTCCATGTACATTACATGGTTTACTACAACTAAAAATAATACGACTTATGCTATTTTTTAAGTATAGACTTAGGGCTTGCTTAGAATTTAAGATCTTAATGAAATACTTAGATTAGCTAGTAGTTTTCAAAGAAACTTTTGTTTTCCAAACTCTTAATCTGGATTTTGGGGCCAACGCTATGTAATTTTTGCAAGTTCATTACCAGTAATTTGTGAATGCCTGTGGATCAGAGGCTTGTTAGTAAATTAAGTGTATACCTAATTCATGGATTGTTCCTTATGAAGAGCTCTTTCAACTTCAGTCAGATTACTCTGATTATTTTGTGGTGCTTGTAAAAAAAAAAAATAATCTATTGTGTGGTGGGAGACACTCACTTTCCCAAGTTCTCCGTGCTCGGACAAAGCTGGAGTGCGGGTGAGCTGGAGAAGAGTCAGGGTTTGCTTGAGGAAAGGGGTCCTGGTAAATAGAGTTGTGGATGGAGCGTGGGACTGGGGGGGCAGGTCTGACCCCTTCTCGGTTTGATGTGGTGGTGCGACCGTGAACGAGGCATTTAAACTGATGGCGGACCTGAAAGAGGGGGAGGATTCGAATATCCCAAGCATCTAAGGGACTGCTAAGGTGTAATTCTTTGCCCTGAGGCAGAAGGCACTAGGAGAGACCCACGTATTCTGGTTAACGGTAAGATCTCTGCCTGCTAACCCTGCTCTGCCTTTCGGGAGCGACCGTCCCCTTGTCTTCCTTGATCTCGCAAGCAGCAGCGCACCGAGGTGCTCGGCCCCGCTGCAGCGGTCCTGGCCCGGCAGTTCCTGCTTAGGACAGGTCCGTGTTAAAGCCAGGACAGCGTTAGCAAGCGCGCGGGTGCCTACACAAACTGTTCCTTGCATCTTTTCATCACTTGAAGCAACGCTCCCCCTAAATCGCAATTTATTACCGGAACATTGTGCTGCTGGCCTCTCCCCAAAGCCAGTGACGATGGTTTGTGGTTTAGGAGCAGTTTTAGAATTTGGAGCCATAAGACACGCACTGTTTTCCTCCCGTTTTAGGCCGAGGCTATGCCAAAGCCCTGCAGCTTCAGCTACGGGAAAACCAAGCAGGTAACTTGGGTGCCACAGCTGCCTGCTCCCCCTTCCCTAAACAGGACTTTTCACTGCGGGAATGGTGCGAGCGGGGCAGCTCGGTTCTCTAACCCTGAAAATGGACTTGTTCTGCCAAAAAAAGAAAAAATAAAAGAAAGAAAAAAAAAAGGGGGGGGGATCTGATTCTTTATAGCTGGTGCATAGTACCGTGTGTGGTGTTCTGTTAAAGGTGAGTTGTAGAGATGCTCCGTGCTGCGTTATCTCCGGTTTGTGGTGCCCAGCGAGACAGTTCACATTTCCCACTCGCCAGGTACAACGCAGCTTCTACACGGAGTAAGCTGGCCCAGCTCCTCGGCGCCCGGGCACGTACTTACCGGGCCTCAGATGCTGCCACACATCGGTGTCTTGCGGCTAGCGGGGGGCTTGGTTCCTGAGCACCCCAAAGCTCGGCACTTCCCTAAGGCGCGCTCCCAAACGCCCGCCTCGCGGTGCCGGCTGCGGTGGGGCTGCAGCCGAGCGCTCGCTTCGGAAGGAAACTCGATGTAGTTTTTGTCTCGTCGATTAGTTTTGGTGAAAGCATAAAGCGTGGCCGTGTGAGGCAGATCTAGCTAAATGCATGACCTGTTAGAGAAGCTGTTCTGAATATATAAATCTGCTCAGTTCCCTAGCTGCTGTTCCTTAGTAGTAAAGCTAGCTTTTCTTTTCCTTCTAGTGAAGTAAACATTTTGCTTGTGCCTTGGAACTGGGCTGTAGCTTGATTTCCCCGACTCCCTCCCTTTCAAGCAAGCCCAGTGCTGACTGTAGGTGCAACGCTGGGTACTGAGCCTCTTTGGCTCTGAAAGCACACAGGAAAGTGCTGAGGGGAAGCCAGGCCTCCTGTCTTGAGCAATTCTTCTCGGTGGCCCCCTCGTACCTATCAGGAAATTGATCTGTTTGTTTCTTTTCTAAAGTCCTGAACTATTGCTGATTTTTATACTGTTTGTTTAATGACCGAGGCTTGTGTTTCATTCCCACCCCTTTATTATGCATTTAACTTTATCAGGTGTATCAAGTTTAAATACTGTGTATTTACCACTTTTAAATTATATAAACTAAGAAAAAACAAACAAAACCAACCTAAGTGTTTTTTTTCCACACAGCTGTTCAAGCTTCTCAGTACAAGTTGAAATAAATGACATGCAACCAAACCCAGAGTTAGTTGATCAAGTTTGACTGGTCTTTATTAAGCTGCAAGAGTTTGCTTGTTGGAAGGGGAGTCTGAAAGCACCCATCCTGTGCTGGTGAAGTCTGGTGTCTACCATCCTAGGCTAAGAAAGACCAGGGTGGCTCTTGCCACGGCGTAATCCAAACTGAGCTGTTTACGTGCACAGACTAGAGCGCTCCCTCTTGGAAAGGCACCGTCTGAGCTGTGACACTCAGCTGAGTGCTCAGCAGCAGGCAAATAAAGAACAAAATAAAAATGACAATGCTGTAGCAAACCCACCGCGCCACTGGAAAAAGGCAGCAAAGTCCCCGACGGGATGCTGGAGGCATGAATAGCGGCGCCCTGTAATACTAGAAAAGGTTGGGAGAAAGGGAGGAGCTGTACCTTGCATGCCGCTGTCATCACTAGAGATGCTCGAGGCCTTGTGAAGATAAAAGCCAAAAAATTTGCTTAAACCAAACTGTATAAACCCATTAAATACAGCAGCCCAGCTACAGGGTCTGGGGGTGGGGAAAAAGCATGCCAGGGAATAACAGCTCTGTTCTTCCGGCCTCTAACTTCAAGTCTTTTCCCTTGGATAGGGTTTTAATGCAACAGACACAGACAAGGCACGAGGAGAGCCAAGGAGGAGCAGAAGCTGTGGCTGCAGCAGCACTCTTGCCCAGAGAATTGAGGCAAAGCAGACAGCAGCACGGGCTTTGATAGCTCTCCCGTAACAGTGGGTATCTGCGTAAAATGGAGACAGTTCAGTGACCCGAACCTTCGCAGGCCCCAGGGAAAAATAAACGAGCAAAACCTGGCTTGAAGGACTTTAAGAGGGCTGAGAGAGGGTAATATTTTATTAAAAAGAAAATAAATTTTAAAGTAGTACCACAAAAATCAGACATAACCAGTAAGCCATTTACCATAGCACAATGGAACCAGACACTGCTTTGTCTCGGTCTGTGGCCACTAGAGCTCAGATATACGATTAAATAGTAGGCACAGGCTCAATTAAGCATCATGAGCCTTCAGGGGGAGGAAAAGTGGTTTGACAACAGCAAGGAGCTGCCCTCCCAAGGTCAGGCAACCCCTGGCAGGGGCCACGTTCACTGTAAGGAAGAACCTGTGCCTGTCACCCCGTGCCCTCTGCTACCGCCGAGCTCCAGGAAAGGACTGTCAAAATGGCCGTATCGGAGCAGTCCCTGTCCCAGGCCTACCCGGTGCAGAGGCCTGGCATAAAAGCACAATTCTCCTTACGTGCTTAGTGCAATTAACCTGGAAAGACAGCGGCCAAGGAGCAGACCGAGTTCTGTCTGGAGGTTGGCTCCAGGCAGCAAAAGCTGTGAAGAGCAGTGAAGAAGGTCCCTTTCTCCAGTTTGTTCCCCCCTTCCTTCCAGCGAAGAGGGGCTGGCCTCGTGGCAGGGCCACAGTAACGTTCACAGCAGCAGTTCGCAGCAGCAGTTGGTGCTGTAGCAGCAAGAGGTCAGGAGTTTGTTCCGTATGTCTCGCCAGCTCCCTGCAAGGATCAGAGTACAGTTCTCTGCGAGAAAGCTCTTCATTCTCCCCCTTCCTCTCACATAAACCCCTCTGCACAGGCAAGATGCTCTCCGATACGCAAACTTTACACTTCCAGTGCCACTGGGTCTTTTGATTCAGAAATCCACCCTCTGCAGCAACTTCCCACCAAGCACAGGGCTGAGCACTACCCTCAGCACCAGTCGAGCACCACCACTGCCCCACTAAGTCCTTCTACTGGTCAAATGGATCATCTGGGACCTGAATGGAGATATAGCTGTCAGCATAGTGGTCTTGGCAAATACCAACCCAGCAAAAGGGTTTGATACAGCAGCAGGAGCCCTCAAAAAACCAAGAAGGAAGGATGCGATGGGGACAGAGCTGTTACCTGCAGCTCTCAGAAGGCAACTGCCAAGCACTGCAACCCAAAAAAGAGGTGCAGTGGAAGCATGACAAGTTCCTGAACATACACTTCCCTCTCAAGAGTGGTTGCCCAGGAAACATGACAATATTTTTTTTCTAGTGCTCCTCCCTGCACCAGCTCTGATGTTTTTCTGACGGGGACAAAAGCTTCCTCAGAGCTGTGTTTCAAAACCCCTGTTTGGTGGGGACTTTCTATATCCTGTTTCAGAATCTCTCCAGATTGTCAGAGGAGGAAACAACTTTGCCTTCCTTCTGCCTTCGCTGATGCTTACCAGTTCATAATCCTCCACATACTTGTATTTCTTCTCCCGATAGTAGTATTTCTTCTTCATGCAATACAGAACAACAATGTCGCACAGCACTGTTGCCTAGTGGAGAGGGAAAGAGTTTAAGACAATGATCCTCAGAACGGAGGCGCTAATCCAGAACTGAGTCCAAGTGCAGACAGCATCACTTACCACGCCAAACAGCGCTAAGCCAGAGCCGATGTTGATCATGGTAGGAATTACATCAAATTTTCCTGCCTAGAAGACAGTTACAAGGGTGAATATGTTTTTCGGCATCTCTGAAAGCCCTCACCACAAGGAATTCAGTCACCCTACCTTTCCAAACACTAAGATATCAAAGCGGATGCCATAGGCTTTGACAAGGGTCCGTGATTCAGTGCCGTTACTTTCCCTGTAGTACTTCGCAAACCTGGAGAAAAGATAGGTCAGAGCTTAGCTGGAAATTCTGAGGTTGCTTATGTGATCATGCAACATCCAGGCGTGTCCCCCATCCCAAGGGGATGGGCTGAACAGGGGTACTTCCAGAGACAAGCCCCGAATGATGGAGGGAGATGTCATGCAGACAAGCACAAAACCCAGAACAGGCGAATTTCAGACAGCAGTTAGCACGAGCCAGATCAGGAGGTTTGCAGAGCACAGGAAGGGAAGAAAGTTACCTTTAGTAGGGGAGCAGAAGGACAGACGGGAAGAAATTCAGCTACGCGTGAAAAATCAGTGCCCTCAGACAGAGCCAAGCCGGAGGCTGCAGGAGTGCAGGCAGCCAGGAGACGGCAGGGCCGGGAGCAGGCGGCACGGCTCAGCCAGCACACAAAGGCTGCTCCTTGTCCCACACAATGGGACTCGCAGGCCAGTGGTAAGGGAAAGGGATGAGGACAAGTGAGCTCAGACTTACTCTGTCACACGGTTGACTAAGCCAGGAGGAAGCAGAGAAGAGGGAGGAAGAAAAGAGGAAGGATTGGTAAGGGGCTGCACCACAGTCTGGAATTAGCAAGAGCACTTCAGGACCCGCACCAGGCAGTCTCACCCGACACCCCAGCACCTGCAGGCCTGGCACCTCCCAAACACAAGCTTCCCAGGGAATTCATTCGAGTGCCACCAAAGGAGATCCCCTGTGCTAAGTGAGAGTTTGTGACCCCAGAAACAAGCAAAGCCCTGAGCCGTGTTTCCTCACGAGCAAGACTGTTGCAAGGATCTTGGCAAGGTGGTCAATCCGTATTATGATAGCTCTGAGTGTGGATGCAACCAGCTACCCAGCTCTGCACTGGTGGTTTTACTGGAGGTGCTGGACCTCTCTGTACTGGCCAGAATGTATACGTGGTGGCGTATGCCAGAAGGATACTCCTGCTGCAGATACTCCTGGTCTTCAACTGACAAAGCCACTGTCTTGAGGTTAGTTTTTCCCTCAGGCACAGAGAAACAGGTGCTTCAGTCTCCCTACCTCAGCCCCCCCAAAATACTTCCCTATCAGCACAGCCCAAAACAGTCACTTCCCACATTGCCATGCCACAGGAGGCTGGCCCAAACGGTCACCCAAATGCTGATGCAAATATGACTCAGACACTCAGATGCAGTCAGTGGAGCTTCACTGACCTTCTCCCTCTGCTGTGGTTTGCACACAGTGAGGATCTGACCTGCTCTGTGTTTTAGAGCATCAGAGAAACTCCAAGTATTACAGCACCAACAGAAGTCCAAGGACTACCTGCAGCTGCCAGAGGAGTGCAGGCAGCCTGTACTGCTGTGCCAGTGGCAGACTGGGCCACAGGGACACCAGGGTGCCCTCCAGCCACATTACCTGAAGTTGTAGCCAGGCGAGACGGTGTGGGCAGAGTCCCTGTTGTCGAGGCGCCGGAAGGAGTACTTTGGCACACAGTGGGAAGCAGCTCTGTCAAGGTTGCAGTCCCAGTTGATCTGCAGTGCCATGACTCCCCCCTGCCAAGGGGAGGAGAGGAGAAGGTGAGCACTCCAAGTGCCCAGCCATCCCAGCACTAGGCTCTCTGCTGACCAGGTCCCAGATTTACTGGTCCCTGTCCCAGCCCCAGTCACAGTCAGACACGCTCTCCCTCTGCTACAGAAAGACCTTGCACATAACCCCGTGCAGACAAGCCAAGGCCAAACATCTGTTAAGTAGAACTGACTCTAGTCCTGGCCAGAGCAGCTCTCTGTTCTACAGCTACTCTGTGTCCTGCAGCTCGTGCCACAAGGCAGAGGGGACAACCACCTACCACTCCTCTTCTACACAGTCGAGCCCTGAGAGAAGGGTCTGCCAAATACCTCCACAGCCATTTCCTGGAAGTTCTGCCCTGCTGCTTCAACTATTTTCCCTAAGCGAAAGATAGGGCAGAAAGGATCTGTCTGGGAGTCATAGATGCAGTTCTTGAGGTAGGTGGAGTTGATAGTGGGGAGGATGTTTCGCCTACAGGAGAACAGAAAGAGAAGGTCTGTTGCATCTTCTTCCACTCTTGCAGCTCCCCTGTACTGCCCAAAGGAACAGACACCCCCCACACTATTTACTTGCTGAAGTTGAACTTTGGGTACCAAATGTTGTTCTTCACCAGCATGGTGAAGTTCTCAGCCTCTTGCAGGAACGCTGGCCTATAAAACAATAGGGAAAGTAAGTTTCACTTGTATTTTCACAAACAGGACTCTGCAGGGTCCTTGGTGATCACCTCTCCAGCTTTTCCCAATAGTACCTCACAGGGAGAGAAACATCAGCTGCATACTGCTCGCCTCTGAGGAGGGCCAGCGCAGAGTAGGAAGCACTCACTTGGGTATGTGATAGTCATCCTCCACAGGGCACCATGCAAAGACTTCACAGGTCTTGATGCTGCTGTTGTACGGTACACACTCGCCAGTCTGGATCCCTGGGAAGACATGTGAATGGAGGTACTACCAAGCAAAAATACAAGGGCAGTGTTTGTCCTGTGGTATCTCCTCGCTCCATAAGGTGAGAGCGGTCTGCTCAGAGGTGAAGTGCCAGAACTAGGTTTCTCATTATCTTCCACTGCAATTTGTAGTGCAATTTCAGAGAAAGACAGATCAGGGCTTTTCTCTGAGTCAAATCCTTATCTATGCAAAATACTGCTCCATGGACTCTAGGTCTTGAAAAAGCCCTCCCCACTGTTTGCTAACTCACCAAAACACACATCTGTCCAGCACCCACCCAACACAGCCTAATCCCATCTGCTCTCCTCCAGAAGGAAAAACAGAGCTTCCCTTTCAGTTCTCTTACGTGTGAGAGAATGAGAACAAGAAGATCGAAGTGAAACGCTGCTTCCTTCACAGGAGGGAAGGTACAGCACAGGGGTACCGCAACACCAACTGAAAGGAGCCTTTGAGCAGGCTTCTTACCATTGCTGTGGGTGCTGACGTATCCTGGAACACAGTTGCTGTTCTCCTTGCACTCTGTTTTATCATCTGGAAACTGGAGCGGAACAACAATTACACAAAATTCTCAGAACTCGCTCCCCTGAGCTCCCACCCACACAAGGCAGGATTAAAGCAGATCCTGTACCTACCTCTGGGCAGTGGCCTTGGTGCTGGTTCAGTGTGAGTATCACATTGGTCATGACAAACACAGTGTTCTCCTCCTGAATGTGCAAAACAAGAAGGAAATTTAAGAGCGACAGTCTGCAAAGAATATCCGCGGCATTGTCCCAAATGTCTTTGCTGGCAGAGCCCAGGCGGCCCCGCAGAGGGGACCTGCTCTGGACAGTGCTGGGGTACCACTAACAGAGCAGATTCACACATGTATCGCCTGATACCGCTGTCTTTAGGCAGAGGAGGGAGTGTGGGACTAGCAACTCTTCCTGCCCTCCCACTTGGCCCAAATTTCCTCATTCACATTATGAAAACAGAGATCACACAGCTCCTCAGGGGAGCTGCAAGGCAGAGGCAGAAATAAAGCTCCAGCTGCACGTCTGAGCACAGCTCCCACTCTTTCTTTTTTTTTTTCCCAATATATCTATTAGGAATTTGACCAGTCCTGGTTTGTTTTTCCACCACTTCCTTTATTTTCAGATCTGTACGATTCAGGATCTATTGTTTGCTTCTGCTCCACTGATAGGCAAATATGATCCGGCTAAATCCGGCTAAATCTGTCACTTTCTGGCACCATATCTCACGCAGACAGAGTGACCCGCGACTAGCAGCTTGGCTGTGCCTGCCAACCCCAAAGGCCACCACACATTGCCCACACAGCGCAGATTCCCACAAACACAGAGTCAATCAGTAACCACAGCGATACCTCCTGTTCAGTTCCGCATCAAGGGACCTGCAGGTTATTCCCGGGGTTTCTGCCAACAAGTTAACTGAGTTGTTTGCTTTAGAAAGCAGTAAGAGAGAGGAACTGTAGTTACTGCTGCAACTTTTTCCTGAAGCCTGCAAAATTCTCCCTCCTATGCCAGCACACCCCTCCTATGCCAGCACACACACGGACACACTCTTCTTGAAACCAGCTTCCTTGGGGCTGGTGATGCAGGTGCTCAGCACGACCTGCACCAAAGCAAAGCTGTTGCATTCTCTTGTATCGAGACCACGCTGGAGCCGAAGCTGCCCCAGACCTCAGCGGGCTTCGGCACAGCAGGAGCGGTTTGTTAGAAAACCCTTCCTCTACGTGTGAACACGAGTGATACCTGAGGAGGGATGACATAGTCGGCCACATCCCAGATCCTGGCTCCCAAGGTGGATGTGTTTGTCAGTGTCACTCCTTTCACCTTCGTGCTTACGGAACTGACCACGGAGTCTGTTTCCTGGTAGCCCTTCTCCCACAGAAAGACCCAGCTAAAAGAGAAGGATTGCAAGAAAGAAGTAACAAAACCCCCCGAAAAAAACAGATAAACACCATAAACCAGCACAGGCAGTGGGAATTTCCCCTTTCATCATGTGTCACCTCAAAGGGCCAGGGCTGTTAGTGCTTCCCCACAAAAGGGTCACAGGACCAGCAATCCTCCTGCTGACTCCCCCTCCGCCCCCCCCGCGGATGGCAGGGTGTAATTAATGCTTTTACGCACACCCCCGCCTGGGAATGAGCGGGCGGCCTCCCTGCCCTATGCCCCCTACAATCCGTTAACGCCGACCCACCACCCACACGTCACCCCTTGGTCTGGCACCCACCACCGGCCGCACCCCAGCCCGGCCCGCCGCCTCCCGCACAGCAAAGAGGGTCCCGGCCGCCGCGAGCGGCCTCCCCGCCCCTCCGCCCCACGCCCC
>VWZZ01005333.1:1890361-1911663 GCA_013399095.1 Psophia crepitans | reverse complement strand
GCCCCCGCCCCGGCAGCTGCGCGCTGCCTGCCTGCCAGCCGCCGGCTCTGCCCGCGGCCGAGGAGGAGGCAGCGGCTGCCCGCAGGCACCGCAGCCTCTCCCCGCGGCTGTTTTCGGCAGGAAACAGGGGTTCACCGCCGCCCCGACCCCTTTGGGGCTGCCCGGGATAAGCCGAGGCTCTGCCCTGAGGCCTCCCGCTGCTGTAGCTCTGCCGGGCGTGGATGCGGGGGTGGGAAGCGTGGGTGGTGGGTCATCCTGAGGAGGATGCTCTCACCCTAGTTGCTAAATGTGGGAGATTTTTCCCCCACGCTAATCATTGTTAGCAAGTTTACGGGGAGTTTTTCACCTCCATGCTGGCCAGATGCGAGGCAGCTGCTACCTGGGTCTGCGGCCATCAGCCCTACGCTCAGTCCGGGCTACTAAAGTCTCACGAAGAAGCTGGACAGATGACCTCAGGCAGGGGCCACCCTAACACCAAGACGTAACTTGCAGCCAGCTCAGGGCAAGGACAGAGCACCTGCTTGCAAAAGATAGCGGAAGCATATCAAAGACTGTCACTCTCCCATCCACAATGAGCAAACCCTTTATTTATCCGCTTGCAGAATTAATCTTTGCTATAAAAGCAGAGATCTGCACCCTCCACCTGACGCTGAGCTGCCCAACACAGCGCTTATTTTAGAAACATCACCATAACTCTCATAATAGCAGGTAAATCGTTAGAAAGAGATGAAGCAAACTGACGCACCGGCGGTGGGAATTTCAGGCAGTACGAAACTGCTAAACAGACTTTGAGTCAGCTATAGATTAGTAAACTGCTCTATATATTACAAAAACAGTCAACTGATAGGACAAAAAGGGGGAGAGGATAAGGAGGAACATATATACAAATGTGAAAGGAGATTAAATTCACAGGCTTAAGGGAATATTCAGTGCAATTAATTCCAAAAGGAGAGTCTGTTCATGTGTCAGAACAGGAATGCATTAACGCCAACTGTAATATCTTCCTCCTCTAGGTATATAAGATGCTGCAATATGAACGTTAATACAATTAATGCATATTACAACCGAAGATATAAATGCAGCTGGCATAATCTGCCAGCAACGTATCTTAAAATATATATAGGAAATGGAAATGGCAAACTGCTGGGTTAGCTCAGAAAGAGCAAAGCTTAGTTGAAAGGAGTGCAGAATATACCCGTTACAATCCTCCTCACCTTGTTTCTACAAAAATAGAACATGTCCAAGTATAACAAAAAGAAAGAACTGAAAAGGTGCTGGAGCACAGATTAATCTACCCTGAATTCGCCGCTCCCCGGCTGTGCTCTGGCCTTACGCACCACAGCACAAAGCAACTCGCGCTGTGCCAGGTTCAGGAGGAGGAGGTGTAGGAGGCAAGGCCTGTTTGAAGCTAAGAACAAACAGGAGGCCAAAGTCCAATGTTACAGTTTCAACGAGTATGAATGAAATGCCCGAAAATATTACACAAAGACGGTAAAAGTACTTATCTCTGTAATTCCTGAGTTCAAGGGGTAATACAAAGAAAACAGCTGGACTGTTCAGAAAGTGCTTCAGAAAATCACTGAAATCATCTAAAATGAACCTGTTTAATCTGGACAGACTGTGAGGCCTTCAATGGTGAGTTATGAAACTGCACGGTCAGTGGCCTCTTTCTAGAGCCTCTTTATCCAGGGTGCAGAAAGTGGTGAGGCTGGGGGAGAAAAATGCTCAGGACCACATTTTCAAGTGGTATCTCTTTTGGACTTCTTTCCATCAGGGGTCATCCTTTGAGAGGACTCTTGGCTCCACCTCATTTTCAGGGTTCTGGTCATCACCTGACTCAACTGGGACTCTGGTGTGCACCAGAGCAAAGGTGGGAGGCCTGGAACCCCCAAATAAAATGTAGCCTTAAGAATTCACCGCAGAGCCTACATTTCCAAACCACCTGGGGGACTCACAGAATAAAGCAAAGGCAGAAGTAAGCACTTTGGCTCAAGGAGTTTGTTCCTCTACACTAAGCAGGAGGCAACTGTGCCTCTTCAAAGACAGTATACAAGAATTCAGCTGTACCGCAGAAGATTTCGGGAAGTCACATGCTTTCTTATTTTTTTAAAAAAGTCTGTGAAATAAAACAAAGGTTAAATGTCCAAGGTGGGTCACAGTGTGAGCTCAAGTTGTGCTACCTCCTCATTCCATCTTAAAACCAGTAGAGCTGTTGGCTGCTTTGGCATAAGTACCTCTGATTTTCCACCTGTAGCAGCTTGGGATGGCGGCTCTGTCTTCCAGATCACAAAGAGCCAAAGCGCCAGTGAACGTACTGCTTGTAGGCAAAGTGACGCAGCTGGTTGACACTGCCATCCATTAAGTCCAGAAAGGGGTCTTTGTAGAGAAGGGCTTTCTTCAGTGTGTGACTGGACAGCACCAGCTGCTGAAACCAATGGGTGGTTGTGATGCACGGCCCTTTTTTCCTTCAGCAGCAGAGCTGCCAATGGTACTTCTGTCTGGGCTGGCATTTGCCACAGCAGCACCACTTTTGGCAATCTGGGAAAGAGGCCCCTTGCCTGAGAGGTTGCCCCAGCTCAGATTCTTCATCATGGTTCTCGTTGGACCCACTGGTGCAGCAGCTGCCAGCATCACAGAAATTCACAGGGTGGCTCTGCAACAATTCCCAACATAAATTAAACAGCATTTGCCGTTTCATCCAACCGCAGAGAGAATTTACAACAGTGATCCTCACCGTTGGGTTTTTCATTTGACACAGCACAATAGGGATAATGATGATAGATCAGCAGATCTGGAGGAGGACTGTCTTTCTGTGTTGCCAACGCCCACCCTAGCGAACTCAAATCGACACCTCGCAAGTTGTTTCAACACCAACACACTCCCCCTGGCACATACCCACCACAGGAGAAAGCAGCAATTTTTAGCTGACTGAAAAATACATCCTTTGGTCACAGGACCTATTAACTTAAAGCGGACAACAGGAATCTAGTTTTAGCCCCTCAGAATTTAATCTGGAAATGTGGGGGGGTGGGAGCGGTGGAAACCCAGATCAGTTTGGAATGACATTCCTCAGTTCTCCCTTCTGAACGGACATAACCATTAATGTCTTGAAAAAGAAGAGGCGGCAACTGAAGTTGGCAGGGAAGAGGCTTTGAGCAATGCTCTCTTCATGGACAACCCTCTCATGACATCCTTCTGCTGTTTTGAAGGATCACTGTTCCCTGAAGATTTCCCTGACAGAGCCAGTGTGCCTCTGCCATGCTAAGATTGTCTGTAGAGCCCACTGCACTGATGCAGTGCATGTTGTGCACAGCTCCATGGAAGCTTCCTGGAGCAGCTGCATTTTTGTACCCATATAGCAGCAATTTACATTCTTTACCTGTCTTGGATTCAGCCCAGTCTCATACTTTTTCCTTGTAAATTTTGTAGAATGGTGATTTGCCGCAGCTGGAGCAATTGCCTCCACAAACAGCAGTTTCAATGGCACTCACAACCTGCATGTGAAAAAAAAGCAAGGAGTGATTCCACTTTCTTAATGAGACTGTATCTCCAGGTCTGGTTTTATCAACACAAAAACCAAGCCTCTCACCAAACCAAACATCGGTGGACCCAATGCTTTTAATGAGTTCAATGTAGTTTAATTTTCCATGCTTACAGAAAGCAGAAAAGAATAACTGGGAGGCAAGATCTGTTAACCATTCATTCAATGTAATGGCTTTTCTCTTTTTGTCTCTTCACAGTGTATCTTTGTCTCTTTACAATTCATCCAATCGCAAAATTTCATGGCCCATCTCAGACATTTTGCAGGGGAGAACAAACAGAGGGAAACAGTGGTGACACACAGGATTCACGACAATAACATCATGTCACGATGATACCTGTTCTTGTCTCAGTCTTATACAACAATCCTGCCTCTCTCCCTGCCCTGTCATTTCATCCCCAGCTTTGCTCTCATATGCCGCTCAGGTCAGTTTAGATCTACTCATCTGACATGATTTCCATCCCAGAATGATGGGCAGGAGAGAGGAGACTGGTATATGGCAGAAGTGGGGCTGAGCAAACAGCAACCTTTCTTCTCCTTCCACAAGGAAAAAGAATTGCATTTACTGTGCCGAAGACAGGGACATCAAATCACATTCCACAGACGTCTAATAGGGTTCTCTGCTCTTTCCCATGTGGTAGCTAGTAGTACCTTGCATAGCTGCAAAGAGTAAATGAAGATTTGGGCAGCTTCCCTGGGGGATATAATGCCATGAGGCTGCAGAACACAGAAAGAGACATAGTTTCTTCTCCCTTTTTCCTCCAGCCCCTTCAGCCTTCTGAAATGAAGGTGCTGAGGCCAGCTTGATGAACAGTATTTTGCCCAGCATCCAACTGGGCCGTCTAGACTAAATTAATACATATATAGAGATTTAGAGAAATTAAAAATCCAACTAATGTCCAATGAGTGTTTTGCTGTGTCAATTCAATTTGGAACCTGAAGCTGCAGAAGGAGGATCAATCACAGATAAAGCAGATAGAAAACCCCAGCCAGGATATGTGAGGAGCTGGCAATGACAAGATTGCCCGTGCTCTGAAGGCTTTAATACCATGTCATCCAAGACCAGCTCTGAACTCCTGAGCACACTTCAGCATGCTGGATATCAGCCATTTTCCATTCTTCGATCAGCAGCGAGTGGCAAGAACCTTGTGAGCCTTTACTAACTTCCAGTTTCTTATTCTGTCAACAACATGACCTTCCTGATGCACGGCTCACATCAGCTTATGGATCAATAAGCAGCCACAGAGCATGGAACAAAGGGATCTTTTAAATCTGACAATGAAAAGCTGGCAGTACAGACAAAATCATTAGATTAAACTCAAAGATATACTGAAACACACAATGGTACCAATATCTAACCTCTGATAATAACACCTATATGTCTTCTGCCTCAGACATGCTGTCAGGATTCAAAGTGCTGTATTGTTCTTGACTGGTTTACTTGAGTGATCTCTAAGTCCTGTTCTTCATTTAGACAAATAATTTGAACGGCAATTTGCTTAGCTGAAGAAGGTCAGTTCCAGGGGTGGCAGATACTCACAGATCACTCTGTCATTGCTAATCAAACTTTGTTTTACAGTTGGTTGCCTGTTTGAGTACTGAAAGAGTAAACTGTTGAAGAGGATATGTCTGGTGTAAATGCCATCAGCTCAGCCCTCTGCTTTCTAAGATCTCCAGGTACTCATTGAGATAAGAGACATCTAAAGAAAAAGACATTTTCCTTCTTTCTCTTTGGGTTCAGCCCCTGCTGCTCTGCTTTGCCATCCTGATGCTAACAAACCAGCTCCGAGCAAGCTTTTACTTGATTCCACTCACTCCTACACATCCTACTGCAAGCTAAGTTTGGCAGACTTTCAGAGTGCTTTTCATCAGAGTTCCCCAGATCATGCGATCATTTACTTCCCATTCACCGCGATCTGATTTGTATTCTCTGAAAGCAGTGAGTCACTCAGAAATACACATCGTAATGTGTTCTGCTGCCTTATTGCTTGCACAGACATGAAATGCCCCTTTTTCCTGTGCTGAACAGTTCCACAGACTGTGGCCAAGACATGTTTTACTGGCCAGCTCTTAGCCTCTGAAGCCTGCAGGTCAGTTAGGTTTTATTTGGAAGTTTTCCTAATTCTTTTCAGGATCAGTTTTCTCTAGCCCTCAGGGTAGAGGTTATTTCACATCTGCTCTGTTAAGAGCTTTCCTGATCACTGGCTGAAGCTTTACTCCCTTGCAGAGTAGTTCTTTTCTTTCAGAAGACTAAAGCCTGTTTTCATTTGTGTCTATCACAATTTCCTTTGGAACTGAGATGAAATCAATAGGACTCCATGCAGACAGAGGTTATAAACCGCTCAAAGTAGCCTTTCTGACTTCTAGGACGGCTAGACTGCAGGGGAAACAGCATTCCGTATGTGCCCCGTTTCTTGCGCCCTTTTCCAAAATTTTCACCTGCTATAGATCTTTGTTAGCTTTAGGACACTGGGCTGGAGGGACCTCGGGTATGATAATAGTTTACATTCTTACGACATGCCACTGATGCCAAAAAAGTTTTCTTGAAAACTTTTCTTGAAAGTTTTCTAGCTTCCCCCCCTAATCAGCAGCTCTGTTGATACAAGTTAGCATACACCAGCTCAACAGCGTGGCAGGGTTTGTGCATGTTCCTCACCCGAACACCCATGGCTTGTTTTAAATAGTATTAGGCTCAGTCTATTCACTGCTCTTCAATTGCTACACTGAACTACTCTGCTCCTCTTTTTTAATTTTGGAGACATTAGAGAATGACACTTCTTTGTCAATAAACCCCTTGATTAACAGATACAGAATCAGGCCACCAGGATATGGTCTGGCATCACGCACACTCTCCCAGGAGCCTACGTTCTCACACTACGCTCACTTCTTGCAGCAGAGATTTCAGCTGAACTGCAGCAAAATAATCTTGCTATAAACTGTTACTTTGATGCCTAAAAGGTAACAGATTTTGGGCAAACCCATTCTTGATATTTTGACCCCAGCTGTTAGTCTGACACTAAACATCCTCAAAATGACTCCACCATCTTCTTTCAAAAGCCTTCTCAGAAATTGCTTTGCCTATAAAAACGTATTCATCAGAAAGATTGCTGGCTTCAGCCTCACAACACTGCCCTGCTTTTCCTTGCGACATCCCGCCACCCCCTGCCCGGGGCTGCCAGCTCAGAGGGAACACCTATTTGCACAGCTCCACCACAACGCGGCTTTGGAATATGCTGGCAGCTCCTAGGCAGTTACGGCACTCATGTTAGCATCGTGAATGTATGAAAATCCGTGCTATAACAATAATCATGCCAGTTGTTACACAAGAGATTTGACTTAGATCTGAGGAACAGCTTCACATTTAAACATGCTGATAAGCATTTGATAAACGCTTTGTGTAACTATTTAGAACTGGAGTCACGTCAAGATTTTTTGTCAAAACTTCTCATAAATCTGCTATATGCACACAGAACCAAAAGCTCTAATTTGCTTTTAAATAAATCTTGGTTCAGCGAACTGTGGGGTTACCCAGATGGAAGAACACTTTGTTATTTTATTTGTGTTAATTGCTTTGGGAAACTCACAAGTTTAGGTATTTTCAAGCCTCAATTGCCATATGGTGGAATCTGCCCAAACTACTCGCTCTGTTAGCTCCCAGAATACTTCTTGGAAATTTCTAGGCCTTTTGACACAGAAATAAAATCTCCTATAATACAAGCATGCTGTATTGTGTCATGAAGATGACCATGACGATACATCTATACAACTGCAGTAAGTGCAAGTTAAGGATATGAGTACAAGAATGAAGAAAGAGAATCAAACATAATTGTCATTCCAAGTCATCAATCCCCACACTTCAGCACATCTCTGCTTCAACTCAGAAAACATGCTACTTGCTTCACATAATGCTTTAAAGCCTGGATTCCACTTCAGGTAAATTTATCTGTCATCAAGGTGGCAGAAACCATACTTTGGACTGCAGTTGTAAAACCAGCTGTCCAAGTTCCAGTCCCAGTTAATCTCAATGGCAGTGATTCCTCTCCAGAAACAGACACAGTAAGGGACTAGCGCTGTGATTGCTGTTAAAGTCAGCAGAGACTTGAGGGATGCCCTTGGCAGGGACACATCTCTATACACAGGCTAACTCATGAGCAACATTTGCCGATCAAGCACTCTTCTACAGAAGTGACTTAGTTATGTGAGCTACAAGCCACTGTTCATTCAGGCCTTTCCTATCTTCTATTTCTCATCATCTTAATAGCACAAGTGTGGATGTGTACTGCCATGGTGGTTTTCTGGCTTTAAACTACATATAGGCTCAAACCAAAAGCCTGAGTTCAAGCCTAAGTTTTGTAGGCACCCGGTCCAAATGTTTCATCTTGAATGCACTGTGCCAGGCTGAGCATCAATAAATGTGGCTCAGCTGATGACTCTGGGCAGGACACTTTGTCTCTACTTCTATTCTACCCATCTGTTAATACTGACTTTCTAGAGGTATGGCTGGATACTGCATTAAGGGCATTTGGCTGAATACCCTAAAGAACAGAGTGAAAATGTAATGGCAAAAATAAGTACTTTTCCCCTCCGAATATAAGCTGTCATTTGTGCCCGTCTGACTTCTGGATGATTCCGCCAGCAACATGATTTAGGACCTGCTGGAGTAGAATCAAAAGATGACCAGGAGTGACTGCCATGTACAGGACCCATTTAAATGCACTGTGCTTTATAAAAGGGCCTCTACGTGCTACAATATTAACCAAATAATATCAACTCCATCAACATGGGTCCCATGCTGTGAGATGTTAAGCACATTTAATTCTTGAAAGTTGGGGTTACTTTGCTTCTCACACAATCAGTTTCTAACCCTAGAGCAAATCCATTGTATGTCAGACAGCAAAACGTGCAGGAAGAGAATCAAGAAAATATTTTAACATCAAGCATGAAAAAAAGTGGTATCACAGACCTTTACTGCCACCTCAGAAAAATTCTCTTTTGCTTCTTGAAGGATATCTCCCAGATGGAAAAACTGGACAGAGCGTGGAAGTTATCTTGTCATATGTGCAGAAACTATTTAAATTTAGTGGAATATTTAGTCTGTGACGATCACACACAATTGTTTAAATTTAAAAACAAGCTGGAGCAGCTACAGATACAGGTAAGGGACTTCACACTTACTAGAACCTGTGTTAAATGTGCTCAGTTTTTAAGTATATGAGCTTTTGGGTTTGTAGCTATCAGAGCTATATGTCCCTAACTGGGATCTGGGAATCAAGATGAATGATGCTTCGGATATTATCACCAGAAAAATTTGTGTAAACTAAACATTTTCACCTTATAATTTGAATCACATGTCAGTTGAGCTAGATCTTAGTGATTTTATCCTAACATTAACCAGTATATCTGAATGAACAATTCTGTTGTCCAGTGCATGAGAGAAATAGAGTTACGCAGGGAGTCTCTGTTCCCAAGATCTCCTTATTTCTCTTGGTTCCCTAAGGATTAATAGGGCTAAGGAATTCTAGAAACTTGGTATTTGTCTCTCAGGCAGATGCAGCCCTGAGTGCATAGCCTTTCTGAGGAAAGAAGGTGCCAATTTATACAATCTTTTTTTTCAGAGCACACCGCTCACTCTTCAGAAAGCGTTGAGGAATGTTTGCACTTACATGGTGCAATTAAATTTTGGGAAATGAATGTTGTTCTTTATTAGCACAGTGAAGTCTTCAGAACTCCTCAGAACAGAAGGCCTAAAAAAGAAACATCAAATTAACTAACTTCTTTTACTTAAATACCTCAGTTAATGTTATGCTACTTTACTATTACCTGGAAAGCTGTCAGTAGGAGGAATATGTTGCTAAGAATAACAGACTGAAATGCAGGCAGTTAGGTGGCTCAGGGGATCAAGAAAGATATAGGTGGTTTTCTTAGCTTTAGGTATAAATTGTTCTCTCTATATTGCAGTTGTTTGTGTGGGCCAAGCCTAACTGGAGTCTCTACATGCAGCTGAAATATGATCTCATGAGACTTCTCATATAAATCTTGCTATAGAATAGTAGTAAGAAATTACACCATTTGACAGCTGATGATTTCTGCACAATGAATTGGCAGTTTTATTGCTGGTCCCCACAGACAGGTGGCCATTTACACCAGAGCTGCACAACTAGTAAGAGCACAAGAATGAGCCATGTGCTCAATCCTTGGGCAGGTCTCTGGAAGTCGGTGTCAATCACATCACCAAAGGTTGTCATGTTTTCCTAGCACATACCTGTTTGAGGACCTTCCCTGCAGTGGTTTGTGTTATTGAATATGCAGGTGGAATGCAAACACAATGGAAAGCAGGCTGCCAGCCTGACCCCTCCTCAAAAGAGTGATTTCCCTGAAGCTCATGTGGCAGGAAGGAAGGAACTTTCCTGCAAGTTGCCAGCTGGGTAACCTTGGTCTATACAGTGTCAGACAATCCCTGTTACACTCCAGGACTTGCCAGGGCTATAGGAAAGTAAGAGACAGAATTTTTGACATTGTCTGTATAGCACAGGGACTACGCTGAACTGGAATATTGGGATGGCTCCATTTTAAGAATGACCTAGGAGTATTTTAATTACCATCAAGACTGCCATTCCAAGAGGGAAACCCAGTCTTCAAAGCAGTCATCCACAGAAAGGACAGTGCTTCCAAGCAGGCAATATTTTCCCCATCGTTGCATTTTGAGCAATGCCTCTGCATCAGAGAACTGTGACGACAAGAACCACATTAGCTGGATGACATACAGCTTCCATGAGGGACTTCTCATGAGTGTCTTCTAAACCAAGTCAACGAATGAGACTTGACTGCAAACCAAATTAACATTTGTGGGTGCTACCTGGACACGAAAGTCACTGATGAGTTTCAGTGTATAATAAGCAAGACATTAATAATGTATGCTAATTTTTAAAGAACTAAAAATGAATGAAACCTATAATGTGAAACCGTTCATAATTCATCCACTGAGAAGCATCTGGAATCTGATCCAAAGCTCTTCTGAATAAGGTGGTGTAAACACCTGCCCTTCAGCCAGCTAATCTGACAACCGTGCCCTGCCTCAGGCAGAAATGAACAATCAAAAATACAAGAATCTTCTTGCCAACATGCAATGGCTTTGTTCAGCTCCTGCCATAGCTAACGGGAAGGAAAAGGAGGCCTCCTGTATAGTTCACAAAACTTACCTTTCAAAGGAATTTGGACAATAAAGACAATCATGGGTGTAACCAAAGACCAACATTGCTACCTCACTATCTCAACCAGATGGCAAAGCTTCCTGGGCTCTGACCTTGGTCTTATGTTTCTGGTAGAAAATAAACACTCAGTTTTTCTTTTTAGCGACTCCTCATTTTTTTCCTTGCCAATGGAACTTGTGAAGGAACTTTATACATCAGAGGTTTGATGCAAACCTCTCATCCATTATTTTTGGTCCCTGGTAGTGACCGACTCCTGGCACTTTAGATGAAGGTTAGGAAACAAGACAGAATGTGTCAACTGTGCGATGTAATTAAAAGCAAAATTCCCTCTAACATATGCATCAGTGAGCCTACGCAGTGTGACATTTAAAAATGACTGGCAGTTACTGAAACTTTATAAAAAACCCCTAGGATTTCATTAACTCAGGAAGCTCATGCATATCTTTCCCGGATGCTGTATAAACAATTACAGCCTTCCTGTTGTTGGACAAAGCCTTTTTCAGATCAGAACTCTGTCCGCAGGAGAAGGGAATGGAAAATCCTTTAAAGAGCTGAAAAACCCTCAGCAGAAGGAGCTGTAGGAGGCATTGTGGGCTCTCGAGGGGACCTGGCAGTGGAAAAACTGTTCAGTCTCTGCAGAAAAGCCTGCATTAGGGAAAAGATGGGGTATATACATAGAGTCACGCTGGTATCTTTTGAAAGCAACGAGTTAATAAAAGTGATAATTGACCTAGTTTCTTACACACATTTCGAAGCTGGTTGAGAGGAGCTAGAATTGATTATCATTTGCACTCTTACAGTATAATTTCCATAATTTCAGTTGAAATAAAATCTTCTATAAAACTTTTTCATGCTTTGGCTGATACAGAATAGAACTAGAACATTTTCATCTTGGAACACTGGACAGTCATGGGGTTACCGAAAAAAGATGACTACGAGGCCCCTCCATCCTACTCTCTGGGTCACAGCAGCACTGTTCTGTGGAATCTTTCTCCTAGAGTTTTTTTTTCAGTTCACTGTTAAGATTGCCAGCATTGAGGTTTTCATCATCTACCTAGAGAGGATGGAGAGACCGATCTTCTGCCTGAGGTGGATCCCTAAACAATAGCCTGCAGCACAATGTACAGACAATCAACCTACTCCTACTGTTCTGGGAGATGGAAGCAACCTCGCTGTGATAACTGAACCCACAACGAACTTCTCACCATAGAGCCCTAAGCCTTGCAAAAGAAAACCTCAAGTTAGGAAACTTTTTATTTCTGTCACTGATTAAACTTATCTTACATTGATGCATTTTCTTTGACATTTGAATTAATGAGCCAAATGCCTCTAGTGAATTCAAGATGAGCCTGTGACATCTAAAACTGTTGCTATGGCAGCTGCATGATGATACAAACTGGAGGCTATGACTTCATTGCAGAATCATACAGCAGGACAGATTGTTAGAAGTTATTTAGATATTATAATGAGTATTAACAGCATGGCTATGTAGAAAATAGCTATTTTACATACAGGAGACCTATATGTGCCTAGGCAAAGGGATTATCCTAAAATTTCATTAGCTTGTCAAAGTAAACCCTTCTTTTGACAAAGTGAAAACTGCAGAAATGCACATACATCTTTCATTTACTCAGGGGGAGTTTTCCATGGGTTCCACAGGGCACCATACCCTGACTTCACAGGTTTTACTAGTTGCACTATAATTCACACATCTTCCTGTTTGAATTCCTGTAAAGAAACAAGCTCTTACTCAGCAAAGACAAGAGTTTTTCGCCAGTTAGACAGTTTCAACATCAGTGGATTCTTCCTCAAATGTAAGATAGGGGGCTTGACATTTCAGACTGTTGCAGCTTTCTATAGGAGGAAGCCGTAGAAGAACTACCCAAACCATGATCCTGCCACACCTCATCAATCCTTAGTCACTTACTTGGGTCAACAGTGCTTGTCATTGTTTGGACTGAGGGTGAAGTCATTTCCTTCACAGTTTTATATGGTTGCATATCTGAATCTTGGGATAAATCAAGAAATCAACTGTTTTAGTCAGAAGTTTAACTCAACAAAGTGAGCAAATAAAACAAACATATAAAGGTGGGCAGAAAACCTTAATTCTTTCTGCTCTCCTGGAAAGTCAGCATTTTCTGCGAGTGTTTAGTCTTTACTAGGGAAAGTGATAATCTAGCCAGCAGCCCCAAATCAGGAAAAACCAGCACCACAAAGAACTTACAGAGCTGATGAAAACAGCTTGATGCCTTCTGGACAACTGATACCAAATAAAGGACACAAGTGCCCTGACTTATTCTGAGAGCTACCTAACCATCACAGGGGCGTTACAGACCCTTCAAACAGATCCTGCAGTCACTCCACTTGCTAAACAGCCACGGACTTCAACGGGAGTGACTGTGAGATTGGCCGTCATTCACACCAGTCTGAACTCTTCTTCACATCTCCCCTTCCTCTGCTCCCTCTCTCTGTTTCTTCTTTTAGTAAGGGCACATGCAAGCTGATAAGAATTCAGTTTTGAAAATATGTTCTCAGATATCTCTTAGGATTCTGTACTATTCTACTGCAGTTCTCCAAGCTGAATCTTACATGTGCTGCGCTGGTTAATATTGCAGTAGAGGACAGTACCCACACAAAATATTTCGATCTGAAAATGCAGTTTACGTACCGTGACTGTGGGTATCTACACTCCCTTTTTCACAGGATTTGTCTGAAAAGCAGATGATTTTGGAGAAGAGATACTGAGAAAAAAAATACATAAAAGAGCAATATCAATATCTCTCCACATCTATGCAAAAAGTTTTACTCAGCTCCAATATAAAACTATAAGAAAATAACAACGCAGAGCAGGTATAACCCTTACTAATTACTTGGCTTATAGGACATAAAGGCTCAGCTATCTGCAAAAACCAGAAAAAAGTCCTTTTCTTGCTTACAATAATATTTTCCTGTTTTTCACACTCCCTCCTATACTGTTAAGCACAATAAATTTAATACTGGACTATTTAATTCTTAGTTTACTAACGGACCTATATACTTTGCCAGTGAAAGTCAGCTTGTATTTGAGACCTACTCTGCAAGGCGCCGCTTCCAGGCCAGCCAAACAAAGAGGAGAACTGCAGCTGATGACCAGGTTTAACCTACAGAAAGGAAGGAAGGAGATGTAGGAATGAACAACAGTAGTAGTAAGAGCACCATATTAACAGAGAAGCTGAGAGCAATTCTGTAGCTCTATCAGTCCTTCAGGTTTTCTTCCAGAGCAGCAGCAATGCCAGAGAAGCTGAATCACTGGCCTGAATGTCATCACCTCCTGAAAGCGATGCAGAGAGGTTTTGGCTGCGATATCACTGGTGTAAGGTAAAGTCAGAACTGCCAGCTGATTCCCTCAGAAAGAAAAGGAGCAATTAAACTAGATCTTACATGTTAGCTGCTGAGATACAGACATAAAGAGCAACAGTATTTGCTTGTACTGGACTGCTCCCAGGATAGTCCACTCTTTACATCAACGTGCATTTGATACATCCTAAGTATAAATCACAAAACACATTTACCTCAGGGCACCTCTGCTTAAGCTGATTCTCTGTCTTAATGGTGGTCATCACAAAAAACGTTTACCGCCTACATGGAGGAAAGAGTTTGAATCTGACTGAAATTTCAGACCTCAGTCATTCCAGAACATCACCCAGAAGGACAAGAAGGCTGTTGCTACTCTACCTCCCCTGACAGACATTTAGATTCTACTCAGCTCACACGGGAAAAGCCAGGGACGTCATCAGGGCATGAAAGAGCAGCCAGAGGCAAGGCGGCACTGACTTTTTTTTTTGTAAATTGGTGTTACAGCCCAGAAAGACACATTAGCATTAATTGGTAATGACACTACTGTGTTTGGTACAGCTATACTGGAATGAGCTGTTCCTAGGTTTGCCATTACCAAAACACTAAACTGATTGTGTAAAAAATGTGTACCAAAGAGCACCACAGGAATATCATAAAATAGGATTATTTCTCCCCCTTATATTAAGGGAGGAAGGGAAGCTTTGGCTTTTAACATTGCTATCTCCAATGTAAAGTAATTGCATTGAACGGAAGGATAGAGACACGTCAGGCAAGCACCAGATCTATCAACAGAAGTTGAACACTGGACTGACATTAAGACTTACCTGCACTGGTGCAGTGCATTCTGCTGCACCCCAGATCCTGTTGTTTGTGTAAGCCAGTCTCTTCACACTAGTGCGAACTGCGCCGTTAACTTCATCCGTCTCCTGACAGAGTCTGTAAGTGATGACTACACAACTGGCCAGATAAAACAGAAAGGACAAATAAGTCCGTAAGAATCAAACGGGTCAGCTTCTTTGTATCACTCTTGGACAACATGCACTGCAAGACAGAAGTCAGATGGCCATTTTCAAGCAATTAAGAGCCTTTTTTGAGAGACATACGCATCAGCTTGACAAAAGTCTGCCTTGTTTCACTTTCGCAACTTTTGGCTTTGTCAGAAATGAACCGATACATGCAAGCAGAGAATTTCTATTTTCCCATCCTAAATGATATGGACAACATGAAGTGACATTCTGGCCTGTCAGATGCCGTTTATGAAATGGCAACTGACTGCAACAGGGCTCGATGTCATCCAAAAACTTTCACCCGTGCTGCGTCACTGCGTACCGAGACTTTGATGTTTTCTGTCACAAATGGTACTGTCCTCTCTACAACTTCTTTTTTTTTTTTAAGAGAGCTTAAAATACTTAGTCTGTAACTTTCCAGAGTGACTATTTTTGTGCCTCATGCTGATTGCTTAAAAAACCTTGGCCTAATGTTTTCACTCTCTCATGAATTGAATGTGTATATATAAAAGGAGGAAGGATGCTTCTGTTTTTAAGCTGACAGGAAAGTCATCTAGCTCATCTAACTCATAAAAGCACCGTCAACTTTGAAAAACTATTGTATGTTCAGAAAATACTTTCCACGCTACATAGAAGTGATATAAAAGGTTTGCTTTGAAAAACAAGCCACAAGAGCTAGCACCATCTCGGTTTAACAACAGGCTGTTCGGGGGGGATAAAATAGTATCTGAAGAACAGAAATACAAAGCAACTGATCAATGTTCCTTAATTTGTATCATCTATTACAACAGCATTTCAGCCTTTTCCTTCTGGAGAACAGTGCTTTGGGATAACCCTGCTGTTGGAAACCAGCAGTGGGAGCCCAGCTCCGAGCAGCAGTAGGTGGGTATAGTACCTCAGTGCGGCAACTTCAGTTTCCTGCAGGCTTGATTCTTTGTGCGATTGGGATCAGCGTGCTCAATGTCCTGGCCTGCTGCCCTCCCATGAGAATGAAACCAACTTTACGAACTTCAGCAGACTTTGTTCAGCAAACACTTATCACTGAGAACAGCCCTAGTTTGGCAGCAAAAATTAAAATCTGCCCTTTAGAGGCAATTAATTATTGCATATTCCTAAAACATCTTATTGTTCTTGAAATCTGCTGCAAGGGGTGAACTCGCAGTTTCATCTGACCCTGAATAGGAGACTCTACAAGGCAGACTCTAATCTCAGAAACACTGGTGTAAACCTGAGATTATTCAGTGGAGTTATTTTGGATTTCTCAGACAAGAAACAAACCCAGATAACATGGCAAGGAAAGAAACTCCAAGTGTTATTTAGAGGAAGCTTAGTTAACTCCATCCAAGCAACCCCACCTTGTTAGATAACATCCTATGCCACGCTCCCACCACAAAGTTCCCACAACCACATCCATCTTCCACAAATGGTCTAACACCAGATCAATAATCTTGTTTGCTGCCACAGAACTCAAAGCACTGAAAGCCAAGTTGCAACCAGACAACCCCCAATACAAGCAGCATTTTCTCATGGCCAACAGAGCATCCCATCACCAAGCATCCCATAACCTTGTGCTTACCAGTTAGAGCAACAGTTATATAAAGGAAATATTTCACACATCCACATGTAACACTCTGAATCCATGTGTACCTCGGAGAGTTGTGCTGAGTCAGGCACTCCAGCCAGACACACCCATTGCTAGCACCTCCTGTGAGGTACTGCCCTTTGAAATCCGCAGCTGCCTGGTGCTGTCTTCTTCCACCCCTGCATCCTTCCCGTGCCACCCTGCTTAGAGGCAGGTGATGGAATGGAGAACTGCCTGAAGAGCCATGTCCTTTGGTTTGTTCACAGAAAAAGCATCAAATTTCACCCCTGGGTTCCAGTGCTGGTTGCTCAGCACTGCTCTTGTCACCTTTTGTTGATGGCACCCTCTCCCCTCAGTACTACCAGTCTTTACCAGTCTGAAGTAACGCTGGGACAGCTGTGGAGATGAGGCTAAATGGACAGAAGCTAGCATGCTGACCTCCTGGGCCTGACTGACCACCACCTGACACTTCACATCAGCACAAAGAAGGTGTAAGGCACTTCTGGACTGAGCAGATGCACGCAACACCAACTTTGCAGGGGTGGCAGTGGCGCAGGGCAATGGTAAAGCAAGCTTTTGGTCATCAACGGCCACAGAGATCTCCAGCTTCATATCTCACATTGCAGGGAACACCATCCTATTTGATCTTAGATTGGTTTCGTACCAGGTCACGGGATTAAAAAGGAGTGACTAAGTCACTACTCCTCTCAGCAGAGTCAAAACGTGGCACATATTTTGGCTACAGCCTCTCCTGCTCCACAAGACCACGCACAAGCCAGAGCTGGTCAGTGTGCGGCCAACCAACTCTTTGCATCTTGTCCAGGGGGTCAAGGAGCAGGTGTGAGGCCACCATCCGACACTGTGAACACAGGAGGCAGAGCTGTAAAGATGCAGAGCTGTGAAGGTAAATCTCAGGCTCAGAGTCTGAAAGACAAGAAGTTTGGACTGGAATCCATGAGACACAGATTAAAAGGATCAGGGTCATCTCTCTTGCAACAGAAGACCCACAGAGGCACAAAATATACAAACCCTACAACCCAGATCAAATGTGTTTCTTCCAATCCTTTAGTATTTTAAATCACCCAGGATGCTACCTATGGCTGTAGGAACCAGACAGGCTTCTTGGCTGTTGGTACCATCTTAAATGCTTTACACACAGGAACAAGTTACATTCTGCACAAACAGGCTTCATTTTTTGAGACATCAGCGATCACTCCTTAGGCTTTTGCTGACCACAGTCCATATTGCTACGGCTGGTATTAGTGACACTTCAGCAAGCAAAATCCTGCTATGTAATAAAAACTGAAAAAGCTCCAAGTGGGAAACAAAAACAGACCTGGGATGCACTTTAGGTACTAGAATAGTCACAAAAATTTTTAGTATATAACAGTCAGACCTATGTGTACATAGACATAACTCAATATTTATAATAAAAGAGGCAATCAGGAGGGCTCAGATTGCATAAGGGAAGCAGAAGTAAGTGTTGTCTTCTCTTCCTAAATGCTCTTGTTTTCACATTAACGTCTTCCATCTGTTTGGGATCTGACCGCAGCAGCTCAGCCAGACGTATTCATCTTCTTGCCCCTGATGTTCCCATATAAGGTGATCTCTCTTCGCCCATGGAGCACGATTTTGATTTGCTCAGGTTTCGTTCCACTCTGATTTGCTGGCCTCTGTGGTCGAGCTCTCTCGCAGTTCTGCAAGGCAGTCGTCCACACAGCAGTAGCTATAAAGAGAGGAGAAAGTCAGGAGGGAGTAATGAAGCCGTGCCTGCACATCTAGAGCTCAGGATAGTTTATCTGCAGGTTCCAATCTCTTTCTTCCACATGTCGCCTCTGCATGACGCTTTTTCAACAGGCAGCTTCCACAAGCCTTTCCCAAGCAATATAAAACATAAGGCCTACCCAGAGAACTGGATGGAATTATAAGGCCGAACTGTTATAATAACTCTCATGTCATTAGGAAACTTTGCTTGAAACATTCTATCCCTCTCCATGCAAACTAACTTGGGAATTTGGAAAACGCCCCCAGAATTATACAACAAATCTACATGAACACTGGCCTTTGATTCTCTAAGACTCGATCCAGATACCACATCAGCCCAACTAAGATAACTTAAGACAACTTAAGCATCAAACAAATATCTCAGCTGCTTCCTGTAGTATTTACCCACGGCTGCACTGAAAGTTACGGTCTCTTTTATGTCTGTGAAGATTCTGTTGTGATACAGAGGTCAAAACACAGAGCTAAGCCTTAAGCAATAAGCTTGAAAATTCAGACACTGCTACAGACTGTAAATATCCAGCAGCAGGCGGGCAGCCTGGGGTAGCAGTACAGCTACTTTGGGCTGCACGTACAAATAGCACGAAACCGTTGGAAGAAAGGATCATGAAAACATACTACTTTAAGGACGTCCCATATTGTCCCCAAGAAGTTCTATAGAACACTGGGCTCTGACGCACAATTTTGCTCCTGCCTTCAATCCATTGAGCTGTCTGAAGGCCAGCAAGCTGGAGCTCAGCCAGTCCGGTTCTAATGACACCTGGTCATGGAGGCCTCCTTCCCCAACAGTCAGAACAATCAGACTTCATGGCTTTCCACCACAACAGAATGAAACAATCTCACCATCTTTTTTTGTTATCTTGGCATTTTCTCAAGTTTTCAGACATCCTTCCTCTTCTTTATCCATTGCCTCTTTAATGTTACAGAGATATGAGAAGAGAGGAACAGTCCTTTGCTTCTCGGAAGGACTGAAATAGTCTGACGTAAAGGAGAATCTCAGAGCAGCACCCTCTCGCTGTACCCAGCAGAGATCCCTCTCCATCCTCAGCACTGTGGGCACAATCGCTCTCTCCTCTGCACTGAGGTCTGAGGAAACAATGCGTATCGGTATTTACAGAAACAGTGTTTCCCCAGCATTATCTATTAATGTGGTCTACAGGGAGCAGGACCTGGCCCCCAGCACCTCCACAGGAAATACCATTTTCATTTGCTCTCTCTGTGTATTCTATATGCTCAAAATACTCATCAGAAGAAAAGCGTAACTGATACCAGGAAAGCATGTCAAGGGAAAGTAGATCTCTTCTGGGAACTTGTAGGTAAATACGATTCCTAAAGGTCAGTATACAGATTGAAAGCACAAAGGAAACATGATCTGGTTTTAAAGTTCAAATCCAGGAGTCAGGAGACTTGGATTATGTTCCTGGCTCTACCGCAGCTTTCATGCACAATCACAAGCAACCCATCCATCCCCTCTGTAACCGAGTTCAGCCAGCTAAAAGCTAGGACACCAATGCAGTGTCACTTTTCAGGCTTCCCACAAAGGCCAGTAAATCAGTATTTTATGAAGTGTTTTCTGTTCCTCAGAGAGAAAAAAGGAGTTAACCTAAGATAGACGCAGTGCTTAGAATTGCAAAGCATTACATTTACGATTGCTATTTACTGAGTCAAATTCTGCAGTAATTTACAACCTGTGCATTTCAATTGGCACCAATTTAATGTGACTCACTGCATATTTTAAACCATCATCTGTGGACTCACATGGGATTCTAAGACTACCCAAGAAGCTAATTGCAACAGCGGAGGCTCCAAAATCCACCTATTTAAGGTCTAAGCATGGGTTTTGAGGGATATACAACACAAAACTTGCAGATCAAGACATACCCATTTCATGAACAACTTTCACTTTAACGTATAGTCTTTTGTTTGGTATTTTTGAAGCTCGTGTCCTCGCTGCAGATTTAGCATAGCTAGCGCTACATATTTATTGCCACTTTGAGGCACACTGACAACTGATCTTCAACCCTCAGGACATGAATTTGCCATTTGGCCCTAACGAAGCCTGGGCACAGGACTGGCATTCCTGTTTCACAAGGATCCTCTGCACTTTTCCATTTCAAAGAAACGAAGTAACCATTCACCTGATGTGTACATCAGCCACACTTGACATCTCTTTATGCTGTCAAAGACTGCCAGGAATCTTAATTGGGTAACTGCATCAATCTGTTTGTACATCTCCTACACATGCGACAACAGCCTCCCTCTTAAGAAACCACGAAGCTAAGTATACACTTTACAGGGTGAATCTCAAACCTATTTCTGCCATCCCTTGCATCAAGAGCACTTGTGCTGTGAAGAAGCCCCACCAGAGACTTGCCCTATGGCACGCACGCCCCAGCATCACCTCCAGTGACCACAGCCATGCATCCCACGCAGCAAAGCAGCACCAGCCCTACGCCACCGCTAAAACCATCCGATGACTAGCGATGGTGCCGGGCCTACTCCTGCTGCCTCACGCTATGGCACCGGGCAGGGCCTGCTGCTGTGGCACCGCCACCAAATGCTTTCTGGGGATAGAAAGCCCAATTCCCGCCCAACTCAAGGCGGGAAGGGGGAGACTGAGCTTCCTGGAGCCTCACCAGGCAGAGCGGGAAGGACTGCCCCGGGGCAGGCCGCGACACCGCCGGGAGGCCTCCCGATGGGGCCTGCTCCACACCGCCTCCCCTCAGGCCGCAGCCGGCTGCGAGGGCAGCGAACCAGGCGAGGAGCGGGCAGACCCCACCCCACCGGCACCGTAGACCCGCACCCGCGCGGGCGGCCGCCCCCCTTCACAGACGACCCCCCCC
>VWZZ01005333.1:1876035-1890255 GCA_013399095.1 Psophia crepitans | reverse complement strand
CGCCTCGGCCTCCGCAGCGCCTGTGAGGGGCCGGACCTTCCTTCCTAGGCCGCGGGGCGCCCCCCGGGGCTGAGGGGGCGGCAGGGCCGGGCTGGGCTGCGGTGGGCCTCGCTGAGGTGCTGCCTTCTCCCGCCCGCCCGGCAGCCGCCCCGCTCCCTCTGCCCGCCGAGGCCTCCTGACATCTCTTCTGTCTTTTCTGCAGAGGTTTTTGCAGGACGCCGTTATGGGTGATCAAATCCAGTTCATTGTTGAGAAGCTCAATCAGGAGCCCTTCAGGAAGAACTACAATTTAATCACGTTTGACTCCTTAGAGTCAGTGCAGCTGTTGCAGCTGCTCAATGATGTTCTGGGGGAGATTGACCCAAAGGTAAGGAAGGCAATCAGAGGTGCTCAGACCTGTGTGATTATGAACATCTTAAATGGACCTGGCACAGAAATTTGCTTTTATTTAGGTCTGGCTCTGTATAATCCTGAGGCATGTTTGGTTTACCAAACCAGCTTGTATGAATCTTCCTGGAAATAAATGTGCCGGGCAGGAATCCTTTCTGTCTGTACATCTATGTGTTTTTGGCAAACCAGTAAATATTTCTTGGGCCAGGGATACTGGATCCCTCTCCCCTAGAGACCGATGGCTCTATTTTTTCCTTGGGATGCAGATCTTAACTTGGTTCATCCTGACAACTGCTGTGGTCGTAAGTCAAAAGTTGGGCTGTTCCTTGTGCTCATAGACAGGGCAGGAACGGATCAAGAGCTGAACTTCATGACTTCACTGTTGCAATAGACACTGAATCCCTCTCATTTGAGGTACCAAAAGCACGTAAGAGCAGAAGGGATTGTTCGTACAGATATGTGTGCCTTGGTGTGCTTGGATGTCTGACTTCCTTGGTGGAAGTAATCAGTTTGTCAGCGCAGATGAGGTCCCACGAGCAAGGACAACGTGTACCTAGGATAAAGTTATCTGAATACATGTGTTGGAGAAAAATCCATTAGATGAGAATTGTTTGGTGATAAATCATTTCATTTATGTATCATGTGATAAAAGGACAAATTCTTTCAGTGTTGCTAGTTAATTAACATGGACAAACAGTGGATAATTCTCTTTTTTTTTTAACTATTTAGCATGCTGTTGACATTAGAGAGGAGCTGCCAGAACAAACAGCTAAAAGAATGTTGAGTCTTCTTGGTATCCTTAAATACAAACCTCCAGGAAGTGTATCAGACTTGTAAGTATCTTTTTGTCTCCAAATCACAGTAAAACATCTTTAACAGCCTATGCGGTAACGACCTTTTATTTCAGTATTTGTGTGGTTTTGACCTGACTATCCCAGCGGGTATGTGTAACGCTTTGAAGACGGCTCCTCCCGTGTGCCTATAGAGCACGGCGTGGGGGATGCCGGCAGAAGGCTCCTGCGGGTGGAGGCTGTTGTTGCGGAGTCAGCCAGGAGAGGGTGCCGCACGACTGGCAGGGTCAGTCCCTTCCCCATCCCTCTCAGCCCAGCCGCCCGAGGCTGGATTGCACCCTCCTGCGCCAGGTTGTAACCCGGAAAACCCACACTCTTCCCACGTTGCCTTTAATCCCGAAGAATACAGCAGAAAAGGAAGAGTCGGTGTTGCTGGCTTTAGCCTCTTGATGTGTTTATGGGTTTTTTATCTGTCTCAAGGTAGCAGAATCGGGATCATAAGTAGCAAACTGGCATCATGGGTGTTTTCTCTTTTAACAGCATTAAGAAAATCATTAGGCAGGTGGAGAGGGAGTGCCAAAATATTGCAAATTCTTTGTTCCAAGCCAGTGTTCTTTGGTTTTAGATTTATTGGTATTTTCTTTTTGTTGTTTTTGTATAGAAGCGCATTTCGCCAAGGGTTAGTTACTGGAAGCAAACCTGTAATTCATCCTGTCTTACATTGGCTTCTTCAGAGGACCAATGAACTCAAGAAAAGAGCTTACCTGGCACGTTTCTTAGTAAAATTGGAAGTGCCAGCAGAGTTCCTACAGGATGATACTGTGGCTGACATCAACAAACAGGTACCGTTTTTCATGAATGCCAATATTTTACGTTAATTAAAGTGCCAGTATTAGGAGGGATAAATGAATCGGGGTGTTACTGTTGAGATATGTGTTCAAGTGAGTTATGTTAAGAGTATGTTGGAATTAAGGGTGAGCAAAGATTTGTAATAAGAAATATATGCCTTGACCACCTTTCTTCCAACAACCCTGAAAATGTATAGTAATATGTAGCATTGAATTAAAAGGTTTTAAGCCCATTAAGTACCGGGTACTAAATAATGTTCAGAGCCATGTTGGCCAAGACAGATTTTTATTTCTTAATTTTGAAACAGTTTTGTCTTTTTTTTCCTATGGACTACAACATGGATACTTTTAACTTCATAAATTACCACTTCACAATAGTCCAGAAAATGTGACCGAAAGCCAATGTCTCCTGTCAATTGACTGCATAGGTTTTAGCACCTAATATTTGCATTAGCCCGATCCCGCTTCTACTTCAACCCTTTATTTTTTTTGTGAATAAGTAAAAATATCCCTTTTCCCAGGCTGACATTCCTACTCATTATGTTCCCACTTCTTTTGTGAGCATTAAATGTTGATTTTAGATAGTCAGAGTGGGTGGGTTTGAAATGTAAAGCTTAAACCTCAACCAAAGTTATGTTTTTAGATCTGTATTATCCGAGGTACATATTTACCTAATTTTTTTATCCAGTTTTCTGTGCCTTTTGTTACGTATAGTGACTTGTGAAATCACAGTGCTTTTGAACGTTTGTAACAGGTAACTCGATTTATTAACTGCGCCAGAAAGCTGTACAGTCTGACTGAAGCTTGACTAAGCCTTATATTTTTTTGTTACCACTAAGAATATTGGATTTATAACTTGGAATAACTAAGCAGAAGTGGCAAAGAGAGAGAGGAATGCAGATTGTATGTTTTTTCAGTATGTCACAGCCTTAATATGTATAAATATCCAACTCCATTATTTCCATTACGTAAGATGTGTTTCTTTTTGGGATTGCAGTAATATAACCATCTTATTAAACTAATGCCCTGCTGATTAATTCAAAACAGAAGCTGGGGTAATATAGTGCCTTAACATTACCATGCAGATATGTAGCTACTAATGAATTAAAGAATTTAGCCTCAAGCATTTAGACAGACAGGCTTGCAATAGTGTGTTTTAAGAGAAACATTTCAGACATGAGAGTTTGGAAATCTTAGAACATGGTCAAGTTTTATGAGTGAATAGAATCAAGCTCAGATTTACTTTTGTAAATTATTTAAACAAGATACTCAGAATACTTGCCACCTTCCCAACTGTGTTATGATTTGGACATCAGATTGGCTGGAGTATATAATTTAAAAAGTAAGCGGCTTCAGGCATAAATCTATTTGTTGAGTCTTCAGTGAGTTGCCCTCAGGTGCCAGGGATCTTTCTTTCCGCTATAGGAACCAGGGTGTTCTTTGGTCGTTTGAAGGCGTCACTTATTTCAGGTACACGTAGGGTGGCTGCAGCTTTTGTTTGGTTAAAGTGAGAAACTTTCCCTTGGTTACAATCTGGCAAACTGTGCTATGCCCTGGTTTGAATCTTACCGTTAGCCTTGAAATGTTGTGTCCCCATAAGGAAAAGATTTACTGAACTCCACTTTTGAAAGAGGTAGAGAATCCACACAAAGGAGAGCGGTTGGACATCAGCGATTGGGAGCACAGCTGTTCAGGGGCTCCCTGCTATTTCATTTGTTAAAGTACTTGACTCCTACAATGCACAAGTGATATAACGCTGGCCAGTTGCGTTTCTATTCCTACTTTTTGTAACTCATTCTGCGTTGTCCAGTGTGTGCATACCTTATCATACCTTTATTTGCCATTTAATCAAGTTTTTTCTGTTCTTTTATGTTCTTCTCAGTAGCCATTTTTTGGCTATTATTTTGAATTCATTCCAGCTTGTCAGTGTGTGCCTCATACTGAAACAACCAGAAACGAACAGAGCATTCTAGATGCTGGTTCCCCAGGGTTTTACAGAATGGAATTGCTGCTTCACTGCTCAGGGATATGATGCCTTTGTTTGAACTGGCCTTCGCCATTGCCATTTTGTGTTCAACATTCATATCAATTGCTCTTTCCAGGAAGTAAAAAATGACTCAATATTCTCTTTTTAGATTTTTCCATCTTATTGAATGGCTGTTTCTGTGGAGATTATCTTCCCTTCTATCTCAGCTTGCATTTCTCCAAGTTGAATCTAAATTTATTTCCTATCCATATTTCTAAACTCTTTCTGTCCCCTGTTATTTCTCTACCCACACAGACTTTCACACTGCCTCTCAGTTTAAAATTACTGGTGGGCAATGTACTGGTGTGGAAGTAGCACACTGTCTACTTCTTTCTAAGTACCGAACTACATATATCAATCTCTGTAATATACTGAGGGCATGATTATGCAATGTGTCAGAACTATTTCTCACATGTTAAGTCAGGTGTGCTCTTGGACCGCTTTGCTGGATTGAAGCTCAGTGCTCTATAAATTCAAGCCCCATTGCTTCCATCGAGCATGTTGTGAGATCAAGCTTTTCCTTCTGGGGCTGATAAATTTACGTATGCGATGTACACAGATTTATAATAAGAGAGAATAATTTGTTAATATAGCATTGTCCCTTTCAGATTACATCTTATCTTTCTGTTTTGCAAATACACTATGTATTACCAGGGAAGAGGTGAAAATACTGAAGAAATTGTGACAGTTCTGTGTGTGCCTTCAAATGGAAGATAATTCACTGTGATTTTTTTTATTTTTGCTTTATAAGTTGATAAGCTTTTGTGATGAAAAAATGCCTTTAATTCTTGTTCTCACCCTATTTATATTTCTATATGTACTGTCTTAGTAGTAGTAAAGCAACATGTTGATCTAAAAATCCTTGGACACAGAGTTCATTCTGCATGGTTTTTATTTCATTTTACAGTATGAAGAACTGATGGAAGCCTTTAAAAACCTGCATAAGGAGTGCGAGCAGCTCAAAACATCTGGTTTATCTACTGCAGAAATAAGAAGGGTAAAAAAATCTGACAAAATTGCACGACTTGTGTTTAGGTTTTTTTTTTTTTGAACATCAGTGCTATTCTCGTTGAATTTGTGGACTCATGGTGGTATATAAGTTGTAGATGTCAAGAGCTGGTAGGCACTGCAGCTGCCTTTTTGAAACTGTTGGCAAACAGAGGAGAAAGTCCTCGCTTGTGCTTAGAACTGAGCTTTCTGAAGCAGACTGGGAAACAAGGCTCCCAAGACTCTATTCAGCATGATTTTCAAATATTAGAACTCCCTTTCCTGTGAGTGCAAACTGATACAAAGCCTTTTGTTTTACTGATAATAGGGTAATAATTTCAGAGGGTGTTGAATGAATTAAGAGCTTAAGTCAACAAAAATTATGGTCTTCTGTGGCTAAGATGTTAAATAAAGATATTTGCCCTGTTTCAGCAAAATATTTAAGCATGTGTACAACTTTGCAGCAAGACACACAGACAAGTTAAACAAATGTTGAGATAAGGTCTAAATTCGGAGAATTTATTTCCCATTTTCTCATAACTCTCAATCTGTGGAGTCCTGCTGTTGTTAGATAGGATTAAAGGAGACAAATGATTGGATACATGTTTCAGCACTAGAAAGTGTTTCTTTTAACACAATTTTAATACAAAAAGTGGCAGCAAATACCATGCAACTTCATTCAAAATTGTCTGCCAGATAGCGGGTAATGATGGTAACATTAAGAACATACGTTAGACTGCATCAGTTGTTGAATTCATGCTGATTTTTGCTTGGTATTTTCTGTTTGGTTTTATTTTGGAGAAATCCACCTGCCTTTATTTTAAATGTTCGCATTGATACTCAAGGATGCAGATGAAGGACTGTTAGCATAAAGAAAGTGGGAGCTCTGGGGGAAGTAAGAGAGAAGATAGGGATCGGAATCCTGGATGTTCGGATCACAGATTGATAAAATTATAACCACTTTAGTGTATTCAGAGAAGAATTCTGATTTTCCTATTAATTTGAACAGAATTTAGTCCATTCCATATCATATTGTAAAAACCCCAACATTTCTTTGTCTATTTTTTCTGCTTTTTAGGACATTGGTGCAATGGAAGAGGAGAAAGATCAACTCGTCAAAAGAGTAGAGCGTCTTAAGAAGAGGGTAATAAGAGAAGTAACGCTGTTACATTTCAGTGTCATAATCCTTGGCTTGCAACTCTGATTTTGGAATGCAAACAAGGATTAAGATAAACATACTGTATGTCTAGGAAGGAATCGAATAACTAATTGACCCACAGGGAATCTCCCTAGGCGTTAGTCCAGAGCTTTTAAGAATCTTGAGTCCGGTACTTTGCTGTCATTTCTGAGTAGTAACATGTATGGAAAGGAAGTGCTAAGTGGGCTTGTGAGACATATGATCTCCTTAATGTATTTCTCAACTATCTGACAGTAACATGCACTATTTATCCACTTGCTGTAGGTGGAGACAGTACAAAATCATCAACGAATGCTTGAAATAGCAAGACAGCTTCGATTAGAAAAGGAGAGAGAAGACTCTTTGGCTAAACAGAAACAAGAGCAAAAAAATCAGGTACTGACATAAAAGCATACCTATTAAAATGAATAGCTGACATTTGTTTGCAGATCATGCATTTAAAAAGGTACATCAGGAACAGAGTTTCTCCCATCATCAGAAAATTAAATCCCATTTAAAATAGGAATATCTGTGTACATTTTAAGGGAAGAGGCTTGACCCTGCAAGTTTTGAACACCTCATTCAAGGTACTTGGCTGCCTTAGCTGCCACTGACATCATCGTTTAGCAGGCCCAGGAAATGTTCCATGACTTACTGTTATAGCACTCAAAGTGAATTCTTTATATTTATGGTAGTGAGCAAATGTTTCCTTAGTTTGATTTCTGTCTCTCTGCATCTGCACTAAGATTTCAGGGGCTGAGTAACAGCAAGTACCTCAGCTTTTCACTGGGTGAAGGGAATATGTATTCAGGATCAACCCTGGGATTTTGGTCCCTGATTTTGGCAAAGATGATGTCCCAGGAAGCACTGGAAGCAGTTCACATCTGAATATAAGGGTGGGTTTTATTCCAGAGCTATGTTGTCAAAATAAGATACTTTAATAAAATCCAGTGCCATATTGGTATATCTTCTCACCAAATTCTGTAACAAGAACTTCAACACTTTATTAAAAGGGGAACCCCCCCCAGATTTCTGGATGCGGAATCAATGTGAATCAGGAGTCTTGCAAGCTGTTGGGTCTTTCCTTGAACCTGAGTGAGATCACAAGTAAAATGAATGTGATTTCCAGCTAATTCCAGTTCTTAGTACACATATCTCTAAATGACAGAAGTGCTAATCAACTGGGTAGTGTTTGGCAACAAGCTTTCTAGCGTGCACTGAAGCTGGACAGTGGATTACTGTGGCAACTCAGCTGCATTGAAGAACTGCAGTATAAGGAGAGTTATCTGCTGCAATCCTGATTGTTGCTGTCTTTTTGTTGTTCACCAAGCCATTCATATTTTTGGTTAAAACATATTTAATGCATTTCTACCATAGAGAAAATACCACTTGGGAGGCCAAGAATACTTTCCTTAATTAGCACTAGAGAATATCAAGTAAACCAAGGCCAATTGTTGATAATGTGTTTTGGCACATTCTTTTATGAAACACATAATCGCCAGATGCCTATAGCTACATTTTTTTTTCTCCTATTTGGGTTTCTTTTTGATACTCTTGTTTTAGTTGTTTGAATATGCATTTCAAAGGAATGAGCTTATGTGTGTCCATTTCTCTCTCAAAAGCTGTTCCACGCAGAGCAGAGACTGCAAAGAGCACAGCTCCAGCTGAAAGAGATGCATCATGCAGTAGTGGATTCAAAACCTGAAAGTAAGTAGCAATCTATGAAGGCTCGGTTTTTACACTTCTCTGTTAGAACTGAAATCAAAACTGCATGGCTGTCAGTAATATGGTAGTGCCAAAAAGCAGATAGGAACTTAAGAGAATCTAATGAAAGAAATAACTTGTGTTCTAAGGCATGTACTGGAGATCCTAAGCCAGGGAGGCAATCACGAGGGAAGACGGTGTCAGTCATATTTTTGAGGTCCACTTTTAAAAAAATCTTAAAACAGTTAAATACTGAATACTAATCCTAATAACTCTGCAAGAAAAAAAACAGTTGGAACTACAAAGGGTTGGAAAAAGCAGAAACCTCTTAGAAAAGGCAAACTTCTGATTTAGTAAGGTTTTATGTCTTTTGTGTTTGTAATTGGGCATTGGTGAAATACCACTGCTTAAAAATTTTCTCAATGAATGTACAAATACATTGAATACTATGTTTTATTCGGTCTAGACTTGTTTTTCTAGTTACCTTCTATAAAATATTTGTTTGAAAAGCTTTAAGGCCTGTTTCTTACTGTAGTGCAATTTTGTGTTGTACTTTTGTATGGTACCAAAACCAGAGCTACTTCCTAATTAAGCTTTTTTTATAGGTCATATATTGGATGTATATACACACACACTGATGCATGGTTATGTTTATAAGTATATATTTTAGATATATCTCTATATTAAAGCCTAGATATTTATACATGAATATATTTGTTTACATATGAGAATACTTTGTTCTCATGGTACGACCGAGGCTGATTGAGTTGTACATTGCTGGATTACATTAATAATAACAACATTGCTTCTCCTCGTTTTTAGTGATATCTTGGTCTGCAAATAACCTCAGCAAAATAAATTATACTGCTTGTGGAGTAAGTTAGTAGTCTATGATCATCTATAAAAACAGCAGGTAGGAAGGAATTGCAGTTACTAGATAAATGCAAAACTAACTGTCTCCAATGGCTACAGGTTTACAACCTCCAAGTTTCTGATGATTTAATCACTTTGAAGGAAATGTAACAAGGAATAGCCTGGCAGTTTGACAACACAACTGGGAGTCAGTTTAGGGTTCAGTGTTTCAGATGCATTCCATCTTTAGCAAATCACTTAACCCCTTTCAGTTTGTCTCTGGCACTTGGTTATTAATAACATCACAGGATTGATAGAGGGTTTATGTGCTGTTCGTACAGGTGTTGGGGTTGATTTATAGGGAAATACATTACTGTACATAAAGTGGTGTGAAGATTTAAGACTTGGAATGGTCTTTTTCAGTTGCATTTCTAAGTTGCTGTGGTAAAAAAAAGCCATGGAAATGATTTTTGTTATGTGTAGAAATTACTTCCAAAATGATAGAATCTGACTATTGATTGATTTAAACTTACTGAAGTAAATCATTGTCCTACTCTTTCAAGTACATCTAATATTCCAGTTGCATCATATAACTGCTTTGGCAGCTGTTTTGAGTTACAGATTTTTTTTTGGTCACTAGCACATTGTGTTGTTATTACTTTGTAAATTTACTTTAATTTTTTTACGATGCTCATTGGCCACTGAACCACAAATGGAACTAAAAGAGTATCTGAACTGTTGTCTTTACTCAAAGGGACCTGCAGTGGATTTTATAACTGTTCCATTTTTGCAGTAGCTATCAGAGAGTTTATACAGCAAAGCTGTGTCAACATTTCTATTTCAGTTCCCGGGTTTTTCTAAGGCCAATGGAAACTTGATGGGTTCAGTTCACAGAAGCAAAGGTAACATAATAAAAAGTCATCATTGAGATGAAGATAAAGAAATATTTAATTTCCTTATCTTGTGTCCTGCTTGCAGGAGGGAAAGAACATCTTTAGATGTTCCGAAGAAAAACTTTGGAGTCATTACTTAAGGAAACTTGTGTTGAAATTTTGCCCAAACAAAGTCTTCAGGACTTAGCTTTGTACTTGCTTTCCCCCTGTAGTAGTTACAAAGACACTGCCTGTAGTAGCAATTACAGAATGCCAACTGTGTTTTTTAAATAATTAAAATTAGGTGACCACAGTGCACTGAATAGGATTCCATTTACTTTAAAAGCTTTGTTGGTCTACAGTTAGCGCAATTTATTTTATTTTTAAAATTCCCTTTGGCTGCCGTTTGGTACCTCAGCTGCCTACGCGTATCTGTATAGCTTGTATGCCGACAATTCAACGGCTGGTTGGTAGGTGTGGATTTTCACTGGAAGTTAGATACTTTCCATTAAAATTATTTTCTTCTATTTTTAATACTTCAGGTGTTTTTACTTCCAAAGCAAGATAAAATGATAAAAGTTGTGGTTAATGAGTAGAAACTTTTTTGTTTGTCTTACAGATGCATGCTGCTTTGATTGCTTCATCTTACAGTTAATTTACGATGAAGTACTTTAAGGAAATGTAAAGGAACTCTTTAAGGAATGCAACTAGCATGTGTTCATGAGTATCATTAACATGCAATTAGCATCAGTCTGCTTTAGCTGTGCCAGGAAAATACAACCTATGGTTAGTAGGTTTTTAACTGTTAGGAATGTAGTATTTGGAAGACCTTGTATCATGAAAACTGATTGATTGTTATGAGATGTTTTGTAGACTAAAACTGATGATACTGGTTTCCACAGCATGCTCCTTCCCTGTTCGTTAACTTCAGTACTACTCAGTGTGGTGTTTAACTACAGAGAGGCAGTTGCTGCTGGTAGCACTAAGTAACATGAATTTGCCATTTCTGGGATTTTTTTGTTGTTGTTGTTCCGGATATGAATAGTATTTATATTAACCCTGACCACTAGTTTGAATAGCCTAGCTCATGCTTTCTCAGCAAGATTGCCATCTCTTTGCTTTGAGTATCTCTGCTGGCACAAACACAAATTGTTAATGCCAAGAGGCAAACTGAACTATTGAAATTCTTGATCTCTGACCATTTTACAGAACATTATTGTTCGCTTTATTGGCAGAAATATGAAGAAGTAGATGACTAGCTTGAAAATATTGATTAAAAGAATGTGTTAAAATGATTGTTGTTGATAAACAGTGAAGTGTGTCATTTATATACTTCATTACGTTAAGAGTGTAGTAAGAGAACACTGAGAACATCAAAGATACCTGTCAAAGAGGAATTGCTTTGTACAGATGTCTATTTTGTTATTCTGAGCACTTGATGCAAGATAGAAATTTAGGATGCTACTATTTGAATTAAAATACTAATATTTTTCTTTTCGACAGAAGCATCTTTCCCTAAAATTCTGAGTTTAAGTTATCTCTGCCAACACTGCAGACCACATTACAATTAAAGTAATAGATGTATTTGGTAAGGGAGAATGGCTTAGGTGGAACTTTATTTCCATCTTTAAATGATTTTATTTATTATGAAGTCAATGTCAATAGATGCAAGGTCAGGGGGAAAGCACTTTTAAGCTAACTTGATATCTTTGAGAATACAGGTCTGATCGGTAAGATTAGTAATATTGCTAAGGTTGACTTTAAGACCGTTGATTCTTAACTTGCACCCCATTTTGAAGAACAGACAAGGTAGCAAAAATTCAGCATGACCTATATGAAAAGGATTAAAAGGAGTTTACTGAAAATTCTAGAAAGAAAATTAATCAGGGAATCATCACTGAGTGGAGGTCTTTTTAACTGGGACATGCAGAAAACAGTGTTTGACTCTTTTTTGTTTTGTTTTGAATTTACACCACATACCTGAAAGAAAATAGCAAACGATCCCTGGTGAAACTGTCAGGTGAAATAAAAATTGGGGAAATGACTGACTAAAGAGGAGACCAGACTGTGGATTCGAAGTGACCTTAATCACTTAAGAAGGCAAGCCCCTGCCAACAGTATATATTAAGGAATTGCCAAATGCCATGGTATTCCTCTAGGAATAATGTATATGCAATATGGTTATAGCATGTGGGACTCTTTTCTAAGAAGTGACTCTGAAAAGGATTTGTGGCTCGTGGTATAAAAAAGGTAGAACTGGAGCTCCCAATGTCAAAGATTTGGTGCTATCCATGCATTTATCTAGGGAAGGAAATGGAACAGGTGAGTTATATTACCTCTTCTTTAGCTCTGGTATGTCCATCCCTGCACCACTGTGTCTGTTGACCAGAATTCAAGAAAAATGTCGAAAGGTTAGAGAGATTTCAAAGAGCGTCAATCATAATTTTAAATGTGGAAAGCATAACTTAGAATGGGAAATTCAGGAAGCTTTTTAGATTTTCAAGGAGATCTCGAAGGGATGATTTGATCATAATCTGTCAATGTTTGCGTGTCCCAGACCTCTGTTTAATACAAGGAAGTTGGAAGTGATATCATTGGAAGCTGTGGAGGGAATCGGTTCAGTACTCCTTTATTGAGGATGATTGCAGAAAGGGAAGTGAAGGCTTTGATGTCCGTGAATGGCAGGTGGAAGTCCTAGACCTGCCTTTGTCGTGGCCTTCCTATGTGATATTAAACAAAGTGTTGGCAGATAGTCTATAAAATGAGTGCTCCTCCGTTTTTTTTTCCTTTATCTGTTGTCCCCCCCCCCCCTTTTAAAAATTTTAAATTTAAATAAACTGATTTTAAAAAATCAGTTATTGTTGCAAACGGTTTTGGTATATAATGCACAACTGGTAGCCCGTAGAGGAAAAAGAGGTGGGAAAAGAAGTAGAAATCTGAGCGCAAGGTGAATCAAGTTTTAGATCCATTAGCAGAATCATGCAGAGAAACTTGCCTCTTTTCTACATGACTGAGCAAGCACTAAGAAACTCTTTCTCCCATCCCTCTCTTTGATAATAATAATAAAAACATTTGAATGGAAAACATGAGGAGTTGCTCTTAATAGCTCTCCACATGTAAATACGTGGTTGGCAGAACCTTGCTAAAATAACCATAGGGCACAGAGCCAGACTTGCTCTGCAGCTTACGTATGTAGATTTTGTAACCATAAGTCAATGTTAAAACATTAAAACCAGAATTTATATGTGTAATGGAAAGATTTAAAGTGTGCTTGCTTTTCTTTCCTCTCGCCTGGGAATTTGAAAAAGAATGTTTTTCACTAAAAAAAAATTAAACAAGAGCTGCCCTATGTTTTGTCTCTTAAGGTTCTGTTAAGCAGCAAAGGTCGCTCTTAGATAGTTACTTCTCGATAATGTTGAATCATATAGGAGGAAAAATATATCCAAAGTATTTAGGAAAGAAACTGCATTAGTCACGAGCGATGTTGACATCGTCATGTCTTTTCCCATCAAGGTGTCAAGTTTTAACTTGCTTCATTGCTTGTTGCACCAGCAAGAGTAAGTGTGATGCAGAACCAGTCAGTGGTTAAAAGAAGCTGGTAGTAGCTCTGACATTATCTGAGAAACAAATCTAGATAGTGATCAAGGTTATACCCTGGGAAGTCAATAGGTCCCCGCTCTTATGAAAGCAATTGTTGAGGCATGGTTATTTCCTGAGTTTAGTGTCGTATCTACAACAAATTGCTTAGGCATCTACATTTTTATAAGAAAACTGGAGTAGTACAAAAAATAAAGTACAGGCTATAAATGCAGATTATTTTTTTTTTTGCTACTAAGGAAAACAAGAAAATAGTTTGCTTAAAATATTGGTACTTAATATCAGAGTAATGTAATTGGTATCACTTTGATTTTCAAACCAAGGGTCTTGGTTATAAATATCAAACCGGGAGTTGTGTTCCTAGTCAGTTCTGAGGTGATAATTCAGCTCACGGTGTACGTGGGAAGCTTTGCTGCATTTGCAGAGGTGGTAGATTTCTAGTGAGACATTAAAATGTGGTCCCTCCTGCCCAGCTCTGTTGTGGGCTGAGGAATACTGGGGTCGAGTTCTTCTGGAAGAAAGGAGTGGGAAATCTCTCTCAGTAAGTCCAAGCGTGTTTCTGAGGGTATAGCTGTGGTGCCAAGTACCTAATGGCTATTGCATATGCAGAGTAACTCCGCTTACCCATTCTGAAACCAGTGTTGATGCTGTTTGTTTTGCACAAGATAAATGACCTTTCCACAAAGTGGAAAAGATCATGTGGTAGTGTTGCTCTTCATAAACACACTAAACTTCTGGAAAAGAGGAATTCCTGCTCATTTTTAGTTTGTGTTGACTTGACTTTGTTAGCAACGCTGCTTTCCCTGGGGTCTGTTTTCTTTCTTCTAGTTATTGAGGCTTTCTCAAGAACTAAGAATGGCTTACTTCCTCTCTGGCAGCTAAACCAAGTAGCTTTCCTTTCAGTCTGAGCTGAGAGCAGAGGCTGAGAGGATCTACCAGTACAGTGTCTCTAGAGGTAAATAGTGGCAGAATAACG
>VWZZ01005333.1:1838719-1876022 GCA_013399095.1 Psophia crepitans | reverse complement strand
GAGGCTTTTCCTAGGCTTGTATTTCACTTTGGTCTGACCTCCTTCTTTTGGCAGTCAGTTTCTAGCCTGAGAACCAAAAACTGCTTTCACCTGACATCCTTTCCCATCTCTGTTTCAGCAACATGGGCTGTACTATTGCATCTCTGTACTCAAGCTTTTCTCTGCTTATGCAGCGTGTGAAAGAGACAGAGATTGTGAATTTCTTGCTTTGCCTGGAATTTTATGGCAATTCCAGATTCTCCCAAATATGGAGAATTTCCCACTTCCCTCCAAAAAAAAACCCCCAACCCTAATTTTAAAAAGCACCTAGGATACTTACCTTTTAGTCATCTAGATCATGGAAAATATTCTGAAATACCTATTCCCACTCTCATCTGACATAAAACTTCCAATCTTACTGTAGTCCTTGGCACAGGTGTCTTGGAGGAGTAATTGCACTAAACTGCCTGGTGTCAGCGGAAGACTGTTAAATAAAGCACCTACTTAAATTACATTACATTCTGTCACATTTTTTCTAGCCGGGTATTGTTCTTATCTGTATGTACCTATGTTAATTTATGAATTATCTGTTAAGGAAGCTAAATTACTCTATCTAGCAAGAGCAAAGTCATCATAAACACAGTAACATGCAGTGTACAGCAGGCTTGTGTAGAGCAAAACTTATAAATGGGGTTGCTTTTCTCAACAGAATTTTCAATGTTACTCAGCAATTCCTTCTTGTTTACTTTATTATTATTTTCAGCATTCTCAGTCTATATACTGTCCTGAGATTAAAGGTTTGCTCTTACAAGAAAAAAGAGTTTTCTGTTGACAGAGAGGCAAATGATAAGTATTCCAGCACTGCAAAAGACCCTTAAAGTAGGCATACGTTACATTCTGCTCATTTTAAGGACTTTCTAGATGCCAGATTAAAGTTTTATATCCTTGGAAATTCTCCCTTAAAATAACAAATCTATGCATGAGCAAGGCCAAATTATGATCTCCGTACAGATAAAGGATTCACACAGCGATAATTTCTGTCTGTAGATGAAGTAATTTGCAAGAAACAATGACTTAAGCAGTCTGGGAGTGGGACCAGCTCCAGGACGCTTTCTCCACTGCTCCAGCCAGGGCAGTTCCAAGGGGTACAACCTTCAAAAAAGCTCCGAGCAAGTCAGCATAGCTGTGACATCCTTTGCTGCCCCTCATCTTGCACGTGCATAAGCAATTACAATCTAGCTCTTCACTTTTAAAACTTCAGAAGAATGTGATTCACAACACAAAGTAACGTAGCATCCCTATCTTGAGGTAGGACACGCGTAGGATTTGTGGCTTTCTGTGTCAATGCTGCGTGATGGATTTTACATCTGATTCAGCTAGAGCTTCATGTAAGAAGGGTTTTACTGGTTTATTGATGAAAAGAATCTGTCAAGGAGCTAATAGTTATATGTTAGACACACAGAGATAATAACACGTATTCTGTTGTTTAACATCTAGATTAAAAGTCTAAATCAAGTAACTACCTGTTTCTCTGAGCGTTGAAAAGACAACTCAAATGATGCGCTGTTATTGTAATCTGCTCCTAAGTACTTCAATGTGTGGGGGAATTTAAACTTAATTATCTGCTACATTACTGTTATAGACACACACTGCTTTAATTTGTTTTTAAGCTTTAATGAAGAAACTAGAAGAGGAGATAAATTTCAATTCATACCTGGTTAATGAAAAAATACCTAGAGAGCTTGAAAGTAAGAAGAATTCAGCATATTTCTTACAAAAGGTGGTTGCAGAGCCAGCTATGAGTCAATCTGATCTCACTGTACTTGAAACCAAGGTAAGTTGACCCAAGGTCGCACCTAATTTGTGCTCTGTAGCACAGTCTAAGGTCCCTGTGCACTGCAGTTTTCTCATCCTTACTTTATAACCTTGAGAAAATGTTTAATTCCCAGAGGAACATCCTTTCAGCTGTAAAAGAAAAGGAGATGTGTTACTCACTAAATGCAAACTCTTGGATAAGTTTTAAAACAACCCCCACAAACCAAACCCCACACCCTACCCTATCCTTAAATACTAGTTAGAAAATTGCGGTAGCGATTTGCTACGGTGTGAGCAGAGATGTTAATTTAGCACCGTAGGTTTGATTTTTCTTCTCTCCATTTTTTCCCTTGTTTTAAACTCTCACTGACATGAAGGGAGTTTACACCAACAAATAGAGAGTGCTTATGGAATGGTGAGCAGCATTCCCTGAGTGATACATCCTCACAATACTATGTCTTAATAAGTGTGTGAACGCTGACAGCTCCTTGGTGATTGGACTAGGTCTGTATTGTTTGTTTCCGTTGGTAAGACCAAAGGAAATTTGGGGATCAAATACTTGCTTTACCTTTCCAGACTTTTTCAAAGCTTGGTGTTAGGTGAGCAAAACCCCTTATTTGAAGTATATATCCAAAACGTGCAGAGGGTTTTGTTGCCCCAAAAGTACATTTATGTATTTCACTTAATGAAGTTTTCGTATTTGCATAATCCTGAATGAAAGATTAAATATTATGTTCTAGAAGAATTTAGAGGAATGCTAATTATCAGTATGTGTATTGATGGTGATAAACATTTACAGCAATGTTAGCTAGGGTAGGAAAACTAGTCCTACGTACTACTAGGTACGCTCTTCAGTCTAAATGTCACCTTCTCTTACCACTTGGTTTTCAATATTCCCAGGATCTCCAACTCAGGCTTTGCTGTGAAAGGTAGATAATGAGGAAACAGAGTATTTGTAATAGATGAGAGAATGATTTACCCATGGGCATGAGGGCTGCCATCCACCATTCTTCTTGTGTCTCGAAGCAGGGAGAGCTTCAGCAGCTACATCAACATCCTAGTAGCCTGTGCAGTCACACGTAGCACATGCCAAAGTATTGTAATAAAGGAATGCCCACCCTTCTTGGGTTTGGGTTTTTTACTAGATAAAAATCAGCAGTCAGGTGTTACCAAGAGCACATTCTGTTTCAAGGTTAGGACTGTTTTTTGTAAAAGTAAAATCAGTAACTGCCCAATGGTGTTTTTGATCCCGATCGTTACAGTTTTAAGCTTGACAGCATTATTAAATGGTAGATTAGGTCTGAAATAATAAACGAGCCTGTGATCCGGCCTCTGCTTTCCTAGATTCTTTCTTCTAATCAAAACAATGTTGGTGGTTTAAGTTACTTCTCTTAGACGTATTTGAAGCCCTGTTTTACACCTTTCTTTTCCAAGAGTATTGTTTTGGTTTTGGCAGTATTTTAAAAAGCTTCAAGTTTTCTTTTTCTCCATGAGGTAACCTTTTAATTTGTTATATTTTTGGAAGTATGATGTTCTTAATAGATAATAAAAACGTGTTATATACGTGGCTGTTATCGCAGCATGGCCATAGGCAGCTGCTTCTTTTTAAAGTCAGCTTTTTATTAAATCTCAGTGTCTTAAAAAGGAGCACTTTTGAATTGAATTGCACTCAGCATGCTACTATCATGCATTTTATAATATATAAACTAGGAATTTATTCACAGAAGGGAATTCTTAGGCTGTCTTCAAATGCAGGACTGTTCTAGCTTTTATAAAGGAGTAGAATTTACAGGAGATTTTTTTTTTCCTAGCTGTTGAAGTATTTTTAGTCCCACAGAGCACTTTATTTGAAATGCTTTGCTTTCAAAGTACACTGATATTGCTCATAGAAATGTTCAAGTAGTGCCCAGCACTGTACCTGCATTATGTCTTGACTTCATTGGATTTCAGCACATATTTACACTGCTTGCTTATCAGCACTCATCTAGTTAGCAGAGAATTAAAGGAAGGTTGCTAGGCCTGTGGTTTCCATGGCTGATGAGAGTCCCAGTGTAGCATTAAGCCAGGACTGGAAAAGCTGCCGTCAGTACACTGGTGTAGCTGTTTAGGAGTTTCCAGATGCAGTTGGCTCTGAAGCTTCAGCTAGAATGAAGCAGTTTGAGTCCACCGTTTGAGACTGTGGACAAAGGAGTGCCTTCTGTGGCAGTGGAAAGGAGGTACCTTAGAGCTGGAATGTGATGGTCTGTGGCTCTCAAAGTATTGACGGAATTTGATAGGGCTTAGTCTTTATGTGGTCCCCTTTAAACTTCTGATAAAAGGTTGAGTGAAAAGGAATTTTAGTTAATATTGGTAAAATTACATTTCTCACGTAGTATGTGACAACATCAGTCTCTTTTCTGTCTGTACCGATTCACATGCATTTTCTCTCCACGTATACCAATTTTCTTTATTTTCAGGGCCAATGTCATGCTTCTGCCTTATCACAAAGGTGCAGAACTGGAAATCCAAAAGCACAGCCTCTTCCTGGCCAATGCTTAATGACTCATTGAGGTTTTTGGGTTTGTTTCTCTGTTTTAAAAATGGAACTAGCTGGATTGTAAATCTGGTTTGGAAAGCATTTAATTCTCAGAGAAGACAAAGAAATGAAGCTCTATTTTGTTCATTTTCTACTCTGTCTTGCAGATAAATGAAGTAAATGCACAAATAAATCACCTTATTGAGAAAAGAATGATGAAATACGAGCCAACTGATAGTAAATTTTCCATGTATCGCCAACAGGTAAGAAAGAACAAAACATTTTTTAAGCAGAAGCAGTAGAGCAATTTCAGTCACTGATTATTTTACATACCAGTTCCTTTTGCTTTCATTTATTTAGCATAAATCAGTAGCAGCACATAGTAATGGAGGACAAAAAGGAAATAAATAGCTGTTGAACATATGAATGTTTAGGGCTGAGTCAATTGCTTTCGGTCACATTAGCAAGTTTGTATTGCTGTCCTTAAGCTGTATAGGTGTTGCCCTTCAGCTGCAGCACAGTGATTCTGGAAGGATCATTTTGGAGGAGCTATTTTGGTAAAGCTCCAGCTGTGGACAGATTTTTAAACGGCAGCGTGGGGGCTGAGTGCCGCAGTCAGACCTGGATGCGAGGCTTGCTTCCAGTTACATCCCTTGCTTGTGTTTGACCATACGTTATTTTTTTCTCGTTACGTCTATTAAGAAGGTATTCTTTGATTTTTCATCCTGAGGCTATAAAATAGACTTTCTATAAAATAGACTGTCTGGTGTAGTCTTAGTAAATTCATGAGTTATAAAAAGGATTTATGAACTCTGAGATTTTCAGAGCTGATGCAGAAATGCAAGTGATTTCTTTTCCAGGCAACCTGTAGTGCTGCTAATTTTATTGAAGATTTTCGTGGTGATGCTTATGGTGACGGTTTAAAAAATAAAAAAGGCTCAAGTACAGTGTATCAGTGGGAGGAAAAAACTAGTGATAAAATGTGTGCTGCAGCATACATTTTGAATATGCGATATGAAATGCACCATTTTGTTTTGTAAGAGACGCTCATCTACCCGACAGAAAAGTCTGTTACCTAATGCGCTGGTACCACATACCAGCTGCCTTGTGACAGCATCATGGTCAGTGGAGGAACCGCTCCAGCAGTGCAGGTTGCTGCCGTGGGTTGGAAGCGTGTGGTGGTCTTTGTGTTGGTCTGCTAGGGATAGGCTTCTGTTTCACAAAATCACCGTATATGTGGTACCACAATTTGTCACTGCAAAGAGCTGAGATGCTACCCCAGCAGAATTCTGTTAGATACAGTTTTAGCAATAAAGCTGGTCCTTTTAACCCAGTCGGTGTGTATTTTGCTTCACATTCTTTCTTAAGTTTTCCCTTTCATGTGAAGAAACCAACTATGCCTCCAAATTCATGCGCATGCGTCTAAATGAATGTGGTGTTGTTTTAATATATTTTTAAACAGTGTACTTTGTCAAGATAAAAATGCCTTTTCCCCCCCCAAACTAGTGTATACTTATGTTCACAAATCTGTTAGCTTTTCTGGTCAAATGTTAGGTACTCTTCAATATTCTGCCTTGTATAAAATATTACTTTTTTAAAATGCTTTATCTTCTAGACTCAAAAAAAAAAGGAATCTGCAATCTAAACTATTTCTGTACGGTATTGCTTTATTCATCATCTTCTAGTTATTTGCCAAGATTTAGTGGCTCGGTTCTGCTGTTAGTATAACATATTTCTGTAGGTTGGAGTAGGTTGGAGTTATAAAAATCTGTATTACGACATTTGTGAAATCTTGGATAACTTTCCAGTTAAGGCATGTTGGTGTATCTTACATATGCACAAAAAGGGACTAAGTAGAAGAAATGGAGCAGCTAAAATGCCTACCTTTTTCTTCAATGAAAATGAAAAAATGAGGTGAAGAAATGTAAATGTAAAATGTAAAATATATCAATGTGAATCTGGAAGTGAAGAGTGTGCTTGAAATCTCGGCTGTGCTGAAGAAAGTTGGGAGTCCGCAATCGGCTTCAATGCCGTTGTGGTTTAGCCCGCTGCAGATGATGCGGAATCGCTGCTTTCCTCTTTGCAAAGAGGCGTGCTCGTGTTTCCTAACGAAAATCACTTTCTGACAATTAAAATGTGGTTTCAGCAGTGCGATGCCTGAAACTGAATGGGTTACATTTTACTAATGGTTAAACAAGGCGATTCTTGCTTTACTTGTCCACATGCATTTTTAATGATCCCGCAGGCATCTATCATTTCCCGGAAGAAGGAAGCCAAGGCAGAAGAACTTCAGGCGGCTAAGGAAGAGATGGCCAGCGCGGAAAGGCAGATGCTGCAGAAGACTAGTCAGGCCCACGAGTTAGAAGGCTCTGAAGTGCCGAAAGGGGATGAGGTAGGCAATATAACAGTTGATAGAAGGAAGAGGAAATTTGTAAGAGAGGATCAATTTTTGTTAACTCACAATTTCCTTTGAACTTTACAGCGCAATAACTGCTTCTACAGCATTTTATCCATTTTTATAGTCAAACTGCATGGTCTCAGCATTGCAACAGTTTGGCCTTGGGATTTTTTTTAATGCACATTTTTTGTCATCAAATTCCAAAATTAACATATTTGAAGACTTTTTTTTTTTAGTGTGCAGGTAGTATAATGCTGTCCAGTGCTTTCAAATACTTTCCAGTATTTATACTGCAGCAGTGCTTGATTTGTAGCTATTTTCAAATTATTAATTTCAATTATTCACGTTGTACCTAATAGATTGCAAGGTATATGAGGACTTAACGTTGGGCTGTCTTAACATTTCAGATTGAGTCAAAGTAATGTCATTATTATCACAATGGTGTGATGGTAAATAACTATAGAAGTCAACAAGACTAATGAAGGGATTAGGAGTTCAAGTGATCAGTCATGGAGATGAATTTTATTATTTGATGTATAATAAAAATCTGGGTATGACATGTGATCATAAAGCATAACACCAGCAATTATCAGAAATGCAGTTAGTCCTCCTGTATTTATTACACACAAAAGTTTTTACTTAAAAAAACACCTCCCAGACCCTCCTGAAGTTTATCTGCAATCCAGACTTTGACTCACACAATCAGCGTAGCTCAGGCAACATTCTACTTGAAGCCGAGCTTATCGAAGCAGCTTTTTCTTCAGAAGTTTGCAAAGACTAAGGCTGCTGCAGCTGGGTAGTGGTTCGTCAGCAAAATGAGTTCACTTTTCTTAAGACAATAATTTTTCTCAGTTTGGAAAAAGCTTGCTAAGGGCACTTGCAGGCAGAATCACTAAAGCGAAGAGTATTTTAGCTGCATCATTCTCTGACTTAATGTGTCTTTTCATTCCCTCATGTATTGCCTTCATTTACACTGCCATCATTTATCAAGAGTAACGCTCTTCGCTCCCTTTTTCTTTATTTCTGTGCTTTTTGTACATCCTGCTCAATACAGGGAACACCCTTTGTCGAAGGAACTCCCTTCCTCGTCCCGTAGGACATGCCTACTCCACCAAAATCAGTTGTCTTTTTAAGGAGTTTTAAAGAGTGAATCAAGTATGGAAACGTGTACGTGTCCACTCACGCATAAAGGCTTCCTGTATAATATGGAATCCATACGTATTTCACTTGTGCCTTCTTGCCTTTCTCCACTTCTGTAAATCAAGGTGGAGGCTACAGGTAGAAGCAATGGCACAGAGGCTTTGGAGGTTAGTATGTGGATTTCTCTTACCATGACAGACTATACCCGATACGTGGGTAGCAATAATGAGACCACCACTGCAATAGATTTCTCTCCACTACAAGGTTTTCAGCCCCAGTGGGCAAGTTGCTAAAGTCTCTGACAACTTTTTAAGTAAAAATCAAACCAGAAAGCAGACAATCTGTTTCATGACATGTGATGGGAAAGAAACGTTTAATTAATCAACAAGACTGCATTACCAGGACAGCAACATATGTTTTGCGTTATGTGTAAATGCACTGTAAGGTAAGAAATAATTCATGTTATGCCTGTTCTTTGGGGGGGGACAACATCCTCTGATCCATAGAACTTCAAGGAGAGCAGGGTAGGAGGGAAACATGGTTACAGAACCTCGTAAGAGGCTTAGTACTGAAAAAGTCAACTTACTTGTCTTACACAAGGAAGAGGCTCAAGACAGAAAAAAGACAAGACCAATTTTGAACATAACCTGCGTTCCTTTTATTAAAATATGTTCTGCTTTCGACTTTTAAAACCTTTTCAAGTCTTCATTTTGAGGAGCTAAGAATAAATGTCTGAGCACTTGGACAAAACCATCAGCTTAAAATAAGCAGTGTTAGTCTTTTCCTAAGAAGCGTTTCTTGTTTTGTAGAACACTTTCTGCGCATGGGCCCAAGGAAGCCAGTATTCACCAACGCGTGTCCTGTTGTCGTGTATTACTTCATCAGGTATACTGTGGTGGTACTCAGGGGCACCAGCGTAAAGCAGTAAGAAGAGTGTTTCCTGTGGCTAAAAACTAGGAAAGGATTTGAATCCTTGATGATTTTGATAGCTTCTTTTTCAAAGGTCACGGTTTCCTCATCTGGAAAATGGAGATAGTGATATCTGATTCTTTTGTAGGTGTCTGCGGCCAAAAGTGCTGCGCAGAACCTTGGTGCTATAGGTTTTGTATCTCCTTAAAGTGCATTGCAAACGCGTGTCACAGAAATAGTCCTGCTTCAGTCTGGGTTGTGAGAAGACAGGACTGATAGATGAGACAAGTAAGTTGGCAGGGAAGAGGTGACGAAGCAAAAATGAAGCGAACAGGTTATCTCGCACCAGTAAAAGTCTCGCTTCATCACGCACCAGACAACCTTTTGCTATAGGTTTGTTTCTGATATGTTTTGCTTTTAAATTTGTATTTTCTGGTTCAGTGCTCTGTTACTCCAGCTCTGAGCCAACACCGAAAGAAAAGTTGATTAATGTAGTGGTGAGTCACTGTTGCAATACGTGTGTTCAGTGGGGACGGAAAGAGCTTGTACATTCAAGTTTAAAATGGGCTTTTAACCTGTCTAAATGCTGCAGTTAAATCAAAGAATGATTTTACTCTGTACCCAGTATTTCTCCTCATCTCTTTGTCTTGCTTTGCTGTATCTTATATCATGGTACTCACAAGACTTGGCAGTCGAAGAATCAGCACCTTCCCAGCTTGTGCTCCCGTACCAGTGTTTGGATCTCCAGTTGAGGTCTTCTTAGCACTTCATTCACCAAAAGGTCAATCCTGGCTTATGTTTTTAGGTGCTGGTGTTTTGCTTTCCTCTGTAATCATGAAAAGGAACGTTACAGCATTCCGCTTGCTTCCAGAGGTTGTACAGCTAGGTAGAACTTGGAAGAAACAGCTGGGAGTAACCAATTCATTTACATCAAACACAGAAAAGTAGGAATAAATTGTCTGCTTCGGGGATTATGAAATCTTTTTAAGTACTTCAAACAAAGTACAATGAGCATGGGGCAAAGTTGGCAGGCTCCTAGCTGCAGCTGTCAGATCCTGAAAATTAGGGAATCAAATGTTGACACTTAGAAGGCTAGATGGTTCAATTACAAGTGATCCTAGGTAAAGCTGTGGTATTTTTAGCTCTTTACACAACGCATTGTACTTTTCAGAGTTCAGCGCAGGGCCCCAAGAAGCCAGACTTTCCCAAGGTATCAGAATAGAATAGTCCCATAGCTGCAGTAGCTGAAATGAATATGGTTCTGAGAACGTGGCATAGAAAGTCCTGTCAGTTTGTTAACAGATAGGCGAGGTTTGCGGGTTCAGTTACGTGAGGAGTTTAATTTGTTGCACACAAATGCTGATCCGTACCTGCCTGCCCCCCGGTAAAACAATATAAAAACCGTTTCAATTTGCAGATGGAGAAAACAACTGGTCTTGGACCATAGACCTTGTCACTTTTTCTCTAAACCTGTCAGCTCCATCTGAATCCACCAGAAACAGTTACCTGGCTCCAGACTAGGCGGATGGATTTTTAAGCGAGTAGCTATAAAGGAGCTCACAAGTTGAGCATTAAATGGTTTAAGCCAGGACCCAGGATATATTGTCCTGTCTGTTTGCTGCCTTTCTCTGAACTTGTCACTGGGGCTGTAGGTTCAGTTCTATTCCTGTCTGTCAGGAGACTAGCTGGGAGTCAGGTCGTGAGAACCAAAGCGGCAAATCTGTAGGATTCTCACAGAAACCAGAAGCTTTTTGCTGTACGAAGTTAACCATCGTTTGAGCCAAATGTATGCAGTGATTCAGACGGATCGGAACTGAACTGAATGCTCTTTCAGCACCCACTGGCATGAATAAATCATCCATTTATTGATCTGTGCATTTTCAGTCATAACTGAAAATGGGTTTTCATTAAAGATATCCTGATTGATCCAAATGATTAGTAATGGCTACTTTAATACTTCTTTCCTGACCAGAAGCAAGCACTCCTAGAAGAGATGTCCTACTTAATGCTAATGAAGAATTTTCCTGATCGATCAATCTAATGAGCAGGCTGTAGGAGACTTTCATTTTAAGAGATTGAAGTTACACTGCTCGTATCTTTTAGAAGTTTGTCCTTCTGTGTACGAGTTATTAACTGTATCCAACAGTGGCTGTACTAGCTTAAATTTAGACCATCTTAGGAAAAAATACTGAAAACCTGTCATGATCAGGAGTTTTCCTAACTGAATTTTAATGCTTTGGACAGTCTGTATCGCATTAATTAGTCTAGTTAGAAAATTAAACCATTTATTCCTCAATTCTTGGTAAAAATAGACAGCAAGATTTTCTGCAGTTATTGTACTTATGCAAATAATTTTATTATCAAAACTGTTTCTTTGGAAGCTTGTTTAGATTATGCATTTCAGAAAGAAATCTCTTGTTTTACAATTGATGCTTCATTTTCTGTAGTACTTTTGTACGAAGAGTATTTTGATGACTACAACGCAATCAATCCGTATTCTCCCTTAATGCTACTCTTGGCATAAGAACCTTGTGAAAACTTCACGTGGGGCGTATGTTAGTTTTAAGGAGACAAAACGATGGGCTTACAGTGAGTAGTGATGCAAGGAGGAATGGGGCCAGCATGCTTGGGGCCTTTCCTGGGCGGCGGGGGGGGGGGCAACCTGCCAGGCCCCATCTGGTCCTGGAGAAGCCATTTTAACCAGTCAGGATTTGATTTTTGTCATATTTAGAAATTGTCGTAATACTTCATTACTTCACAGAAGTGTGGTAAGACTTAATCTGGTGACAGCAATCTCTTTCAGATTGTACTAAGTGGAGAAGCACGAAGTACCGGCATTGCCAGATTCTTTCCATAAAAATGGAACCGAATAGAGGACATCTTGCCTAGGGATGTTAGATACCTGCATGCTGCAGGACGTTCTAGGAGAGATCAAAGTCCTGTTTTCATTCACCCTATTTCATAATCTAGATTCCACGCTTGTTATGTTACAGTCACCCATAAAAACAGCTGAGTGAAAAAGAATAATCTCTCTTTGCTTTCATTTGGCTCGTTTTTATCCCTCGGGGGGCTCTGCCTCGGCTAGCGAACGTGGGGCTCCAGCCTTATTTACTTTAACTGCTAACTCAGTGCCAGCATTTGGTTCTTGTCCAGTCATTTAATCTTTGAAGCTTAAATAACTATTTGTGTTAAGTTGCTTGAGAAAGAAAAGCTTACGAGCGGACATGGCCTTGAATGGTGCATCACTGCGGCACCGATGGATCCATGGGAATTCGGTAGGTTGAGCCTGCGGAGTTTCTACGCAGGGAGGAGTTGACCTGGTCTATGGGAAAATGCTGCTGCTCAAAACCAGATTCCTTTTGGTTAGTTAACTTTGAAGTCATACGGCTAGGCAATGTTATTCTTTGGTGAACTATTCCAGTTATTTAAATGACCTTGTACTGCAGTAAAATACAATGTTTTAGAGCATTTAAAGGGGTTGGTTTTTCGTCTGCGTATAGATGGGAGCGTGAGATGTGTAAAGCTTCAGAAGTAAGGCTTACACAAATGAAGGCACTGGTGTTTTGGAAGAAGCCTACTTACAAGTTTTGGAAACCTACAGAATGATTCTCAGCTTTTAGGCTTTTTTTTTTTTTTTTAAAGTAAAAATTTTGCCGTAAGATCCCTACAAGCTGCTGATTTAAGTGGAAGCAAATCTAATAACTGCAGCTCTGCATTTGGCCCTGGATCTAAAGGAGCCTTCAGTTAGTGAGCTTTTGAGGGGCTTAATCTCTGCTGGTTTGGAGTAGATGAATTCTTCTGAAAATCCTGCCAAACTATTGATAGATTTTGTACAGATATTAACATTTTGTCAGTGTTGTTTACATCTTATTTTACCTTGTTCTCTCTAATAAAGCTATGTGAAAGGTTAAGTTTGTTTTTAAAAAGACAGAGATTGCAATGAAAGATAGACACCCATCTCCCAAAGTGAATAGGTTTCGCTTGTCAATGTGAGCAACTTGGAGTTCAGTTTGGATGAAATTTTTTGTTATATAGCCCTAACTTAACTAATAATAGAATATTGGTGGAATCAGTTCTTTAATCTACAAGATCCTTTGACTTCCATTGTAAAATACATTGTGCTTTGAATATGCAAATACTCTACCTCCCACTCAAGCTATTTTCAAGACCTTAAAAGTAGCTATAGCTGTGAAGAGAATAATAGTTTGCTTTTCATCCTGGGATAAGCTGACAGAAAATCGTTCAGATTTGATAGCTGCATGTGGTCACATATGAAGTAACTTTAATCCTTCACATTGCTCTTTTCTATATTCCACTGATCACGTGAAATGTCTCTGGAACTACTCTATCAAGACAGACGACTGTGCTTCCCTTAAATTCTCCTCACTTAGTTGGAGAGATTGTATTTGTACGTTTATAATCTCTGAAAATCACAGAAAACTTGGGATTATCTAAGCAATTTTTAAAAAGTCTTTGGTATTAACTAAGAGGATAAACTTGAATTTGCTATGAAAAACAGTCACTTTGGGCAATAGTGTGTTGAGCGTGGCAGTAATACAATGAAGGCAGTGCGGTGGTGACAGCGCTGCCTCCGCTGCGCAGCGCTGTGGCTTTGGTGACCTTGTCTATCCTTGTCCTAGGTAGTACGCACAATGTACAATGGTATTCCAAAGCCACACATAGTCCCATCTGCATAGAGCACATTGAGTAATTTGTGGGTTTGTTCTTTCACCAAAAATGTTTATAGCTTTTGGCTTTAAAAATAGTTCTGGAGCATAGCAAGAGAGAAGCAGCTTTGGCCTAGATATTGCACAGGATGGCAGATGAACAGGGTTGATTTCATTTTGGGCATTTTGCCCAGGACACTTTTTATAGAACATACAGTTACTCTGGGGGTTCTTAGGCTGTGGTCACATTGGGGGTTTGGATTTATTCTTTAGAAGGGAGAGGCGTAATCTTGCAAAAAAGAAAAAATAATGCAAATGTGAAAATCTTAAGTTCTTCTATGTTTGAGTTTCAAAGTTGTGGCAGTGGGACTCCGATTCTCTGCGCGGGGCTGCCTGTCTTGTGCTCCCTCTGCACACGCTGAGCCCCTCCCCATCCAGTAACGTTCTGAAGCCTGTTCTTACGTCATTTACTGTAATAATTTTTATTTGCTTTCCATCTCTGGCTCTGAATGCATTTTTGAGCTGTGACTGGCATTTGCCTCACAGCTCTCGTGTAGAATACAAGAATAAGAGCTGAGTCTGTTTGACAGATGGAAAACATTAAGGCAAAGAAAAATATTACAGGTTTGTTTCAACACCTGATATTTCATATGTTACAAACGGAGCACATGTGGAATCAGATGCAAAGTAGCTAAGGCAGTTGATCTGTAAGGATTATTTTACTTAGTCTTTAATAAAAATATAAATTCTGAGTGAAATATATATTGCATTTCTCTGCTTCTATGCAAGGACTCTGCTTTTGTTTTCCTGATTTTAAAAACTTGGCCAGTGCTATCATTTAGGTCCACAAGCGTCAAGGAAAGAGAACCACAAATTATAACTGTTGAGAGCGAACATTAAAAAAAAAGATAGTCTTTTCCCATGCCCTCTTCTCTCCCCATTCTTCTGCCCTTTCTTATCATGTTTCTTGGTCCGCAGAGCTCGGTGGGGCTGTACGCCGCTGATCCGGTGCTCTGTTACCAGCGCAAATTACTGTTACATTAACTTTTTTTATTATCCGTGGTTCTCACAACATCTTGCAAACAGTAATTACTTTTCCAGCTGTCAAATGGTGGTGAGCAGGACCGAATGATCTCACTGTTACAAATGAGTGAGCTGGGACAGAAGGCAATAGAGCTGGTTTTCTTGATCTCACTCAGCGAACAAATGCAGAGCTGAAAATAAATAGACCCTGGGAATCCTGAATTCCAGTCCTCTGTTCTAAACACTTAATCTTCCAGTCCAAATAGGAAAATTACATTTTATATGGCAACAGTCTGCGATAAGGCCCTTTTTTGCTTTAAGTTAAGTGATATTTCTGTTCTCTCTCGTTCCAGTTTAAACACTATGTTAATAAGCTCCGGAGCAAGAACACGTTTTATAAAAAGAAGCGACTGGAAATAGCAGAAATTACAGCTGAGTATGGTATCCTCCAGAGGACAGAAGAACTTCTGAAACAGCGCCACGAGGCTATTCAGCAGCAGCTGGTAATACAAGCGTTCACCGCTCCCACAGTCCTGCCCCGATAACAGCTATATAATAAGATGGATGTTGTTTGGTTAGATTCTAACGTACATCATCCTCAGCTCTCCTGCGGCCGTTAGTAGAAGAGTCCTTAGGGTATAAAATGTATTTTTGTCTGTGACTACGCTAAGCCGCTGTACTTCACATTCAGCAACTGTTTCTTACAGGCACTCATGACTGCTCTGCAATTCCTTTTTTCGATGGAGGGGCTTGACCCTGCTTTTTAAAGTCAATGGTAAATCGTCACTAACTCCAGTTGGAGCAAGGCTGGACTCTTAAATTAGTTTTTGGTATCCACATACATAGTGAGGGCTTTGAAAATTATCAACAGCAAGCAGGCTTCAAGTTACCGCTGCAAAATATATAGAAGAAGTGTTTAAAAAAAGAGCGGGCAGGAAGGAAACATTCTAACCCCAGAATATTTAGAAGAAAATGTGTTTCACAGTAAGTGAAAAATCTAAAACAGGATGAATGCTTTTTCTAAGCCCGAACAGCAGGAGAAAGATCTCTGCTATGCATAACTGTAAGCATTCAAGGAATATACACACATCCCAAATGCAAAGAGATTCCCTTTTTAGTTCACAAAATTCTGGTGTCGTAGTGTTTTCGTCCAATACCAGTATCCTTGTTACCAAAATAATTTGGTTTTATTTACCTTATATCTGTTTTGTTCTATGTACCTGTTTTGTGTTTTTAAGTGTAAAAGTATTTGCCCTATTAAAAGAGAATTGTAAGTGTGCAAATACATGGGATAGACTTTGGAAAGATAGTCACATAGATGCAGCGGATGATGTCATGCTGTTTCAATAGGGCACTCATTGTTTAATTAAAAATAAAACCCGAACTGCTGCCTGGGTAGAAAGAAGCAGCTAAGCGGTGGGATCAGAGCTTATTCGCGTGATTGCTGCTCGGCTAGAAGGAAGGAGGTGTGTGGATGTGCCTTTTCACTTCGGAAGTGTTTATTTACAGCAGGATAACTAACGTACCCCCGTCGTCTCTCAGGGAGAGCACGGCAGAGACGGAGCACCAGAAGCTGTTCTGTGAAGTGGCTACGCGTGGTCAACAGTTTATCCTCATTCAAGTCTGACCTTTCCTAAACTATTTTGTAGTAAAACTCCAGAGCTTTGACCTTGTACAGTTCTTACCACCAGATGAGTAGTGCACAGCACAGAATCAAAGATACCTTTTCTCGCCCTGGGCATAACGCCCTGGCAAACACACAGCTCTTAAAGTCCTCAAACAGCTCCCGTCATGGTAGCAGTAGCTGTTAGTAGAGGCAAACATTTCCTTAAAGGTATGGTTGTAAAAGGTCCGTGAGGATAACGGACCTGGCGTTCATAGATAAATGGCGCTTTGAATGTTTTACCTTTTTAACCAACTGTGGACGCGTTGATCAACACTTAGCTTTGAGATTACAGAAAATACCCTCCTTGCATACCTGATGAGCAAGCATTGCTAAAGACCATTACATCAACGTATAATTAAATGCAGTTTATGTAATGTAATGCTGGAATTTGCTAAGATGGCATTAGTATTACTATATTGTGTTATTGTGAGGAATAGTTTGGCTTGACAGTTGTTTAAAAAATAATTAACAACATCTTCAGGTTAAGCATCTGAATTTTACATACTGAAGTTCTTCAGAGCCTGACCTAAAGGCCACTTCACTCTGTGGAAACTTCCTTTTAATTGTTGGGCACCGGATGACCGAATAGCGTATTTTCAGAATTGTTTGCCTACTATACAGGCCCTGGGTAGAACGTTAGCTGTTGTGGCAGCTAGTTTGTTAATCACTTCTAAAATAAATTGATTACAGTACTTATCTTCTCTGCTTTCTTACAATATTTTGGCTCTGTGAAGGAATTTCCTGCGTTACTTGCTTAATGGACTCACGTTCAGCATTTATTTCTTGTGTCTGCAGCAAGCTATTGAAGACAAGAAAGGTGTTTCTGGATACAGTTACACCCAGGAGGAGCTGGAAAGAGTATCTGCAGTAAAGAGTGAAATGGATGAAATGAAAGGCCGGACACTGGATAACATGTCTGAAATGGTGATTTTTGCCTTAAACTATTGTATTTCCTCAATTTGAATATCTGGTTCCTCAGCATATAAAACCAAATTTAATATTTTTTGTTTGGGTTTTTAATTTTCTTTTAATCTATGTTTATAGATTAAAAAGATTCAAACAGTATACATCTGTGAAAGTCATCTTGAAAAAAACGACTAAAATGTGCATTTCTTTTAACGTATGAAGTTGTCATTTAGAATTATATAAAAAAAAAATCCTACAAATAAATCCTGCTTTCCTCTCCTTCAGAAACATTAGGGATGTCAAGTCTGTCATCTTCAGTTTTTCACTTCTTTGTGATTTCAGAAGTGGTTTCATATTTGTTCCTGCACGTTATCTGAAAGAAGTGGATGGTTTGAATCTGTAACAGAACCTTTTCCTACAATGTTTGTACATCACTGGAGTTAAGCATTTCCTTAAAAATATTTAATATGCCTAAAGAACCAAATATCTTGTCTCTTTCCCTATAGCTTAATTTTCAATTGCCCTTAGCTCTGTCGTGTTGTAATTTAACTTCCCACGTAGCCATAGAAGCAGGACAGAACTTGGATTTCTAATTTGAAAATATCATAAAAGAGCAAAAAGCAAAATAACATTCTTTGAAATCATTAGGACACTTTTAAAATAAAGTGGTATAATTAAACCAGAATGACTCTCAAACAGAAAGCTGGATCAAATTTGAATTGTCAGTATAAGTATTTTAAAGTGCCTCTGGTTTAGTGTTCTCAAATGTTATTTAACCTGTGCGGGTTGGTTGGTTGGTTAGTTTTCTTAAGGATTTCTTCCTTTCTCTCAGTCCACCTCTATGCTACTCCTTCATTTTCCCCTACTCCGTGAGCTCGTTAGGTGTCTGGCACACAGGCCATCTTCTGGACTTCTCTGGTGTGTTCTCACCCGAAACAGTGGGAGCAGAATTTGTCTCGCTTGTGGCAATGGCTCTGCTGCAAGATGGGCTCTTTCCCTTTGTTAGTTAGGCTTGAACTTACACTCTGTATAGTTCAGCCTTCATCACATTTTTTTTCTACATATATTTTGCTTTTTTTCTCTTCACTTTCACATTCTTAATTACATAAATGTGCTATTAGTATTGTAATGTTAATGTGTATTATTTTGTCCCTCTATCAGGTAAAAAAACTGAATTCGATGGTGGCGGAGAAGAAGGCAAGCCTAGCTCCTGTCATCAAAGAACTGAGACAGTTGCGTCAGAAGTGCCAAGTTAGTAGAAACACTTCTCTCGTTCTGTGTAAATAAAGTCAGAATTACAAATAAGTCTAATTTACGGCTCTCCGTAGCGCTGTCCAAGAACATAATCAACTCTGAAGGAAAGCTGGAAATAGCAGAGTGGGTCAACAGTGTTTTGCAACAGGCAACACGTTATAAAGACTGGGGTTATTAAAAGCTGCCAGTGCAGGCACAGAATCAGGCTGAGGATTTTGCTCTTTATAGCAATTTAAAAACAACACTACGCCAGCGGAAAGTGAAAAAAAATTAAAAAATAATTACAAGTTAGTTCTCAAATTGGTTTCAGAGCTTTCTCTGCATCTCGGCACTAATGATCTCAACTAACACTCTCCTTTTTCAGTAGATTGCAAATAATATCTCATCCAGATAGCTGAATACAGGGCCTTAAATCCTGTACTAGTCTGCAGGAACAACAGATATATCCATTTGTTTGCAGAATTTTGTAGTGAGATGTGAAAACAAGAAGTCGTTCAGGTCCACAGCTGCTGTACGTTGGCTCATCACCTTTGGCCTGAACAGAGCTGTCCATTTAGCTATCAAACTTCCAGAAAACTTAACTTTTTGTATTGAAAGTGTCAGCAAATGAAACCCAGCTAAGGCATTTGTGGTGTACAACCAGAAATCTGGCTGTTCATCGGTAGCAAGTGTATGAATCCTTTCTTTATCTCTATTTTTATAATTATTTTTCCTTTCTTGCAAACTGCCCTATTAACCAACCACATAAAAGCTATGGACGTGGCAGTAAAGCAGTCTGCGTGCTCTGTGGTGGTGCACACAGCTGATCTCAGGATGCCAGCGGAGGCTAGTGGCTTCCCCGCGCGTAATAATAGCCGTGTGCCCAGCAGATTTATGTAAGTGTCTGTGAGTGTGCCAAGAGCTGAGGCCGATGTGTGAGACCGCCAAGAACGGAGTCTGCCAGCGCGTCACATGTCGGTCAATTGAAGATTTCATTTATGTACCCTTTTGCCCTTTTCACATAAGGAATTAACTCAAGAATGTGATGAAAAAAAAATCCAGTATGACAGTTGTGCGGCGGGGTTAGAGAGCAACCGCTCCGCACTGGAACAGGTAAGATGGTGGCTTGTTCCTGCCCATGAATAAATGCTGTGCAACGTGCTGTGCGCTACGGTACCCTATTTTCCCTGCCTTCCCTCTGGATATTGATATCTGAGCTTTTAGGCTTTTTGCAATGAGTAGTGGCAACCCACAAGTATGCAAATCGTGCCTGAAGCTGCTGTGGACCCACTACAGCGGTGCATGTCTCCTGTTCTGAACAGCAACAACTGAACTCGGTGGTACATCAGTCCATCCACCGACATCCAGCTTTGATTAGCAAGGGCATTGTATCTGCCAGAAATCCTGCTGACCTAGATAGTATCTGTTAGGAAAGAATTTGACCATAAAATAAGGATTACTTTATCAAGACAAATCTTTATATGCTCATTAAATTAGCAACCGATCCAATGGATAATTAATGCACTGAAATTGATGACAAGGGTACTTCATTAAATGTGTCTGTCCTGTATGCTTCCATGCAGCAGATTTTTTGAAAACTACAACCATTGAGGTGTAGCCAAGAGCCTGTGTGTGTGCAGGTTATGCATTGCTTGAACTGTAGCACTTTCAGGAGGGGAGGAACTTAAACCAGCGCAGCCCTTTGAGGTGGGGGCACACACTGCAGTGTTAATATGTTCATACGAATCTGCCTTATCTCGCTAGATCACCTCCTCTGAATTTTGTCTGGGCTTGATTGCACAAGGGCTTGCCCACATAAGGGATATATTTCAAACTAGAAAAAGGCGTACATTTAAAGTGTGGGTGGGTATATAGATAATTCTTTTCCTGCACTAAAAGTACCTTCGTATGGCTTAATCCAAGCAAAATAAAAGAATCCACAGATGAACCTCCTGTGAAGGAGACCTTCCATAAGAACCGTTTTACAATGGCAATCAAGGCTTTTTTCTGGACAGACAAATCTTAGTCATTTTCTAAAACATGACGACAATCACATTCACAGATTACGCTGGACATGACTGTCAGCAAACTCCGGCAGGTGAACAGTAGACTTTGGGTTTCCAGCTGATGGCCTCAAAAATCACATGGTGACAGAACTTTGGAGCTGACAACTGCTGTGCAACCCAGAGTACATGAATTCCATTTGGATTGTGGGTTTTTTGGTGTGACCCATTTAGAGATGGGACTAACCCGCTATCTCCATACGCGTCAGCACAATTATTGATTGCTAACTAGCATACTATTGATAGTCTGTAGCTTCTAGCATACGTTTTGGAGATGTGTTCCAGGAAATGCTTATTCACAGCTGGATTTGGCCCTTGAGATGTGCTTAGGAACAGGAGTCTGGGCAGCACTTGTGAAGTGTCTGTCAGGAGTCGGTCATATTAATAAAGACCAGGTAGCGATCACTGAGCATCTCTAACTGTGAGTGAACTGCAAATCTAAAGAAGTTAATTGGCCTGCACTTTAAAAGAGACTTCTGCAAAGCTAAAATTATATAAACATTTAAGAAATTATCAATTCACTATTACGCCTGTTTCTATTATGGGCTCTTTATATCTGGTTCATATATACATTATATCTTTATATCTGGTTTATATAGCAACACAGGGCACCTCCTGTGGATTTTCAGTCACGATGTCCTTTGAAACTTTATTCTTGCACTACAGGAAGTGAAAGGACTGCTTGAGGAGTGCGTTCAGGAAGAGAGTAACTACCGATACGTTAACTGCATGAAAAGGGTAAGATCACAAGAGGGACCAAATTGTTCACTGTGAAATGAAATAGCAGTTATAATATATGTATTTTTTAAATCATGTATTTCTTTATAGAATCTGGAAATACAGCTGCAGCGTGCTAAAGAAGAAATGAAGATATACGTCTCCCCAGACCCACAGGAGAGACGAAAGGCAATTCGGTCAGTGTACTCATGTGTTTCCTTACTGTTAACTTGAAGGATATTCATAAACTAAGGTTGAAGTTAGGAATTTTCTCACTGGCATTTGAACTGGAGGAGTTCACCTGATAAATTTAGAAACGCTATAATAATCTAAAAATAAGCATCTCGAATTCCAGTATATACTGCCGTAAACCTACGAGTTCTCTCAGACATACCAAAAGATTTTCCCTTCCTGCTGCAGATTATAGCCCCCAGAGAGCGGTTTTAACCCGCAGAGCCTGTTGGCTCGCTGCAGCACAGCTTCTCCCGCAGGAAGCCCGGCTCTACCAGACACAATGCCTCTGCCAGGGCTCCCCCCGAGACTCCCGTGTGCAGGAGCAGAAGGTCTGCCACCCTTCTGAGAGCGACCAAATGCCGCCCTCGGGTTCCGGCCATCGCTTGCAGATCTTCTACACCTCTTCTTTCAGGTGTAACAGCTGCCACTGTCACTGGTGCTGGCATGGCGGACTGCGCGTACGCCTCCTGAATGGATTTTGTTTTGCTCCTATTTGCAGTTCTTACCGGAGGTAGAAGGAATATTGTTCTGCACCATCACACTAACCTTCATCTCCATCACACTAACCTTCATCTCCATCACACTAACCTTCGTCTTTACATTCAGTTTCATTTACTCCCATACACAGACACTTGCTTCATCTGGTGAGTTTTTCCAGGACACCTTGCCTTTGCCTGGTAGGGAGAGAAGCAGAAGAGGTTATGAATCCAGCTGATGACTGGTTTTGTGCAGTTTTCCATTTTAAACGATGCAGTCCTGCCAAAGACTGAAATGTTTTCTGAGAATGAGATATTTTGGATTAATTATCCGTGCCAAGAAGTCTAAACGCTACCATATCATACAATTTTTTTTTTCACTTTACTGCATACGAATATTTTTGTAAAAGTATCCAGTTTAACTTTCTGTATATGTTCCATCTTTTAATACAATATAGTAGTTGAAACAAAACTCAGGCAATAAAGTCAACAAGCTGGTTCAGCCCCATCAAAATTAACCATCAGGAAAATTGAACCCAAACCATTTATAACTTTCATTTGGTAAAAGTGTCAAAATTTTATTCTGTTTTTTATTCTTCATAATAACTTTTTCAAAATTCCAGAATTTTGCATGAAATAGAAAATCCATTTTCCAGCTAGTTTTATCTTTGACCCCCCCAAAATTTCTTAGATCCTAGCTGTGAACAAAACAAACAAGCTTAAATTGTGGTGACTAGTTTACTAGTTACTTTGTCTTGCACACCATAATATTTCTGACTCATGAAAATATTTATCAAAACAGTAGTTTTAAAATTCATGTTTGCTGGCTTCAACGAAGGGTCTTTTTGTACAATTTTTTAATGAATAGAATGAGTGAAAAACACTTGGATGTTTTGAAAGGAGGATTGGGTCTCCTTAAAGGTGTAGTCATTACTCTACCAAGGAATCTCCGCAGCGTGTGTAATTTTTAGTTCGGAGCAGAGGGGGATCAGCTCTGCCTTGTACCTCTCCATCTCACGGTCTGCACCAGTCGGCAGTCCCGCAGTTCGCTTTATTCCTTAGGCTTTAAAAAGCCCCGGCAGTGTAGTTCCTTGATGTGAGGCCTTTCCTCAGATTTCTGCATTTGTCTTTCAGAGACAGGACAGATTGTTGCTCTAGATGTGTGTAATCTGTCATGTCAGAGCTGTGCTGCATCTACGGTCTTCTGTACAACGTGCCAAAATGCTTCACAAAATCATCCCATTCACAAAACAATTTAAAAACATGACTGAGTGGCAAAGCAAAGACAGAACTGCTTAATTAGATAATTAATAATCATTCTACATTCCATTTGAAAGCTTTAGACCATCCAGCACGCTGACATCACAATGGGAAAAGAAACAGTAGTTGTCTGTCCCTTCTCAAAGGAGATGGAAGAAGAAATTAATTTCCCAAGATATCTGTCCTCCTAGGACTTCTCACCGTTCAGAATAATTTCTGGACCTCTCTGCTGCAGCGGTGGCAACAAGGGAAGCAACATCAGGTAGTAGTATACGTAGCCCAGAGGCAATTTCCTCACTCGCTGTGGAGTGGAGTGAAAATGCAGTAGTTGCCCACTAAGATGTTATGGGCTGTGGAATGGGGCCATTGACAGGGATCGTGATGTGTCAAACAGTGCGAAAACTCCAGGGATTCCCCCAGGAGACACAGAGATGAGGTCTCTGTCCTCCATCAGATCCTCCATGGACTAGAAGCTGTCCTGACGCACGTTGCGCTGGTATCAGTGGAGCTGCATCTTCTGTGGCTCTACAACATGAGGCAGGGGTCCCTAGGAAATGCGGGGCTAGATTAATCACAGAATCTTTAAGGTTGGAAAAGATCCCTAAGATCATCAAGTCCAACCGTCAGCCTGACACCACCCTGTCTAGTAAACCATGTTGCGAAGTGCCACATCTGCATGCTTTTTGAACACCTTAATACCCATCACAGAGCCCTTCTGCAAGGATCTGAGGCATGAAAATGTTTAAACACCGTGTAGCAAACAACGCAGGAAAAATAAGAGCAAGAAAAGAATCAAAACTACTAATGTTAGGGTGGGAGAAGTAAAGGACGAGGAGATAGATGGTGAGTGGTGGCTGCGGAGCCTCTTATTCCATCTCACAAAATAAGGCTGTAGGAAATAAAAGACGTGTCTAATGAAAGATGATGAAACAGCAAAATCAAGCAGGATGAAAAGAAAGTGGCTGTGAGAAAAATCTTAGTGATGATGTGAATATTCATTAATCTGAGGCAGGAGAGCTCAGCCAAGCAGCTGAGAGGAAATGCGGGTCAGGCAGCAGGCTCTGGCCTTTTATGGCCTGGTGGGGAAGGGGACGCTCTGGGTTTATTCACAGATGCTGAGCAAAAAGCACCCCAACCGCAATAACTTGTGAAATGAACCTCCACAAAGTGAGTATTCCCACAGACGAGCCATCAAAGCCAAAAGCTGCAACTGAGCGTGAGTCCAGCCCTGCAATTCCAGGTATGGTGAGGAGAATGCGAACGGAGCATTACCACTCTCCGCTGTCCCTGTTTCACTTGCGAACCGTGGGCACAGAAGCGAGGGAAATTATCCTCTCACAGTGACTATACACATTTTTGACCTTCTGTAAGAGGTCGCACACCCATCGCATTTAAATGATTTACAACAAAGTTCAGTATGGAGATCTTTGCAAAATATAAAATGAGATGATAATTTTTTTTTCTAGACATCTTTTTAGAACGTGAATGTATTTTTCAGCAGGCGCTGGAATGTAAACCGAGTAAAAATGAACCAGAAATAGAACAGCACTTTCCTAACAACGTATTGAACAAAAAATGTCTTAATTCCGACCCTCTTTATTGAACATAAACTCTCTGTTCCGTGGAGTCACTTCTTAGGAATGTGAAAAGTTAATTTTCTTCTCTAAAAATAGAAAGTTGTGGGTTTTTTAATGAAGTTATTAAGTTGCATTCTTTCCAGTCATCATTATAAATAGTAAAGAAAAACTTACTAGGAAAGACATCTAATCTTCTGATGATTACTTTGAAAACTCAACTTTTAAAACAAAAATGTTCTTGAGGCCAAACGTGTGTGAACATGCACTGTGTGCCAGTGGAAACGAGAAGATTCAGCGTGGCTTTCCGTCTCGCTGATTTGGTGCGGACTGCTAGGGATCAGCTGTGCAGCACAGCACTTGGAGCAGCCTCAAGACGGCTCTGATTTGTTCTGGCTAGAATTGTCCGAGAGCGAGAGATCATAAAATGATCCAGCTTCATTCCCCGCACGCCCCTTCTGCCGGGGGAATGGCAGGCAGGGCCAGGTGGCCAGAGGCCCGAGTGCTCCAGTCGAAAGCCGGGCGTCCTCAGTAGAAATGGAAGGAATAGAAGAAACGCAATGCCTCGGTTCTACGCGGCTGCTCACCGCGCTCTAGCAAACCTTCGCGCTCCAGTATCGTGAAGGCTGATAGTTCGTTCTGGAAATTAGGATTTCTCTATGCAAAGGTCTTCCACCCTGAGCAATTTGGAAAGTTCTTTAGATGAGCCAGGTTCCTTTGTATTTCGCTAGCACACTCAGCCTCTGAGTGTTCACAGGTACAGACGAAATACTATAATTGATATTTTTTCAAGTGAATCAGTGAAGAGGGTTTTTTTATTGTCACATCTCAAAAAATTTTTAACATAAGGACATAGTAATGAATAGTAATCTGAATCCTGTGGTTATGCTTTGCATATTGTATTGTCAGGTTTCACATATCAAGTTTGCATGTCAGAAAGTGATCCAGCCACTTGTTACAGACAAAGGTGTACAGCCAAGATTTTTAATAATGAATGTCAACAGTTATGCTTCTAAGCCTATATTTAGGCACCTAAATGTGACGGCTGTTTTCTGAAAGCGAGGAACGCAGAGGGGTTCCATTGCAGTCGTTGGATTTGTCAAACCTGGGGTGAAATACCATTCCCCCTCATCCCTGTACTTTCCCACTCATTCCAATGCTACGTTCACAGCAATTAAGGGCTCTGGATCTGTAAACTCTGACGCTTGTACAAACGAGGTCACGGGCTAACCCCAGAATATCGCCAGGATAAATGTGTTATTAAAAAGAGGTCGAGTATATCTCACCTAGATGATCTTGCTGTTGTCTTCAAGCTGGGAGGAGCAGAATCAAGCCTGCTTCAAAAATGTGGATCTCATCCAATCTCACTTCTCCCATCTGCACAGCTAAGGGAATCGGAGAGTTCTGATCCTTCCTGTCAAGGGATATGTTGTCCAATGACAAAAGGGTTTCTTTGTGCTTCCCCTTCTATCTCATTTATGAACCTCCCAGTACTTTCCTAATTTTCCATGCTTGCGTCATTATTCTGTCCTATTACATGGAACCAAATAAAATCCTGATAAAATTATTTCATATTTCCTTTAGAGAACAGTATACACGAATGATCCTTGAACAAGAGAACCTCGGGAAGGTAAGAATGAGGTTTTCACCTTGTAAAAACATTGTACAGTTCATGTTTTTGTGGAGCTTATTACCAAAGGCTGTGCTCAGTCTTTTATAAAAAGCATATTGCAGCCTACAAAGAAAATTCCATCACTGCTGGCATTGGTAACTAATACCCTGAAAAGAGATCATGCTCGCTCTTCAGGGCTTGATTTCCTGCAGAGTATAGCATGAGCCGCTTGTAAAAGATAGTCAGACAGCTTAACATGACAGCACATTCCCTGAAAACCATTTGGATAAGAAACTGAAACATGGGCATAACAAACTGCGCCAGCTCAAATTTTATGCTGTATATAAAGCAACCTGTTGAAGACAATAAATTTTGAGCCTGTCAGCTCTATCACTGTTATTAAAGGCCAGGGGATCATCAGCGCAGCGGTGTTAAACAAAAGCAGTTGTCCATTTTTAATCTTGTATGAAGCTCAGATCAGCACGGACGAGGTTCGGCTTACCAACTTGCACTAAGCATTTTTTGGTTTTTTTTAATTAATTTCCTTTTTACGAGTCAGTCTGTGAGCGATTTTTACAGGTTTGGGCTGCCGCTGTTAATAATCAGCAGTGGGTTCAATCATGAAATGTTAATTTCATGTTTATAGTATCGTGATGTGAATCTGTTGCAGGTTGCAACTTGATACTGCAAGAGCTCTATATGGAAACGAACTCAGATTTTTAGCATAACTTCTCAAATAGATAAGACTATTATTGAGACAGTTTAAAAGCATTGAAATAATTGTCAATCCATACAAAGATCTAAGTCCCAGGTGTTAATGCATTTATCACTTGCAGGGGGTGTTATCAACTCAAACAAAATAATATTCCAGCAGCATATAAAAACCTTTGTCACTCCAAGCTGCCTATGTAAGCAGTTTTTATGGCGTAAAACTGTTCCAGAAATCTAATATTTTTGTATATATTTTAACAGAAATTACGAGAGAAGCAGAAAGTTGTACGGGAAAGTCACGGACCAAATATGAAGCAAATTAAAATGTGGCAGGATTTTGAGCAGTTAATGGAATGTAAGAGAGAATGTTTTCTGAAACAACAAAATCAAACAGCCATTGGTCAGGTCATTCAGGAAGGAGGTAAAGATCGGCTCGTACTATGAATTCTTCCTTCCTGGTACCAACGTGAAGTAGGAAGGCAATGTGTTGGCTTCCTGAAGGTAACCTTTGACTAAATATTGTTGCTTTCATCATTTCTACATAAATTTGTTGTACATTAGTTGGGTTTGGCAAATAGAGAGAGCAACTAACCACTCCACAAAGCTTTTCCTCCATTGTTTAAGTGACAACATAACATGGTTAGGAAGATCTGTTATCAGAGCTGCACTAGGGTGAACCTCATCGTAAATCTTTGTTTTATGAGGCTGGGAATGGCATGCATCTGCAGAGAGATCAAAGGAAAAGAAACCCTTCTCCAGGGTCACAGAAAACTTACGTAATTGCTCTGCTCCTTATTCTGTATCACTAAGGTTACATTTTTGCAAGGTCTGGGACTTGATACCGTGTAATTGTGGCCCTCCTGGCTCGGCCCTCTCCTTCCCCATTGTCTTTATTCATCTAGTGTGACTGGCCAGAACGGAGCCGTTCTCGCGCTGAGCTGCGCACGCTCCTAGTCATACTTTCCTTGCACGGTTGAATTAAAGTGATTGTGCTTCCAGGAGCAGTTCATTGCTACAGCGTCAGGAGTAGGTTCTGAGAACAATTACTTGGATTCTGAGCTTTTTCCATTATCTTTTGTTGTTTTTAACAAATGTATTTTTCTTGCACGTACACCACCACCTATTTTTTTCTGAGTTGCCCTTTTGAAAGTGTGAACGGGGTTGACTAAAAGCTTTCTCCACCGAGGACATTCTGGGCTGTTTTCTCTGTGCAGCGTGGTTCCAGAGCGATTACCCTACCCAGCGAGGCTGAGCCCGGGGACGGAGGGTACTGGTGGGCGTAAACCTGGCGCAGCAGCCCTCGCACATGGCAGGGTATGCCAGACAGGTAGATGGGCAAGGCTGCCTCGTACTCCCGCTTTGACCTGAGCTACAGGCAACTGTCACTGCCCTTAAAATTGCATCATGAGACCCACAGCTGACCCAGGGTAAGAGGAATGTAGGTGAGGCTTGAAACTGTCCCTCACGCTTCATCGCTTCGGATGGGCGCCTCTTAGCTGCAAGTGAAGATCAGAAGCAGAGAGATAAGTCTGTGGGACCAGAACTCTTGTTATTCTTTAGGGTCTTGGCTTACCGAATTTCTAGATAGGCTTGGGGGTTTGGGTTTGGTTTCGGTTTGTTTTTTTTTTCGTTTTTCCTGCCTGAAATAGAATGTCTTTTCAGGACAAAAAATAATTTTGCTTTCTCTTGATACCTAACTATGAGATATTCTGCTGTTTCCTATATCAAGGGAGAGTATGGTATAGTTCCTAGTTTGCCTGTGCATTAAATACATTTGTTAACAGAACTAAAATAAAATCTGATGACTACATTTTGACTGTATGGTATATTTTTTAAATTTCTTAGGTGAAAGAAGGTACATTGTTAGTGACAAGTAGCTCACTGGGCCACAGGAAGAAGGTTTGTACGTGTCATTTAATGAAATGCATTTCAGATGCCCCCCAAAGGGTTCACAACCGCAGTGGTCTCAGATCCATACATTTCCAGGACATCCTTGTGTAAGCCCTCCCACACTGCTGAATAGCTGATAGTCTTTCTCAACAGCTGCACGCTGATCTTTCCCAGGACAAGGAGAAGCAGCACGGTTTCCCCTACGCACATTTTCAGTGAGCGTGGAAGGAAGGCTGCGGTGTAGGACACAGGTAGATTTGGCAGGGATGGGGAGAACGTGCTGCATTGCCACCGCCCGCTGCTCCCACGAGTCGATGGCTCTCCACGGCAGGAGAACGGGCCTGAGGCCCATGCTGAAGGGGAGCCACATCCGGCTGGGAGGGAGAAGCTCAGGAAGGGGGCACGTGCAGAATATATAGCGTGGGCACGGCCAGCTCCAGAGACACCCCTACGTTTCCTCCCTGCTCGCCCCGTGCCATTATTATCATACTTCACCTGCATTGCAGTGTGGGGCCCGTAACCCTGGAGAAAGTTATGATAGCCATAGACCTGGACTTCTGAAGGAGGGCTTTGCGGAATATTTGAATACTTGCCAGCAGTAGGAAAATAACACAGACAACTAGATGGGAGACGTGCTGCAATCATAGGATAATCACCAAAAAAGGACATTTAGGTAACTTCGGAATCAGCCTATGGTTCAGAGTCACCAGAGAGAAAGGGGATTTTTTGTTGTTCAAGTCAAAACTATTAACAATCCCCTAAACCCCCCGTGTGACAAGTCCATTTATGCAGGACGTATTACACGGATCCCTGCTGCCCAGGAAAAAGCAATTCTTTTGAAATTCATAGCAATGATGTAGAGTAAGATTGAGTATAATCATTTTGTGTTTTTCTGTTCAGAGCTACCCTAAAAATAGTTCATCTTTCTTCCTCATAAAAACAGTTTATTGCTAGTTACTCAAAGATGACGTGATTGTTGTTCTGATCTGATTAGTGTTCTGTCATTTGCACTGCACCAAGAAAGGCCACACAGATTATACACTACAGCAGCAGCAAAATGACTTTCTGAGATGAAGCAGAAAATCATAATAACTGTTATGAAAAGAAAATTGGAAAATCTCAAACACTATTTTTAGCTTTTTATATAAGTGGACATTTAATAAATGCAGCTTTAATGGAGTCTGTTCACTGGCTTTTCCACCGAGTTCATGACTTAATGGGAACATTCAAAAATCTCTGGCTGAATTTCAGTTACATCTTTACTTCCTAACTTGCAGCAAAAAGGTTACTTCCAGTTTTTTTACTTTGTTATTATTAATAGCCTAGGTGGTTAATAAGATAAAAGATACCATATGGAAAAATACCTGCCTTTTTCTTGCAAAGGACCAAATAAATAAAAAATGTGCATCGTTAAATTAGGGGCCTCGGCACTTACCAGATTTCTTCGAGTTGGAACTCTGATTCGAGCAGTCACTCGACAGCAGCTTACTTTGTTTCAAAAGGCTTCTTATCTTTCCCCAGAATTGGATGAGGGAGATTCCAGCTAGAAAACTACTACTGTTTGCTGCGGCTCTGCGTTATTTAGTCATGCTGACTTCAGCTGTCCTTAGAGCTGCAGGTTCCACGGGGACCTAAGGGATGAAATCGTTACAGGCATCAGAAATAGGCGTGAGGAAACAGCGTGTCTACCATGTTGTACCACCAGCCGTGTTACCGTCTGGATAGCGGATTATTTTGTTTATATTAGTGGTACCATTTTAATTGCATTTGAACTATAATAAATAAAATAAATGTTCTTAGACTTCCTTAAGTAACCCAAATCTATGATTACTTATTTGTCTATCATTACTCACGTGGATATTACTACTAATGAAGTCATATGCATGTAGTTGCCCACAATTGTAAAAGTTAGGCCCTGCTATTGTACTTAGTACGTTTGAACATATTGATTTCCAGGGCTCTCTTGACAAGACTTTCCCACAGTATGGTGCTGCTCCCTGTTACAGAACACAATACAGCAGAAGTATTAGGAACAGTCCAGTGGAGGAAGCAGACAGACGTATGGCTGACAAACCGCAGGGACCGACGCGCTGTCACCCGAATGCTGTCCCCTTGGGAGAAAGGTCACGGCACATCAATGCAGCAGAGTGCGGGACGCTGTGACTCTGTCATCTTGGCCGTGGATGCAGAGAGTGGTGATGCTCGCAGATCTGGTGTCTCTCCTCAGCCCTGTATTTGCCCAGATTTAAGTGAAGAAAATGAAGAACTTTGAACGTGTGCCCTGTGTTATGGTTTGTAGCAGTAGGCTTCCTGCTGAAGGAGTGCTGTTAACTCTTCAGCTGCCTTTCTCTACTGCACTCTGTGATGGAAACAGAATAGAAATGTTCATGGACGTGCCGGTGTTCCAGTGAGGAAGTATTACATGAACCAACAATTTTATCACAAGGTACCACCTGTCTGGGCAACACCCAACTGGGCAGCTGTTTTCTAACAATCAGAATATGACCTATTTCCAACTTGTTTTAAAAGAGTTCTTCAAATACTCAGCATGAATTTAAAACGGGTTCTCCAAATCCTTAGTGTCTGTTTCTGTGACATTAGTTCCACAGTAGCAGTCTCCAAACCCCCAAGGCAATCCGTTCTAGTCCAAGGTCACTGGGTGAAAAGGGTATTTTTCACAATTGCATTACAGTGACTTTTGTGATTCCAGTTTACAGAGAAAAAAGACCGGCCGTGAGCCACTGTGCCGTGATGATGTCACACTGGGTGAGGAGCTCTGGTGTTTTGGGGGGGGGAGATGTGTGGAGCAAACATATTCCAAATAATCAGCAGGAACTGTGAGACAAATCATGCAGCCCTTACTTTCACAAAACCCTCACTGACTTCAGTGGGAGTTTTGCCAAAATAAGGTCTGCTGGATTTCTCTGTATTCTTCCTCCTGACAGAACAAGCAGGAATTAAAGGGCCAGCATCAGATTTATAAGACACAGAGAATAAAACAGAACTGTAATTATCTAAAATAACAACTTTTCATCCAACACGAATCCATGTTCCATTAGGTACAGTCTAATTTGTAACAGAAATTAAATGTTTGTGGAAGTTCTTCTAGGCACAAGCAACCAAAACACACGAGTCCTTAGCAATATGGTTTGATTTTTTATTCAACATCTAGGAGAGGCTGTCTTGCACAAACCCAGTGCTGGACTATTTATAGTGTTTGTCATTAAAATACAACTTTATGCATTACCTTGTACTTAAAGGCATTATTTATATTTATTATTTTAAAAAAGTTTATTTGTACCTTTTTTTTGCATTTCCATCCCTCATAGTTTTGAAAAAAAATAGCGTGGTTTTGCAAATTAGAACATGAACAACCAGCATTTGCTGAATGCCAAGAACTAGAGTTCTTTTCCTGGATCTACTCAGGCCAGCGTCTGTTATACTGTTTCAGTTCAGTCTGTCATCACAGAATAACGTCATTTTTAGGCTTCTACATTTTATTGCAACTGCAAGTTTTAAAACCACTCATTTATATAATAAGCACTTAATTAGGTCTACTCTTGAAATAGGATAAAGCCAAATCCTGCACATTTTGGTAATACCAGAGAAAATGCAGTTGATAGGAGTATAGAAAATGAGATCTTACCAATTTTCAAACATAAATTCCTTTCTCTCCCTCTCTTTACTTCTTTTCCCTGAAATGAAATAGAAAATATGCCTGGCACTAACAGAGCAACAGCAACAAAACCATTAAGGAACACATCACGTACAAATAATAACCACGTAAGAGAAATAATGAAGGAATTAATCTCACAGTTTGTTCTTTATGAATTTTAAAACTGGTTCATACTGCAAAAAAACCCCACAAAATTCTTAAGATTTTCTGCAATTAAAATTTGTAGGTTTTTAATGCTGTTTTTTTTTTAATGGGTTTCTGTTTTTTAAATAACAGTTGAAACTCTATGCTTATAAAACATGAATAATTCAGCAGTTCACTTGGTTTGCAGTGTTGTCTGGTGAGTAAACTAGTGTTTAGGCATTTCTTTGCAGTTATCCCAGAATCCCAGAGCCATTAGTGGAGAATTACCAAAAGCAAAAAGGGCTGGGTAATTTGGGATTCCCAGAATTGAAAAACTAAAAAATTAAAAATCACATGAAAATGAGGTGATTTTCCTTATCAGCTACTACTTAAATGGTGCATTGCTCCAAGACTGCATTCTGTGGACTGCAGCATTCAGAAACTTTGACTTTTTAAAAGTATTTATAACACGTTGTACCCATCTCCCCTATTCCATGCTTTAAAGCTTGCTGTGTTTTTATAGCACGTTAAAAAGAAAACAGAACTGTATCAGAACACTGAAAGTCACCCACAGACAACCTGTTCCACTAATATTTTACATTCGCATTGCATCTTTTGTCCTAAGGACTTCTCTTCTTCATTTTCATTTTGCACAGGCTGATCAGGCTCCTCAGGTATCTGCATGAGTGAGCTAGCAAACAGTGAGAGATTGAGTTAATGTTCAGAGAATAGTCGTGAAAATTGGGCATTTATTATTCTGTGGGCAACGACAACATCATCTCAAAATTAAGTCTCCTTAGGAAAATACCTCCCACAGCTAATAACTAGAAAGCAAACTGAATTCTTCCAACACAGAGGTGGAGTGTGGCATACTTCATCCTGGGTTTTTACTGTTGTGCTTCCTATTCCTTCTGTATTTTTTATTTACTACACTGTGCTTCAACCATTTGTATATAAAATGCATCGCTTTAAAATCCAGACACACTGAAGGTTCTTTGCTGCTTGTTGATTTAATTGAATGAAGTGAAGGTTGATCATAAAATATGATGAGAGGGAAAGACAGAACTCATATACTGGAAAAAGCACTATAAATATTTTCCTGGGATCATTAACACAACCTTGTAACACTTCACTCCGTGTAGTGGAAAGAATTATACAATCCTTTCATGAAATGTCTAAAAAGTGCTTACAATTCCATCCCAAATTAATGTGGTGCTTTTTTTTCAAGTATAAAGAAAACATCCCATAAGTCTTAATTCTCTTATCAAAGTTATTTTCAACCTTTGAAGGGATTCACTTGCTAGTGACTTGGCAGTGTCAAACAAATGTTCGACTTTTATTCTGACACTTCTTGAAGAATTTGATTGAAACTATATATGTCTAGATAACACCCAACAAAGTGCCCCTCTTGCGTTTGTTTCAAGATATTTTTGGAAACAACAGAGGCGACCTTGGACGGAGCTGCTTTTCCAATTTAGGACTTCATTTGGTCTAAGAGAGTAAAATTATACTCTTTAATCCTTTAGCATACCCACAAATAAGACAGCTTTATTTTATGCTATTGCAGAATTGTTTCTCTGTACCTTCTTCACAGTCTCAATCTGTTTAGGATAAGAATTATTTTAGGTAATCAACAGTTACTTGCAAACGTACATATAAATAGCCCTTCGATGTATCACATGTCCCTTAAAAATACTGTGTAATCTAAATGAACAGTGGTCCTTTGTGGAACACCTTTGCCTCTTCAGAACTAGTGTTAATAAATAAGCATTAGCCTTTGTCTTTGCTTATAGACATGAAGAATCTGATTCCAAGCCAGAGCTCACACAGACTTGATGTAAAGTCTAAATGAGGAGAGTGGTAATGCTGGCGAATGCGCTATGATGGGACTGCCACCTGTCCGGATCACAGCAGAAATATTGGTTGTCAAGCTCCAAGTTTAAAAGCCAAGGTTAGGAGCCAGGTTCTCTGTACTTCTAGAGTGGGGTGATTGTTTTCTTCTGAGTTCAATTATATCTGTAAAATTTTATTGCATCTAATCACTTAAGATGTTTTAAATAGTTTGCACTTAAATTTCTATGTAATCAATATATTTTAATTCATTTGTATTAACTGTCTGTTAGAGGCACACTGCACTCTGTAACAAAATGGAATTAGTTTGTTGCAATGATAATGCAGTTTCACTGCTGTGAATAAAACCAGAATTGACAGAGTACAGTGTTCTTGTCATTTATCCTGGACAGTATTTACAATAATAATGTTGTCTGTTTTACCTAATGATCAATTACAAAGTATAATATGGAAACTAAATCTAAACATGCTGGTGGAATCTATTTGACGTGAGTGGTGTATGCAAATGCAGCTGTAAATATACTGCTCAGGAGTATATTGTTTATATTCATTTGATCACACTTAGTGTCAGTGCGTATTTTTATAGCTCTATTATACACTTACTATGACTGACGGCTCAGATTCTAACTCTAGAAGATGCAGTTGCCCAATTTTATGGCGTTGTCATGTAAAGTAGTGGTGGACAGCTTAAGGGAAGCAACTCTTAACTAATCCTGTGAATCTGAATGCATGTGAGCATGACTACATTAGCACAAATCAGGTTAAAATAAACTATTTGGTATAGCAACTTTCATCACAGAATCTCAAAATAATTTACTAACAACTCTCAGTAAAGTCTGTTGACCTTATATACCAGATAAACAGTTGCCGGTATGTATATTCTTTTCTAGACAAACAACCCACGGTATGGAACGAAACAGAAGCAAAACTAGGAGTCTAGTCCTAGTCTCTGGGCTGCAGTCTCAGGGCATGCCCAGGATTCTGACCTGATCTTCACCCTGAGAAACCTCCTGAGTCTTGTCCTGAGCACGGCTGTTCAGACCCCCTAACCCTCATCCTAGCCTGAGGTCTGGTTTATTTGAACATAAAAGAATGACACAGCAAACGTCACAAAATTTCCCAGTGCTGTAGTCAGTGTCCTAGCTTTGAGTATCCTCATCTGACCCCCGCCACTCCCTAAAACTAATTCAGAAGAAAAATGTCTGTACATTTCCAGTGAGATAATTCACTGAACTGTGTAATGGAAAGGTCACAACAGATACAGATAAAGAAATACGATACAGACAAATGTAAAGCCGTTTCTTGAAGGAGTTTTAATTAAATTGTAGCAAGCAAATTCAAAGCCTAAAAAGCACCACAACTACCTTCAGTGAGCTAATGGAGTCAGCAAAACTAAATGTGAGATTTTTCTCTTACCCTGAGATCTTTTTATAATCCCAGAGAGAGAAATATCAGGAGAAGCAGTGTCAGCTGCATGTGTGTGCGTGTGCATGCGCGCATGCAAACAAAGATTCGGCCTCTCAGTCATGAACGGGTATATAGCACTCTGGGGCATCCTTTTATTTGTGTGCCTGCCCTGTGTGCATCTCCAGTTCTTTACAAGTGTCTGTGCTGTAGCTGAAACACACTGATTATATAACCTAGCGCAGAAATAACAGGAAATTTTATTTTTTTTAAAACATCTAGAGGAAATGAAGAGATTTTGAATATTATTCAACGTTCTCTTCAAAAAAATGTAAAGATGCATAAATGTGAAACACTACTAGAGAAAAACTGGCTGGCTTAGAACATGGTAAGAGGCAAGAGAGTTTGTGCTTCTGGTTTATTGCCCCAGGCAGCTGTGGTCAAAGCTGCTCCCCGTGCTTTCCTGGCACACTCTTCAGGGTATGGCATACTGGAATTGGTTGGAATTCGACCTCAAGTAGAAGAAAAGCAGCAGATTTATCACTGGAGCACTAAATTTTGGTTTTATACGTGAGAACAAATCCAGGGTACCCTCAGTTAATGAATAACACAGTCAATGGTGATAGCTGGTGATAGTCTGATAAATTTGGCCTTAAACAAAAACTGAACTTTTATTGGTGCAAGCAAGTACCACAAGGGAGTAAAACCATTTTCCCCAGGAAAAACTCCAGCCTCAACAGAACAAAAGAATTAAATATTCATACTATTTCTTGGAAAAAAAAAATCTGAAAAATCATGTTTAAAATCATGTTTAAAAAAATCCCACAACTTTTTCATGCAAAGTTAAAATTTATGAAAGAAAGCTTATACTTTTTGAAAAAGGAAAAAAAAGGGGGGGTATTTAGTCAAAACAAAAATTAAAACCAACTCAAAGAGCTTTGATGGAAATGTTCTCTTTACTTACAAGATGTACAGCCTGTCACTGTGTAGTTCCATTAGAATCAGATGAACTCATCGCAGCAGTGATGCTCACGGTATTATATTCTCCATGGAAAGGCATGGACACTGGAGTTTCATAATAAGGGAATTTTTCTTTGATACAGCAGCTGCATCAGAGCCAATATTACCTGCAAATACATAGTGCTGGTGTAATTTATCTTTGTTTGAAACAATCCATATGGGTACATCCAGTTTTTATAAAAGGACATTCAACAAATAGAGTGGTTTGCAATGTTATTACTTCAATGATGCTAAAATATTGAATACCTAAACACAACATTAGCTAATTAAGTTGGGGGTGATTATTGACTGGAGATAAAGCACACAGTAAGTAAGCATGGATTAAGCCTGCCCTCTTACTGCACCTACTATGGTTGCTCCCTGAATACAATAAGGATGTAGGTTTCCAGGAGATTAAATACAGCAATACTTTGCCCTGGAATCTAAAAGAAGCCCCCCCCC
>VWZZ01005333.1:1815072-1838613 GCA_013399095.1 Psophia crepitans | reverse complement strand
GAGCTTCTTAAATTGCAGGGTGCTGCATAGACTGTATGGAACTTAAGACAATCCTTCTTCACAAGCAAAATCCCTCCAGTAAAACAGTAGTTAGAACTCTGCTCTTAACTGAGAGCACTACTTGGTATACACTAATACATTTTGTACATTTTATCTTTACAAGGCACTGAGAGTAAACCAAAATTCACAAAATGCTGTTTCAAAAGAGAAACTGCACATACATGCCTTCCACACCTGCCTGCACCTCCAGAGCCAGCAGTAATCCCAGCCAACCTGCCCAAAGCAGAGCCATCAGAAAACATGTTCTATGCAAAAGATTTTAATTTTCGAATAGGTCTGCTTTTTCATAGCATTACTGCACTAAACGTAAAAAATAAATCGGTCCCCATATCCATGTTCCTCCAGTTTTAATCGCCTTCCAACCCAAACTGTTCTGTGATTCTATGAATAGTTAGGAAAAACAACCGGGAGCCTGAGAAGAGGTGGGACTGCCCTGCTCTGTGGTACCATAGTCTAAACCAGCTTGCAATTACTGTGAAAATGTTCTTTCACTTGTGCTGGCACAACTCTGTGGGGCTGCATGGTCAGGCTTATCACAGTCTCTTGGTGAAAGATGATGACTAACTCAGTTACTCAGTTTATAGCCACAAGTAATTGTAAAAGCAGCAGGCAAGGAGCTGGGAGCAAGCGGGCAGGGACGCAGGGAACAAAGGGCTGGAGCTTCCTAAACTGCCTTAGCTGTCAAAGAAAATGTTTTGCAGAACTGCATCGGTGCCTGGCAGTTCCTATTGTCCTCACTGTGCCTCAGTAATCAGCTCAAGACAGTCTGAAGACAAATTAGAAAAATACCAACTCTTTTATTAAAAAGCTCATAAGCAAAGGTAAAATCTCCCCTTCATCAAAACCTAGTTCCCTAACGGGATTTTGAGTTAAATAACAAAAAAACAGACAGAAACATTTTATCATTTAAGAAATGCTTACCAGGCGATCAGAGTTGGAAGGCAGGAAATTAATACTCATAACTTCTGATTAGCTTTGTCAGAGGTGTCATGCTCCTCTCCTTTGTGTGACTGACAAAAAATGAAATACAAAGATGCAGAATGATCACCTGGGTTTTGATTTTCCAGGAAATGCTTTTCCCTCCATAAACTCATTGTCCTCCCTTCACAGAATGTATGCATCTGCTAAACTAGAACATAAAGTTCTGGAAATCTGTCTGCCTACATGATGGTATAAATCAGCCTCAGTCACTTTCCTGATGTAATGTCTTGGACAGATCCCTTCTGATTTCGTGAACAGGATTTTGGAACAACCAAAGAGAAAATAGACTGCCCTAATTAGTGCACCCCATCATTTACATTGAGCCTTGCTCATTGTAAGGCAGGACCTCATGAGTGTTACTGAGTGTTATGTTAATGCCCAGACACATTGTACATGCTCTGTAAAGCTGATAGTTAATATGAGGTAAAATGCAGCAACAGGGAGAATACAAAAACACTTATGCAAGAAACTGTGGAAAACTGCAAAATACTGGAATCCAGTTATGGGTTATTATTTAATTCAAGTAGACAGTATTTCTCAGTCTCTTAAGGAATGAAAAATTAAAACATGTAATAAACCCTACATCATCATTGTGTGTCTTGTTTACTGTTGGCTTAAGGTATGAGCGCATTAATGATTACACACTATGGCAGCCTGGCTTGGAGATGTGCCTTTGCAAAACTGAGAGAGACGCTGCAAAGGAAACATTCGTAACAGTATTTTTCTGAGCTTTATTAAAAATATACATAACTTACACAAACGTAATAATAACATACATAACTGCCAGCAATTCATGCAATATCATTAAGATATGTATTAAAAATGTCTTATAAGATCAAAATGTCTGCTTACAGGAAATGTTAGGCTCTCCTTATGATTAACAGGATGGCAATTATTAGGGGAATGATTCAGTCATGCTATAACCCCTATGAACTGAATGAACTAACCTCTTTTGAGTCAATCTCACACCTAGCTAGGAGAAAAGAGTCCGACCCAAATAATCCATAATTAGATCATCAGCTGCTAACACTATCGATCTCCTGAGATCTGGGGTGGCCTGAGCTGCCCTCATTCTCCAGCTGCACCTCAGAGAACAGACTTCATTCTTGAAAGAAAAGAGAAATTTTTAAGAGACATGTGAAATACTAAAATAATGATGTTGGATATCCATCTTCTTGGAAGTATCTTAATTTGTTGCTGCTATAGAATCAGAAATCAGATTATGACTTTGTCAAGCAGAACAGCAATTATATTATTGCTTATATAATTGGGGGTCTGCTTGCTGCCTTTTATTATACCTTGCAGGAAAATTCAGGTGCTGTTCAAACAAAGTTCTTAATACCAGGTTCAATCTCCAAAATCACTACACAAAAGTTCAACTGCAAAGACATTCTTCGTATAAATCCATTTTTAGAAAGCAAAAAACCGGATCAATACTGAAGTTATAAAAGAATGAATTTCTGTATTATTCTCATGTATTGGGTATTTAATGTCTATTGCCTTTTAAGAACATGATATTCTTGGAAAAATTTTAATTGGTACACTGTTTCTTGTGCTACCTTTCCAGTGGTCAGTACACAAATGTAGTGGGTTATGGCTTTGAAATTTCACAATGATCTCTCTTAAAGAAAAAAATAAATATTTCCATTTTAGTAGCTAAATTAAATTGAAAATGTTATGTGCAAAAATTTTAATTTTATTTAGAATATCTCATTCACAGCACAGCTCTGATGACTATTAAATCTGTCTGGAAAAAGAAAACCTTATTGATATCAGGTACAAATAAAACTCATTCCTTTCCAAAAACACCTATATTAAATCCTTTCAAGCACTAACATACTGAGGCACAAAGGATCCTTCAGAAAGATCAGAAGGCCCTCACACTAACTGCAGAGTTTTTTTCCTCATTTCTCTGGCATATGTTGTATCAGAAATCACAGTTAAAAGAAATTTCAGGCTCAAAATTGAAATCTTTTCTCACATTTAACTCAGCCAAAATTCCTGTGATGGCAGAATTAAATTTGGGTTTGTTCTCAAATGGTAAGGAAGCTACAATATGGAACAATTACCATATCTTTTACTCCTAACTACAAAGACTGTTTCTCTGAACATTTACATCATCTTAAAGAGTCATCGGTAGCTGTCAAATAAGTCCATTGTCTCTGCCCAGAATTTCTTCTGAATTTTTGGAGGAACTTGCGTATGCACTGATCTAGAAGAGCTAATTAATCTCTTTTTTTGGTAAAATGCAATGAGTATAACAGATGGGAAGTGATATTCACTTATAAACACTTACATGTAAGCAGTATCTTAACCTCAGCTGAGACTCTCTTTTTCCTACAACAGACAGAAAGGTGGACTGCTACCTTAGGGCCAGATCAGGCACCACATCAAAAAATTAAAATTCCACACTGGTCAGACTCAGACTGGAGAGAGAACAATTTTGGTGATTTCAGTCTCTTTGTCTTCTGTCAATATTTTTTATTTTCTTGCAGTAAAAATATCTCTAGAGGAAAAGTTCTCACTGCATGTAACTTTTTTTCTGTTGAGTCATTTGGTTTGTTTATATATCCTGTGTAGAGGTGCAGCTTTACAAAATGCCTTCTGCATGCAGGAAGAACTCCCCTCTGAACAGATTCTCTACCTGAGCATCAAGGAAAGAAATAAATCGGTAGCTGATGACATTTCAAGGGCAAGGAGAAAAACTCTTCAGAGGAGAATTATCTGATTTGGTTCATGTTTATTTTTACTTGTATCTAGCAATTTGCTCGCCAACAGAAGATGCTTATTTGCAGAACAGAAGACTGTCCTCTTTTTGGACTGATGCCTGATCTGGAGAAAAGGTGCCACTAAGGACAAGAGGTATGTCTTAAGCATGTATTAGCTAATGTAATAGATGCCTAGTGTTGTAAAGGCAATTGTGTGTGTCATATATGTTCACTAGATAAGGACAACTTCTTCATTTCTGCCAGTCACAGCTTCTTATCCACTAGCTAACATAGGCTAAATCTGCCTTACACTCTGGAGTACATATTCCAAAGCAAGATATTTCACATGTGGAATTTCAGAATTAATTATTCCCAAGTAACTTGTGTAGAGAAGCTCTAGGGTACAGCTCGGCTCATTTATTTCACACATGCTTACTGCCAAGTTAGAGGGCTTTACAATTTCACAAGAGATCTTCTCCTTTCAGGAACTGTTTGGAGAAACTTTTCCAATTCTAGTATCCTGTAATGAAGGTCTGAATAACTCCAGGTTGCAAACTGAAGTAAAACAGATTGTAGTAGACTGGTGAATAGGTTAAGAAGCAGAAGAGACCTGTTACTTTTTGCTGCAACTGAATCACTAAGAAAAATGGAAAAGGGAAAAAAATCTATTTCCATCTGCTTAAGGCTCAACCCTTATTTTTAGGTTATTTCTACTGTTGTGATTTTGTCTTGCAAGCTCTTTCATGTAAGATACCAAATAATGTCGAGTTACTGGTGTGCCAGCTATGGTATCCAGTAGTTACTGAATATAAATCTGAGTGTTTGCGTTCTCCAAGTCTTTGCCTCAGTAATATCTTTAAACATAATAGTCTCTGCCTGTTGGCTTGTTTTCTCATGGGGAGGGTGACAGAACATTTTGTGTTCTCTTATCTTCAATAGCAATGAAACAGGAGGAGCTCCACAATGCGAAACCAAATCTACTGCTATTAATACAACATCCCAGCCACACAGAAGAGATTTGTTTATTTACCAAAGCTAGAGATGCCTCTCTCTGACCTTTCCAGAGCTTGTGTGCTTTAGCTGGGAATGGATTCCTCAGAACTGGGTGCTCTTTTTAAAAATATACAGTAAAAAACATACCCACACATCCCCAAAACAGAGCCCAGGCTATATCCCAAACTGTATGAAATGACACACAGCTTTGAATACTTAGAATAAGTCTAACTAGGGCACAGTCCATATTCAGTTTTGATTATTTTGCTACCGCACAGAGACCAGTCAGCTTTCCAAAGCCCACTCGTCTTTTCTACTGCCACTCAGCGACACAGTTGGCTGACTATAACCATACATGGACCCACTTTCTGTACAAGGCCTAACATCTCCCTGCAACCTAAGAAACCTGTCAGGATAGATTTTTTTTTCCTTCTCTGCATAATTAAAAAGTGCTTTAGACTGTAAGGTATTGGTTTTGAAAAAACAAAACAACAGATTGCCTTCTTCTGGAATTCACCCTGCTTTACACCATACGCAAATAAATTTTTCTAAACTACTTTTTTCACATTTTGCTGTATTTAGTGACCTATCTGTACAACTTAAAACAAAATAAAAATCTGCAAGAGTTAAGTTTTGCCCTAACATTAAGGATCCGACCTGATTTAACCTCATAGACTCACAATCCATTGTGTTAAGCTGGTACATCTCTAGTATAGAAAGAGCCTCAGAGAGCTTCCAGGCTAGCTTTGGTGATCCTTGTTGGACAAGTTTAAATTTAAGTTACCAGAAGCAGCTGACCTGCAACACAGTTGGCAAAAATGAGTGAGGGCTGGCTCCTCAGCCATCTAGTTCTCCAGCTCGGCATATTAATTCAAACCACCACTGATTTTGGTACCTACTCTGTGACTGATATTTTAGTGTAAGCAGGCTATTAATGAATTATAGAGGCAGACCTGGGAGTAGAAGCTGGAAACCAGGAAAGGAGCTGGCCCTACATGTCCTGATTTGAAAGCAATAATCACTGAACAATATATAAAAGGAAAACAACAGTTATGCCATCTCCTCCTCCTCCAATCGAGTTACAACAGAAGGCAGCACAGTCCTAGGAAGACCCGGTCTTATCTGACAGCTGTCAGATAAGCTCTGAGCATGCTTGCTTAACTGAAACTTCCATAGACTGAGGCTGTAGATGCCCGCCTGAAATCTCAGTCCGGGTTTAAGGCACTGCAGTCAGTTCCCTGCTCCTGCTGTCCCTGTCTTTCTGCAGCTGCGCCATCCCTCAATAGTGTTGGCACCAGTGCTCATGCAGCAGAATTGCAAGGCGCATCACAAAGCTGTTCACCTGACAAGCAACGCAGGAAGGAAAAAAAAAAAGAAGAGCCAGCCATTTCAGCATTCAGTTCACAGTGTGACTGACCTGTCTGTCAGCGATACAGGTAGAATCACTTGTAGGGCTGAACACCAAATCTACCTGGTTAAAATCAACTTTTTCTTCCCTGGATAACTTTCCAGTGCCTGCATTCATACAATGAAAGAGGATACAGGGATGGAAACCAGCAGCAAGGTGTAAGGTGGGAGCACGACTGCTTCTTTTGGCAGAAGTACCAGATTTGAGGCAGCTTAAGTTGTTTATTGAGCTATGTCTTGTGTCAAAGTATTTTTTTAATTACCACATTACTTACTGTTTTCTATGCTTTACATACAGGGTTCTGTGGTTTGGCAATGGCAGTCACCTATAGAATTAGAAATAAAAGCCAAGAGTCCAAAATAAGTGTCTTTTCTCTATAACCATCGGGCAATATTATCTATAAATAAAACCTTACAAATATTATTCTGAACCACATAGCAGCTTGGAAGGCCAAAAAACTGTCTTTCATTACTCTAGAAACTACTTCACACTTTTGAAGGAACTGGTTTAGCAGTGATGCATCCCCTCATGCTCTGACCAACTTCACACTTTATTTTTTATCCAAATCTAAGTAACAGGCTTTGGGGACCTTGTCTGTATTCCTTCCTACTCAAGTCTGTTCCCATCTGCCTGATCCCCTCAGTGACTTTATAATACTTCTCTTGTGTCACCAGAACTACTGCTGCCTCCCAGTCAAACTTCCCACACTGGTCTCTAAAACCGCACTCCCTGCTTTTGCATGTGCAGTTTCTGTATCTGCAAGTGCATGAATAAGGTCTTGTTTGTATGCACAAAATTTACTATGACCATTTTTACAATTTGGGTTCAGGCAGAGAACTCTGTACACATAGCAAAGCCCTGTCTCCATGGAAAACTGCCAAAAACCATCTGATCCCGGTAATTAGGGGAAGGTTTTGTGAGGAACCTGTGGAAAGAGGTCCCTCACCCCGCCTGATTCGCAGCTGGGGTTTCTCCCTGGCAGTTGAGACCGGTGATGTGAGAGGTTAGTGGAGAGTGGGAGCAGATTCCTGTGGGGCTTCACCAGCCAAATTCCTATCTAGCTAAAGGTTGCTACAGCAACTCTGAGCCTCCTGAGATACAGAAATTATTGCAATGGCTGCTGAAATGCCTCCCTACTGCTCTGAGACAGGATAAGGAAAATCCTTCCCTTTGATACAGAATGGTTACCCACTGCCACATTTTTTTACATCAGCTCTATCCAAGCACCAGGTTTCCTGGAACTTGCTCAGGAACTGATGGCTACCTTTCCCTCCAAAGCAAGATGCAGTTCCTCGTTTGCATGTAATGCAAACCTAGAGATAATAAACCTAAACACCACACAACAAGGACTATGGTTCCAACATGTTTTTCCCATGGAGACAGTAAGAGAAAGAACAAATCGTATGACAAAAGTTAATATACTACTGAGTGGGCTGAACAGAATATAGAAATCTGTACAAAGCAAAAATATGTATTCGCCAGACTACAGTTTGTGGTTTTCAAAAACCACATAGATAAAAAAAAAAACCCACAAACAAAGCAAAACAGGACAAAAACCCTCATAGCTTCTCAATGACTGTCCAGTAGTTTTTGGCTGCCTCCAGCCTGCACATGTTTTCCTCTGGCATTTGGCCCACTCACAGGTCGTTCAGTCCACTGGACTACGTAATAAATACCAGACAGAGATGATGCTTTAGACAGAACAGGAACACTTGTGACCGAAGCAAGTCCTGAACCTAGAATGGGGTGGACTGAGGATAATCAGGGCATAGAAACAGCAAATATAAGCGTACACCACAAGTGGAAAAGCTTTCTCAAAATTGCTCCCATTTCCCTCTTCACTTTTCAGCAACCTAGTTTGCTCTAGAAGACAAAGATGAAAACAGCAGAATCAATTATCTGAAGTAGTACCTGTGCTTACCTGCAATAACAGGATGACTTTTAAAATTATTTCTTTAAGAAAGAAGTCACAACTTTTATACAGCCGCTCAATGTAAACCTGAGCATGGCATTTTGGCCACAACAAAAAGGACCAAATTCCCCTGGGTATAAATAAACCCAGGAAAATCGATACAGTTACCTCCTGGCTGAATCCGGCCCAACATGCCCAGAACGTCCTTTGGGATTGTTCAGTGCAAAATAATGCACTAATCTGCTCTGCAGTTACCAAATGCTGTAATGTTAGGTGGCAGCATGTGGCATTTTAGATTTTCTGACACAAGCTTGGTCTCTTGTTAATAGAGTATTTCATTGGTTTCTTACCTTTCGCCAGGTCTATGAGCTTTTGGATTAACTCTGAAAAGCTGGAGAACAAACTATGCTTTCAGTATGCCAAAATATCTTACTCAAGTCAGATAATTTTTTTTTACTTTCCTCAGTTTACTGTCTACTGTGAAGATGGTTCTCAGAGATCAAAACCAGCATATAATGTTTAAAACAAAACATTTGTTAACTAAGGATTTCCTGGATTTTTCTGCTTTCTTATTTATACTACGTCCTGGACCTTGTGAAATCACTGTTTAACTTCCAGTGTTATTTATGGAAGTCAGCCTGTTGCTGTTTCCAGATCTTACAGAGAATTTCAGTTTGCAGTTTCAGTACCAGGTGCCTAGTCCTGGCTTAATCAACTAAAAAGTAACATACAGTAAGTACTTAACCCGCTCACACCCCGTCTGAAGATTCACAGGTAGGATCTTTTTCTAGGTCTAAGCTACCTCATTGGAGTCAGGTTCCTGAGTCCTGAAAGCTCCTCTTCTGCGACAATTTAGAATTTGGGACTGTACAGCCTTTTCAGTGCAGCAGAGGTGAATGCTAGTTTCGGAGCATTTCTGTTGTGCACAGAGAGAGATTTGAAATATTACCCTCTCAGTTATGAATACAAAAGACTAAATGCCTAAGTGTGGAAATAAATTTTAGGAAATGAACAATTTTTATGAGGCTTTGCACGCTGCCACTATTGATCAAACCTTTTCAATCCACGAAAGAAGAAGACAAGGAATAATGCTTTAGCACACTGGATCCAACTTATGTGCTGTCACTGCGTCTACTCTGACTTACAACCACGGTGAAAAAATCAGCTTAAAGTGTTACCCTCCTCAACATATGGGCCCTGGATTTGCAGGCTGTAGCACTATGTGCTACCATTCACAGCTGCATAAACTAAGCGCACAGTACTTTTTAAAGTGTTAGCACATCAGAAATCAACTATTTACATTCATTTTGCCTGAGCAGAAATGACCAGATATATGGTACAAGGCAGTAGAGAATCAGGTCAATGAAGTTTACGGGACTGCTGTCTAAGCAAGGTTGTTAATGGCTGCACAATACGGAGCATTAATGAACAGAAAAGGATGAGAGAGAGAGCAATAATAAGTAACTTATTTAAAACTCTGTTCAGGTGCTCCCTTACCTTGCAGTCTTCTTGTCTGACAGCTATAACTTTATGTCACATTACAGAAGACACACGGCATCATAGCTCAGACTTCAACATCACACCAACATCAGTTACAGCCACTCAGGAGCCTTCTAGGATGACAGATAAAGGTTACAATCTGCTGATGATCCATCTAGATGTTAGCTGGATGGAATATCATCACTTTCAAATGCTTTTTTCAAAACCTGGAGAAATACACCCCAAAAGTCTTTATTTAAAAGAGAAAGTATTAAGACTGCAAAATCAAGGATGCACTGAAATTAGAAAATTTTAGGGTTAGAAAAAGAAGCCAGGAATAATGTAATTAAAGATTACTTTAGGGCATATACATGGAAAGGCAACCTTTATTCTGGCATTTTCTTACTTGCAAATTATTCATATTTTGGCAAAGATTTCGTATATGTAAAATGTATATATTATATATAGAACTGAATTAATCTCTGATATATTTTTCCTCATAAATACAGTTTCTTGTTTCCATGCTAGAATCTACAGCATTAACATATTCAGATGCCAGTTGCTGGATCTATTTGCTTCTTGATAATCCAAAGGCTGAGCCTGGACGTGCTCAGCCTCTCCAAATTTCAGTCTTATCTAGCATTTTTTCTCAGCCACCCAGATAAATTATCTCAATGTCCTGAGGTAAAGTTATTCTCTTGTCCAGGGGCTATGGATTGCTCAAATTTTATTTTTTTTTTCCTTCATCTGCCACACAATTATGAGCTCAAGCGTTAAGACTGATGAACAGAATATTTTTCTCTATTTCACTCACTTGATTTTTAGAAAATGTGTAATGCTGTACCAAAAATTTCTAAATAAAAGAAATAGCTTTAAAAACACTGCTTTAGCAGGAGCATGGCTGATTTATTTCAGTGTGCAACAAGGCACTTAAAGAACACAGTGAATCTGAAAATAATCTTTATGTAGAATTAGAAAAGTGGAAGAAAGACTGGAGAAGAAGACCCACTAATTCATCTTCTGGCAAATCACCTAAGAATGTGACATATTCATTTCCACTTGAACAGATTATTTTGTTCTCCAGAAAAAAAAAGAAAAAAGTTTCCTTTGAGTTAATAAATTCTAAAAGAAAAAAATAACATATTTAACTTTAATCGCATTCAAATTTTGAATTATATACATGGTCCATTTTCATTCATGTCCCCTTTCTGTAATATAAATGTTCTGCAAAAGCAGCAAAACCGCTCTTTGTTGCGCTGTTGCTGTTCATTATCTCCAAGCCCTTTAAGTGGAAGTAAGTTGCTCTGTTTATTACGCAAACACTTCAGTCCCATTTAATTCAGAGAAAACAGGCACTCAGGCTTCTGTTAAATCTGAGAGCAGAGCACAGAGCCTTCAGTATTCCATGTGCACACGCGTTCCTTAGCCTTCTTCCTTCTTTCCTGTGTATGTACGCATTCAGGGAAAAAAAAAAAAAAAAGGCAGGCCTTGCACTAAGCATCCTCTGACATGCTTAGAGAACTGATGTGTCCACAGACCACAAAAAAACATATATTCAAGACACCAAGAACACTAAACGTGTTAGGATCAGGAAATTCTAATTGCCTCCACTAAGAGGTTAACGAAAGATAATTGTGTGCATTTGCTGTTTGTTACTCAAATATCACTTCCTTATGATAATATGCATTACTTAACCTGCAAAGGTCAATAATTACTCTTTAGTTCCTTCCAAATGCCTGTGCAATGAACTTTGCCATTTTTGATACAGATTTCTCAGCAAAGAACTGGTGGTACAGGTTTGAGGCTTAGAACGCCTCTCAACCTGAAAACACCTTTCATGACAATGTATTTCTAACACTATCCATAGAGCTTTATAACTGTGAGACCTAAACAGAGACTTCCCTGTGGTGTTCATTCACAATTTGCACAGAACCTAGCAGAAGCTAAGCGCATAAGGAGTTCAATGACTGCTGTTTGAATCCTCTTGCACTATAAGCGAGTAGCCAATGTATTGAACCTGAAACACAAATGCAAAGAGGTTTAGGAAAACTGAGATATGCTATCATCTGAAGTGTGACAATGGTTAACAACAGTTTGGATGAGCAACTTACTCTTCACTGACAATTGCATCACTTAAGAAAAAAAGAGAATCTAAGGTGGAAATACTGAAGGTCAACAGCTTGTCAAAACTGCATAAATACAAAGAGAATGCTATGAATGAACTCAGTCCTAATCCTGTGAGCTAAACTACACAGCTGCTGACTCCCCTTTTCACCCGTGTGGTGCTCCACCAAAACCAGGCATGTTTGTATGGATACTCAATGCAGCATACAGGTTTGGGGGCTATATTCTGAATCAGTGTGGATAGTTTGAATAGCACTAGAAATCTCCATGCAAACCAGGACAGCAGGGTTTAACTTAGCAGGTAGTGGAATGCACAAGCACAGCACAGAGACAAGACGGGGGAATTAAGCTGCTGGCAAGTAGCAGCTGAAAGCTGATTGAATACAACAGATTGGGCTTTCATACTGGACAGATAGGCAGCAGCTATTTAAATGGAGTATTAACAGTTTTGCTCTTAATTATTTCCAAACCTTCCAGCTAATGCATACTCGATGCAATATGTATTTTTGGCCTCAAGTAATTATTTGCTGTTTCTGTATGAATGCAGTCAAAAGAAAGCCGAATGGTTTGTTGAGAATTTCTGCCTATTTAAAATCATCTTTGTAAGTGCCTGACTTCTTCAAACAGCTGTCATGTAAGTAACTGAATATATACCTCACAAAAATGTTCACTTTCTTCATTTCAAGTGGAATTTCTTTCTGAAATGACACTGCCCTGCAAGCCAGCAAATGGTCATCATTCTGGCCCAGTGGCAGGTGGAAAGCCATGAAACTCCAGAGCTAAAAGTGGAAACTTTATGCCTTCAGAAAAGGGAGATTCCTGTCTTGCCAGTTAGGTATCATTTACTTTTTGGTCTGGGAGGATCCGAGATTGTGGCATTTCTATGTATAGTACAGCTTTTTCTAGAAGTTTCTGAAACTATATTACTTTTATCTCAGATACTTATGTAATTAGTCATGTGTAAGTCACAACAGCTGGTTTACACCTCAAAGAATAATAATTGTTAACAAAAATGTCAAACCTCCCCCAAATATCTCTGAACTAAGAGAATGACCTTCCAAAATATGTTTCAGCAGACTATTTTAATTGCAGCTACTTCCAAAAGTGAGTATTTGAGCTTTGTTTTCATATCTGTATTTTCTATACATTCTCCTTGATATTCTCTTTTTATAAAGTATCTGGGATCTCTCATCAATACTAATCTGTTATGGATCCAGGGTAGATACACAATAGCACCTGTGACAAATGGGACAGAATGTACTACATGACGTTCATTCAGCTTGCGAGAGGACAGACGGATAAAGATTATAGCAGCATAAAGTAAAAAAGGTTCATGTAGACAACACATGATCTAGCGTAAAGACTCCTGACTGGCACAAAGCCAACCCATCAAAAAATCTGATACATATTTTTACTGTCACGGTGAATTTATAGCCTGAGATTTTTATATTCCCTTCATAAAAAAAACCCCTTCAATGTCTGCTTTTTATTTCATCATACTCAGGAAAGGAAGAATGTCCTCTCACCAAACTGAAGTGAGAATGAATTTAACTGAGCTTCTTTCCTAATCAGAATAATTGAATTGATTCTCCTTTGAGCCAAAACAGAAAAAAATAAACTATTGGTCCTGCTTCAGTTTACCACGCTCTTCAGACTTCTTTTTTGATGATTCAGAAGGAATTAAAATGTACAGAAAGAGTAACAAATGGCAATCTTGTATGTGTCAGCCAGGATCAAACAAAAGGATTAACTGGAAAGTCACAGTTTCAGGTGGCGACCACGGCTTTTCAAGTAAAAATTGTAAACGTATAGGAAAAAAAGGATTTAATGAGAAAGTTGGACACAGCACTAACAATTGAGATGCATTCATACATCCCTAGCCACATGGAAAGACATAGGTCTCTCTCTTTCCCATCAGCCAGGATGTCTGTACAGAACCAAGAAGCTTAGAAGCAATAGATGTTACGGGCTACAGCACATCATATTCAGCACAAAATGGCTATGAAATGCCCAATTTTAATACTCTGAGGCCTTAACAGTTGTCACAATGTAGAACTACCCTAAAGTTGTCTGAACATACTGAATGCTCCAAGTTCTCTTATGGACGATGAGCATCCACAGCCTTTGACAGAATACCTGCCCAATTACCATGGCTCGGTGAATGTGGAGAAAAGTGGTTCTTGCTTTTAAAGGTCAGTCTAAGCAATGGAGATCTTCCAGCTTTGCAAAGCAGCATGGAGTTCTGCACAGAAAATATGAATTAGCAAATCTGCTTATCCCTTCCTACAGTTGTCATAAACAGCTGCTACATTGAGGCCAGAAACAATTCATGTCTTTACCATTCTCAACGAGACTTTCATTTATCTTTCTTCTTGGTCGTTTCTGTAACATTTGAAATGCAAAAACTCTTGTATGTGCAAGGTAATCAAGTTCACATTTGGGAATGGTACATGAACTCAACATACTGCCCTGAGGCTTAGGCCTGAAGGAATTTCAACTGTGCAGAGATGGAATACGCGAAGACAGAAATACGAGGAACGTGGTGACATTGCTAAGTGTAAGAATAGATGGGCATTATTGGATCGATAAAAATAGCATGAGGAGGTAGAGGTGCATGTAAAATGATACAATTTCTGCTTCACACTCCTTTTGCACAGGTATAAAGAGCTACACAAGCATTCTCCCCAGATGAAGGCAGCACTGACCAGTACAGCTGAGCCAATGTGGGGCAGCAACAACGCTTGCTGTATTCTTTCAGTGACTGCTGCAAAATTTCTAGCTGTTACGCTTAAATTATTCCTGGAGTACCTGGTGCTCCTCCTCCACTTCTGCATGGCTTATTAAAGCTACAACCTGGCCCTAATTTTGCAGTTAGTCTCAACAAGCACAGTAAACAGTCCAAAGCATTTCTGGCACAGTGGAGCAGACGTGAGCAAGAATTGTCATTTAGCAGTTGCTATCCAAAAAAGACAGAATATATTTTCCAGTTATGAATTCTGGATAGAAGTTATGAACTCCAGATAGACAGTTTGGACTGTACCTTCCATTTTAGCTAGAGATGGGAAACAGATTCTTGAATTTGCAGTCAGAACAAGGTAGGACAATGTCTGCTGATGCTTTTGCTTTCTGTTTGCAGACACTGGAAAAGAAAACCTGTTTTCCCCACAGGGAATCGAGTTTTAATCCAAGCTTCATTTCACTACTCTGTTGAAGGCAACACTACATAAATGTGTCCAAAAAGCGCAACTTGGTACTGTATGTTTTTCACATATTCTGTGCTATAAACAAGAAAATTAGATTATTTCTTTTTTCATTTTATTTAATCATCCTCTCATACTTCATATTTAACTGTTTGTCTGCATATCGCTATATTGTCTTTGAATGCTGTTGCTAAATGCCATTATTTTTATTGTACAAATGGGGCATAGAGAGACAAAATGCTTATTCACATGGGCCAGTGTTAGAACTGTGGGGTTTTTTAATTCTGATCCACTGTTCATTAACAGAAAATTCAGAATCTTCATCTACTATGCACTTGGATTTAAACTATTATTTTGCCCAGTTCAAAGATACCATATCATGTCTCCAGCTGGCTTTCTCTTAGAGCTATACAGCTGGAGTACAAAAGTGTTCTGAAATGTCCCAACTGAATTTCAAATGAATATCAGAAATAGGCAAGGATATACATGATGCATGCAGAATATGTATCTAGGGAAATCACAGAAGATCTAGTTTCCACTAGTTGGTTATACATAAATTATTTAGGCAATCTTAGTAAGCCTGTTGATTAGCTGGAGGCAAAGATATCTATTTTAGGTGTACTTAGGGTCAGGATTAACTCATGGAACTTGGATGGCATTGCCCATAAAACAGCTAGAATCATTTCAGCAACCTCATTCAAAAATTAGGTAGTTGTCTTTTTTTTATCACTTCTTTTTTTTTTTTCTTAGTTTTCCTTAACAAAGAGGACAAGATTTTTTAAAATCATGTGATAAATGTCTTACAAAACTACACTAGAAACTATTTAGGGTGACTGGAGAAGAAACAGGACTGGGAGCCAGGAGACTATTTCTATTTCTAGTTCTGCCATAGCCTGTGTGACTATGACTTTGAACCTCAGCTCTCGTTTTTGTGAAATGGGGATGATCATACTTACTGTTCTCTCAGGGATATTGTATAATATAAATTTCATTAAGATTTATGAAATACTTGAGGTCCTTGATTAGAAGAAGTTGCAAATGCAAATTATTAATCAAGTAACAGTAATCACAGTATCAGCACCACTATTAATAATAATAATGTTTGTTAATGTTATTAATATTGAATTACAAGCTCGATAGCATTGTTTTCATAAAAAGCCCAACCTGCACATAGCAGGAAGATCATTGTAGCACACTTCTAGGAACAAGAATGCTGCCGGCATTGTTTCAACATGGGAGTGGAAAAGAATTCTCTAAGTTCTCCATCTGAGCAATCGTAGGTGGTAAAAATGAATATCTTTTCAATAATGCTTTGTGACATAGGAGCAGAAGCAGCGTTAAGAGCTTAACAGTATTTTTAAAATATGACTCAGGAGATGTTTTCTTTTTCTGACAGAACTGAGGAAAAAAAACCCCAAACCAAAACCACCCAGGAGTGAAACAATCTTTAGAAACACAGAACCTTGATATAGAACAAGTATTGTAGGTCAGGATAATTTGAGTTCCCATCCAATACCATTGACATATAAGAAATCTATGCATAAATAACAGAGAAAAACAGATCTCTTATATTGAAAGCCTTGAGCTCTGACAGATTAATTGTAAGAATTTTTGTTCTGTGAGTGACCAAAAATTGCCATGGGTAATTTGGGAGGTTAAAGCCCCTTGGAAAATTTATCATTTTTGTGAAATACCTATATAGATTGTATTGAATGGTAGAAATGACGTGAGGAAGCAGCAACACTGAGGATCAATATAGCATTTATTCTACTAAAGGAAAATATGTTCAGATTTGGTTAGAGTCACATAAATAGCAAATGAAGGCAGTCTGGCAGTTTCTCTTTTCCTCCTGAACAGCCCACATTAGGAAGCAGGTGTGAAGACCTTACAAAAGGTAGCAGATGACAGATGCAGTGTAATTGTACCCATTAATCTTACCACAGAAATATTGGGGTTTTTAAAAAAAACAAAACCATGTGGATTGTGGGTTACGCAGATTTCTGATGGTTCAGACGGGAACAATTTAACTGGTAAACCAAACAAAGCATTTAGTTTCTATCCCTCTTTTTTTCTTACTTCATGAAAGAAAAAAGAATTCAACATAAAATAATTTTATATTAAACAGAATTTTGGAAATTATATTTAATATACCACATATATTTAATATACCACGTATTTAATATACCACATAGCATTAGGTTGATGGTTGGACTTGATGATCTCAGAGGCCCTTTCCAACCTTAGCGATTCCATGATTCTATAACTGCAGTATGTTACTTCAGTATGTTACTAATGACTATGAGTTTGGAGGAAATCCTCCATAAGAAACACAGAAAGTAACTTCAGCTTGTGTCATATCACGAAATGTCACAAGTCTATTAAAAGTGGTAGTCATGTGCCATTAGTCCCAAACAATGGCTGAAAATGAAGTAATCTCCATGACTAAGAAAAGCTTTTCAATCTTACATTATAGCTACTCACCTACATGGAGTGCATCTGGATGTCTTCCTTTCAATCTCAACATCAGAGAGAGTGTGACTCTTCACTGTGATTCAGTAAATATATGAAACAACAGATACCCGTTGTATGGTAGAACTGTTCATGGTACAGTACTATACCACTGAAAAAAAGGAAATATATATATTGTTTATACCACCTCAATTACAGACTCTGATAGGTCAAGAATTAAAAAAAAAAAGGTTGAAAACCAAGTAATTCAGATGGTTCACTTTAACCAAAGAGTCTCACTATACAAAGCCTGAGTAAATAGAAGGTGGAAAGATAAAAAACTGGCATCACTGAGCTACCTTTTGGTTGTCATTGCTGCTCTTAGGTGAATATAAACATCAAGATGAACAGACTAATACAAAAATATGAAAAGTGTAGCTGTTGGTGTACTTTTCTTGAACATACATTCCTTCATCCACCCTATCACAGACAGGATCAAAGCACTGCGGATGAGTACAAGCCACTCTGCTTTGTTTTCAGTGTACAAGACTTGGTTCTGTTCCCATAAATATCTATGAAGCGGGAAAGGAATTCGAATTTACAGTGCCCCTAGAGATGGATACAATGATACTATTAATCTACAGTAATTATTGCCCTACCTTGTAGCTGGTAGTTTCTAGGACTTGTCATTAGCCCGCTAAGTAACAGGCTAGCTCACTTGAACCTGACTAATATAAACCAGTGTGCATTACATGTTGAAGAAAGTGCAAGGTGAACTCTAAATGCTATGTTAGCATTTCTGTTTCTTACATACTCAAGAATCTCAAAAAGAAACCATCCAAAATAATTAACTGAAGTTTTAAGACTGCAAGAAAAGAGGCTGTATTGTGTGTTTATGTGTCCTAACTCGGGACTGGTCCTGTTCTCCTGAATGTAAGAGACACAGATTGATAGCTTCAGAACTGAACTAATTTCTGTGCTCAGAAGTGGTGGCCCATGTCCTATAGCAAAGTAATTCAACTTTCATTGCACTGTTAAGTTCCACAAGTAAGTAAGTACTAGTATGATCACAGCTATGACATCCCAATTATACCATCAACTTGTTACAGATATAAAATGTAGGGCAATTTTATAACACCTTACCAACATCAAACTCCACCATTTTATAAATATTGTGCCTGAGCACCCGTCCCCCTTACAAGCTTGGTGGTAGCCCTAGCCCCTTCTACAGAGAGTAAAATTGAGATCCAGAAGCACACAAGGGATATTTACACAGGAAAAAATGGCAGCTAGCTGCCAAATTAATCAGAATTAGACCTTAATTAGATGGAAAATTCAGGTCAGGATGAGATAAGATTTCAAATCTCATGGGCACCAACCAGTGCTTTATTTCTGAAGCTGTGTGTTTGTATGATAGCAGTCAAGCTGATTTCCCTTTAAGACAAATGACTTGGCCATCAAATAAGGATAAATTATTTTTTCAGATATGCATGATGAATCTTGGTTCTGATATAATGTTGCTCTCTCCCATACTTCTCGATCTTCTACTGACGTCAGCATTAGAATAGACAGATTTTTTCAAACAGGGAAATGGAGATTATTGTGGCAAATACTCTAATGGAGTTTTCGGTGGCAAACCAAGTGACTAGCAATAGGACACAGAAATAAAAGAAGAAATCTACCAAGCCAAACTGTGATCTCTTACAGTTACTGTCACTGAGATCAGAATCTGTCTCACTGTCTCTTTTCCACAACCAAGGCAGCAAGCAGCTGCTTTGTGCAGGAACAGTGATCCAGTTCTAGAAATCTCCCAGCAGCAACACTATCTTTTGTATTCACACTCTCTCGGTCTTGGTGGAAGTCAAATTCTACCTGCTGCTGATACAGGAACACATATTGCCTAGGAATAAAAATTATTCAGTACAAACTCAGATTATCTTTATTATCAAACTTCAAATTCTTATTTTATCGCTGATTTTTCTACTGGGTTTGTGTAACTGTTTCATCTCAGTATTTTTTTGCATTTTGCTGTTTAAGCTATAAGCTTCTTAAAGGGGGAGAGGGGAATAAAAAACCTTGACATAATACCATGAAATCAAAGAGCAAGCTGACTGGAAAAACAGTTACTATATTTAAACTGCATTATCCTATGACAGAACTGCAGTTTTAAAACCTTTCCACTTTGATACAGCACTTTTGCAGTATTTTAATATATCTTAGTAGATTTCAAGTGGCTGCAACGTTTTAATAACCATAATTTAAGAGGAATAAAATAGTACTGTAGGAGAAAGAAACAATGCCCCCATTTGTCACTCATGAAAACTTGTATTTGAAATCAGCTGGGGTAATAAGAACAATGAGTTTGGTGGTCTCAACCTAAGTCCCATTAGGCAATTAGCCAGTCTGCAAAAATCATGACATAATTTGGCACAGTTAAGCAGAATGGTATAACTTTCTCCCCTGAAAGAGATCCAGGCCTGAAATTGGAAGCTACTGCAGGTCAGCATTCAGGTGTATTGGCTCAACAAATTGGCGTTTAGTGTTGTGCCCTTCTGTGCAGTGTTTAGCTCCAATAAAAACTATTAATCTTCTTTGTAAATTGAAATACAAAACATATGTTTTTTGTGTACAGCAAGAGACGATTCACGTTATGACCAGTAACTCTACTGTGAATCTGCTTTGCAGCAATAGAGGTGACTTAATGTTACTGCAATTTGAAGGAAAGCATCCTGCAGTCCTCTCTCAGGCCAAATTCCCATTTACTTCAATTAGTAAGCATTACAGGAATCATTTTAATGCTGCTGCCTGATGTGTTGGCTGCTTCTTTTAATATATTACAGTGAAAAAAAGATAGTAGGCCAAATGTATGAATGGTATACTTCCATTATGTGAATGGAATTTCATCAAGGCCAAAGCTGGCCCATTTTGTCGTGTTTCTTTCCAAGGTACTGCTCGAAGGGGTTCCACTCTGAAAACAAACTGCAACTTCACTTTGCAGCAGCAACATAAACCGGTTTCCTTCTTCCTTAAAGATGGAGAATGCAAAGCTATCTGCACCTGCTGGAAATATTAATTGCCTGGAAGCTTTCATAGGCTCGAGCTGCTTAAGGCAGAGCTGAGGTGCTGTCATTTTGATTTGGGTCAAGATAACCATCTTCTTTAAGAGACAAGATGAATTTCATAGGAAACTTTATGAATCCTTGCAGAGCGATGGGAAACAACACTGATTTCAAGTCACAATTCTAAATTTGTATGATATCAAGTGATGCCAAAATTAGCAGGTACTGCTTCTGCTGCAGTATCTACATGGGTATTTGTAGTACATTCTGCGCTATGCTGTCTAGACCAAGCATTGTATCTGCAAATGTTTTTCAAATGTGCAGCTGTCAGAAGATCTTTTATGATTTGGAGGGTATCACCTGCAAAGAAATCCTCACTGGTCAGCTACCTTTGGTCTTGCCCATCTGTGGAAAGACAGAAAAGCAGTAGTCAAGGAAATGTATAGTTTATTCTGCTCTGGAAGAGAAAGACCTGAAGAACAGTCCTTAATTCAGTCATCCTTCTCTCAAAATGCACTGAGCCATAAGAGAACACAGGACAGAAATAAACACAGGCAGATGACTACACTCTCAGGTTCTTTCCAGATTTTAGGTAGGGTCTATGTTCAAAAGATGGAAAAAAGGGTGAAGAATCAAGTCCTCTATAATGGATAAGAGAGAAAAAATCGAAGTGGAGTTTGTCAAACTGTAGCAGAACTAGTGAATCCCAGAGAATGCCAAGAGTTCCCCAGGATTCACTAGAATGCAAACTCTGTTCACTTTCCTAGCAGCATTTCTGCCTGTTAACAATTTAGACTGAAAGGACACCATATCTACTCTATTATACCCTCTGCCAAGCTCTAATTGCACATGCCATGGTTCTGGTATGCTTAAAATAATTTTCCATAAGCCTTTTTGGAAACAGGCACAAAAAGGAAACCAACAATGACATACAAAGTATATCACAGGGAGAAATAATATGCAATATGAACCAGGTTTCTTTCTAATACCAGTTTGTTCTGGAAATCACTACTGATGCTTAATTATATTGCTATTTTACAACATTTAAAAATAATACTTAAAAATAGTAAGAAAATTAAATGCAGGACTTTCAAGTCCTTTACAGGTGCTCTTGTATATGAAGGCTAGTAAAATATGCTAGTGTGTAAAAACATTGCTGTGGTAAATGTATTTTTACAAAAAGCTTACATATAATGCAGGCTGTGTTAATGTGGTAGAAAAGAGGAAAGTACTCATATAGATCTGCTGTGCTGTTAGTGAAATATGTTAATTCAAGTAGCTGGCATTATTCCTTACAGAATGATTGTGGAAATCTCTTATTTTTTTAATACAGGGACTGATATTGAGTCTATCAGGCAGAGGTGTCTGAAGACAGAAGTGCATACATACAAACCTGCGTGTTAGAGGATACCGAGAATTTTGGCGTGGGTTAGGTGGGCCTGTGACAGGCATCGATCAGTGGGTTTGTTGGCACTGAGTGTGTATTTTCAAAGACATATTGTTTTGTAAGAGTATTAATTTCAGATGCATGTGCACCTCGTGACTTCAGTTATGGTTCGGGGGATGATAGAATCATGTGTTCATACCACATCAAGAAAAGAACTAAAGCTAGGTGAGAAACATAAACTATATAAACTATAAAAAACCATCATGTTGACATTCTTTACCTCTGTTACAGTTGTGGTGTGTCTACATATGTGCAATGTGAGGTAGTGGTATGCGAAGCAACATAACTGTATTCAAGCAACATTTGACCACGCTGATTAATCCTGCTGATAAGCAAGATAAAATTAATAACAGGCAAGGCATAGAATAAGTAATTGTCGTAACTGAAGATCATCAGATCTAACTTGTGAATTTTTATTCAGAACTGCCCTGAAAATTGCAGACATGCTGTCAAGTTATCTTTATCTGGACACTGGCTACAGAGGAGTCTCTTTTAGGGCAGCTGTACTATTTGCCAGAAATTATATAGGGCCATGCATAGTCTAGAACATTGTAATTTTATATTGCCTGTCCTCTCTCCCTACTCCTTTTGCTAATACAGAGGTAAGACTAAGATCTTTTCCTTCCAGATCAGAGATTCTTACAGTGTGGTACTGTGGGTGGCTTGCAAGTGATGGATATGCAGATTGTATGTAGGATCTGCATTTATGTAAGCCAGCACACATGTAGAGATCAGCTTTTGTATTTGCACATGCATATACAAGAGCATTGCGTGGCACCGTGTGTTTTTAAGGGAAGTATTTATACTGTGTACTGAATTGCTTGCTATACATCATGTATGTATTGCAGGTGTCATTAATGTCAGTTGGTGCTGATCTCTCAGTTTGTATTGTATTCATTTAAGTTTCTGTGAATTATTGGGTGTGATGGCTAAATCAGTGAGTTTTCTGAGTTCTATATTGGTTTGTGAGTCTGTGTCAGTTATCGAGATACTGCGCTGTGGAAAGCTGGTATCTCACACCACACATGCTGCTGAAATCACACTGTGCAGTTTATACCTCCTCACGTTATCTCTGTGCAAGCCAGGCCTGAGCGTGCGTGTCGCCGTTACGCTGGTGGGGTGACGGCTGCAACGGGAATTGGAGAAGTTGTGCAAAAGACGTTGCTGGGTGTCAGCACAGGCCTCAGAGCAGGGGCAGGACCTCTGGGGAAGGAACGCCTTCAGTGCTAGCACGGAGGCGCACGCCCTCACGTCTCTCACCTCACGGCTGGATGAGGCTCCTCTCACGACAGAGGTGGGGGCAGCCCCACACTCATGCTTTGGCTGCATGCGGCTTCTGTCACGACAGAACCGAGCGCAGCCCTCACGGGCAGGCTGACACTCCTGTCACGATACTCGCTGAAGCAGCTCCGTGCCGACCCTCTGCGGTGAGGCGCCTGTCGCGCGCGCTCCGGGGGGCGGGCAGCTCCCCTCAGCCACCAGGGCGCTGGGTTGAGGCCGGGACAGAGGGCGGCCGCGGCGGTTCACGCCGGGCCAGAGGGGCGGGAAAGCGGCCACCCCACCTGCGGGCCTCTCCCACGGCGGAACGGAAGCGCTCCCGCCGCCGCATGAGGCCTGCATCACCCGCCTCCTCCTCCTCCCCCGAGCCGAGGGCGGCCGCGCTGCGCAGGTCCGCACCAAGCGCCGCCGCCACCGCCTCAGAGCCGCGGGCGGGGCCGCTCC
>VWZZ01005333.1:1736477-1814586 GCA_013399095.1 Psophia crepitans | reverse complement strand
GCGGTTTCTTTTTTTCCCTTTTTTAAAATTTTTATTTTCAATAATATTTTTTTCTCCCCCTCCCGCCTCTTTCGGGAAGAGTGAGGCGCTGAGGTGGGCTCGGGGACCCCTCTCTGTTGCGGGAGGGAGTCTATGGTGATAGCACGGGGGTGGTGGGGAAGAGAGCGAGGGGCTGAGGAGGGGGCTCGCCGCCGCGCCCGCCGCCGCTGAGGAGAAGGAAAAGGCGAGGCACCATTTGCTGCTCCCTGCCCCAGCCATGGAGAACGCGCACACAAAGACTGTGGAGGAAGTTTTGGCTTATTTCGGCGTCAACGAGAGCACCGGGCTCAGCCTGGAGCAAGTCAAGAAGCTGAAGGAGAAATGGGGCTCCAACGGTAGGTGAACCGGCCCCACGCCGCCCACCTCCCTCCACTGCGGAGATGCTGTCGCTGGCACTCGTCTTCCCCCCCCTCTGCTCCCTTTGCCCCCTCTTTCTCATTTTCGCTCATCCTTCTCGGGGCCCTGTTTCGAGGCCTAACGTGCGTGTATTTGCAAAGCCGGCATCTCTTACAGGACCCGGAATAGGAGCGAGGGAGAGAAGATGGCTGACTTGAACTCCACCTCGTGGGTTTCTTTCATACCCCAAGCTCACAGGGCTGCTTTGGGAAGGAGGATGTCACCTCCGTTTCCTTTCACCTTAACGGTGGGAAATCTTCTTCCATTCTGAAATGAAGCGCTGTGGTTTTTGGGGTTTTTTTGCCCGTCTTGACCTTCATTTTTCCCCTGCTTTTCAGTGCATTTCTGTCCCTTATTTTACATTCTTCTCTGAGCTCGGGGCACAGATTCAGCCCATAAGGTGTTTCTTTTTTTTTTTAAACCTTTACTGCTTGGCCTTCCTAGTCCCTTTTGAACTCCCATGCCGTTGTGTAAAAATAAGAAGAGTATCCGGTGGGGTTTTTTTATTTTTTAGCTTTAACACTGCTTTTGTGCTTGTTGAATTACTAAATCTAGTTGCGGGGAAATAAAAGGGAGAGCAGAAATAAGAAAATATCCTTAAAATGGAGGAAAGAATTTGAAATATTTTGAACCAAGTTTGGTGGCTTGGTGGGTTGCTTTTTTTAAGTGAATGTGGAGGAAAACCTCTGTCAGAAAGCATTTGAAAAGAATTTCGAGCCTTTGACCCTTTGTGTGCAGCAACAGCAGAAGTCCCACAGCTTGCTGGAGTGATGACTTGGCTGAATTATAACCCTTAGCACGTTCCGGCTAACCTGTATGTGTCTTAAAATGCAAAACTATCGGGCTTGTTCAGATGCTGTAATGAAAAGAGCCACTGTAATGGGGCTTTCAGTATGTATGTTAGATCCAAACCAGTCGAGTGTACAATTCAGGAACAGTACCTGATGGATGCCTTATAATGCTCTAATAGGTTTCTTCAATCATTTCTTTTCTTTGACATGCTTCCTGGAAAAATCCTCAACACACAGAGTTACCGGCTGAGGAAGGTAAGCATGTGCATGGAATCTTCTGCTAATTCCTGTTGATAATTCAGCATTTTCTAAATGTGCATAACTAAATGGCTTTGTTACATATTGCAGGAAAGACCTTACTTGAGCTTGTGATTGAACAATTTGAAGACTTACTAGTTAGAATTTTGTTGCTGGCAGCTTGCATATCTTTTGTAAGTACGATTATTCTTTTTTTTTTATTTCATAGGCTTCTGGATCACAGAATGACATATGTTCCAGTGTATAGAAACTGTACATACTGAAGTTTTTCACTTTCTTAAAAGGCAGAAGTATAAGATGCAAAGTAAACTGCTATCTCTTAAATTAGTTGCCTTGTGAAGAGGTTTTTCTATGCTAGAGAAGAATTTCAGGGAATCTTTCATTGCATGAGTCATAAGTACGTAACTACACTTAGACAGGTATTAAAAAGCGCTTCTCGCTCAGCCCAGTTTGCTTATTTGAGGTGGGATTTCCCAATGCTTCTGTTGGCTTTGGAAACTAACCTTGAGTAAGTAAGTGTTTAACTGGACATTCTTCTTGCCTTTGAGTTAATCGTTATCAAGCTCAATGTATAATCATTGGAAGACATTTTTGGATGCAATGCGGACTGTAAATAGAATTTACATGGCGAATATTCCAGTTGCCTTCCCTTCCTGATAATAGCAAGGTGACAGTTGTTGCTTTTGACAGTGACAAGAATGATGACGGCAGTGATGGCACCATAGTTGACCAAATTTGGTAACTGACCTTTGGATAGTCTAGTCATTAAATGGACATCTTCCTTTGTATACAGAATTAAAAGAACAAGAGCACTTTTAACTTAATTTTTTTAAAAGCATGCTTAGGCAATCTTTTTACATAATGTGTGAAGGGTATGTGTGTCCTGAAACTGGAAAACGGAGCAAAGAATAAGTATTGAGGGAAGATGAAGGCTTTACGTCTTGGAGAGCTGGACAACTGAAACAAAAGTGTGCAGAATATTAAATTGTTTAGGCAGAAGTAAAAGTTTATAGTAGACTTTGCCCTGGAGTTGTAATTAACTACTTAGAAAAAAAACCTGCAGCTCTTGGGGGGAGTGGAAATTGTGGTGACTTTTTAGCTAAGGGCAAGCTAATTAGGATGGGCAGAGGAGAATGTACTCTGAAGCTGTTGTGTTTGATGGGGGAAGGGTTGCCCATTCTTGGCTGCTGCAGTATACAGTATACATTGATCCTCCACCAAGAGAGGCTTCAGCTATCCCCAGGCTAACACCTTTCATACTGCTTCAGGTTTTGGTATGCATATACCGTTACCAGCTGAGCAATGGTTAGTGGCATTGATCTTGACCATGGAGACAAATGTGTCGTACTCTTCTGCTTCCTGGGGAGGAAATCAGACTGGCTATAGAAAATGGAATATACAGGTCATTCAAAAGCTTTCTTCCCCCCCCCTCCCCTTTCCAGTTTTCTCCTCCCAGAGGGTGAGAAGGGGATGTATTTCTGTTCCTGAAGTCAGGAGTGTTTCTCATATCATGAGATATATGACAGTACAGAAGTTTGTTAGCCGTTCATGCCAAGGTATCTTAGCTCTTTTTATTATAACCAAGTGAGTGAAAAATCAAATTGACCAAACTTTAAGCTTTCATTGCTGACTCTGAGTAAATGCAATACCAGACTGACAGAGGTCATATAACGTACACTGCCAACCCCTCTTTGAAAATTTGATTGGTAACTGGATTCAGTTTCTTTTTTCAGTATGTTTAATTTTTCTATCTAATTAAGAGGAGACTGTAGTCTAATGGAGTGTGGGATAGATCTGGGTTCTCTTTCTATGCAAGTGGCATGGTATATGACCTTGGGCCGCTGCTCTGTCTTTTCTGTCTCCTATTTAGGAGTTACGGATACCCACCATAAATTTATGTTAATAGTAAAGATTTTTTTCTTCTTAATTAAATGGAAAAGAAAAATCTAGATAGATTATAATTTTGATACTTTAAAAGCACTTCCCCTTTGTGTGTGTTTCTGGCTCTTTCCCTGTTCAGAAGGTGATCGTCTACCGTCTGTTTTTATAGGTTTTAACACTTTTTCTTGATGAAAGCATATTAGAGACTTTTGTAGTAGCTGTAAAGAACTGTTGAGTATGTTGACATAGACTGTATGCTACAAAAATTGGATGTAATTAACATCACCTAAATTCTGGTATTCCCGAAAACATTTGAACAGGGTATGTAGCTGTGTTAGGCTTGTGGACAGCAGTTGTTCCATGAGAACACTTGAAAATGTTTTGTTAAAAACTGGAATTGTACATAATGCTGAGATTACAAATTATGCTAAGTCATTCTTCTGATAGTACAACTTTATGCTAGATCTTAACTTCATTGTGTTTATTATGTTATCTTTTACAAGCCTTAGAAATTCAATTTTTCCATTCGTACTGTTGCAAGGCATGCAAAACTCCTAGTACCTTAGAGATCTTGAAATGGATTAGACTTAAAATGGAGTCAGTTAAATGTGCGTTGGTTTTGGATGTTGAGTAATGCTGTTGAGAGCTGCTCTTTAATGAGTCAAGGCTTCTGGCTTTCTTGGGGGCAGTGTCAGATCCCACAGAATCAGACTATGGAACTTAGTGAAGTGCTGATTCTCACTTCAGTGACTGCTTTTTACTATGATTTGTTGTTTGATAGACCGTAAACTGTAGCACTTGAATAGAAAGTAGGACATTGTATAGTGTACCAACAGAAGTAAGGTTGGATAATGGCTCCTGTTTGAAATAGCTTTTAACTGAAGATTTCATGGCCTGGTGTATGTCCCAAAGGGAACTTGCTTCAAGATGCTCAAATAAGTAGTTTCTTTTGAATGACAAGGGATGGGAAAAGGTGGCTTACCAAGGACTCTTAAGAACAAATGACCCCAAAAGCCCCCTAGTGTTTTGACTTACTGGGGGAGGAGGGAGGGAGGAAGGGTGGGCAGAGTGGTGGATTTGGACATGAATATGTAGCACTGACTTAAAAAAAAGATCTTAAAAAAATAGTTTAGTGTCACTGAAAAATTCTAATTTGAATTTGTTTTTTCTGACAACGAAATGGAGTATGTAGTTTGTGCTAGGGGCAGCAGGTTTATAAGGTGTGCTTTCAGGAAAAGCATAGGTGCTGTTAGGGCAGTGAATATAGTGGTGTACTTCACCATCAACAATTTAAGAAAAAAGGTTGAAGATTCAGGTATGAGAGAAAGGATCTCAAGGTATATAGATGATTGTTTCGTGTCATGGAAGCTTTTCTGGTGATAGCGTTGTGATCATACATCACATTACATTCTGACTATTATGACTGCACAGAAACAGCTATCTCTAACACTGACAGCTGCATTGGATTTTTGTGCAGAAACATCCCCTCTTACATACAATATAAACTTCTGTGTTCAGAGTGCCTTTTGTGTCCTCTACTCCCACACCCCCTGTCAGGTATGTGTCAGTAAAATAAATCAGACTAACAGCTGAATCTGTGTCACCCTAGCTGATTGTAGGGGTCATATGCTGCATGTTTGTTGGCTGTAGATGCTACGTCCTACATTCCAAATTAGAACTGCTGTTGCAGATGTGCCTAGTTAGTAACAGCTTAAATTCTTAGACCATTGTTTCTTCAGCATTTTTATTGGCCTTACGTATGGCTTTTGAAGAGAAAAATACAAATAATTTCTGATGGTGAGTAAATGTCTTGGACCTTGTCCTGGTGTTCTGTTGAATCTGTGAAGCCTATGCAGAAATAAACCCTGTAGGGTGTATCTCAGCACTTCAAGGGCCTTCATAGCCTGATTTTGTATGTGCAAGTAAGAAGATGTTTAATTTTCCATGAACTATGGCTTTTAGTTCTTGCTGCTTGTATAGTATGTAGTCAGGTCTACAATATTTACATAGTAAATACAGCTTGCTTTGCTGTATAAATGACTTTGACAAGTTGCAAGATATTAAATGTGCATCTAATGTAGAATAATTCTTTGGTAAATTATATATGCTTTAAATAGTGACGTATACTTAACCATGCAGTCTTATCTTTGTGGCACACTTACAGTGAATTTTCTTGTACAAGATGCAGCATAGACTATAAACTCTACCAAAGCATTAAGTATTAATACAGCATCCTAAGAGTATTCCCCCCCCGCCCCTGATTATTTCTTTGGTTCCTAAGATGCCTTAATAGCAGATAGCCGTGTTCAGATTAAAAAAAAATAATTGTGATTTAGTCCAAAGATGGTTATAGCCTGTAAATGAGCATGAGTGTAAGCTGTGCTAAAAGGTGAGCAGAGCTACTCTTGGAGGAAGTAAGATGTGCCAGTACAAATATTGCAGGCTTTGCCCTGAAATCACCCCAAAAGCTACCTGTTAAGGTCAGTAGCAGTGAGTAGCGGCACACGATAAGGATTGCTGTAGAACATTACACTGGTGTGTTTTTAGCTAAACTCAGATTACTCAATAGCACCGGAGGTACCAACTGATGGGTAGGGGTGATAAAACTGTGAGAAGTAATTGTGATTCCGCTTGACGTTGTAGAAATTAGACTGTGGGTACTATGTATCTCTTTTTTTTTTTTCCCTTATTGCTACACTAAACACAGGAATGTGTTTATTTTCAGAAACAGAGTAGCATATCTGATGGGCACTTGCAATCTGTTAGCCCAAAATTCTTAATTTTGCACTTGCATAAGTGGTCAAAAACTGTCATCTTGCGGTGTGTCTGTTGTGTCCTGTGTCTGTATGTCGCCCCCCCCCCGCCTTGGGTAGCCGATAATAAAACCACCTCTCCACTGAATAATAGAACTAAAACTGGGAGGTTTTTCTTCAGTATTTCCTGTGTTCAGCATAACTGACATAGAACAAATACTGGGACTACTAAAATAGTTTGCATCTGCTTATTTTTAAGATAAAAGTGGGTTTCTGAGCAATAGTCAGTCAAAAATACGCTGAATCTTAATTCACAGTATCCTATGAGAAGAAAGCTCTACTAAAAGCAGGTTATGTCAAACACTGGACTGCTTTTACTAGTCCAGGGCTGCTTCTTGCTAGGATGAGATCTTGCTTTCCCAGCTTGCTTCTGAGTTCTCATTGTCAAAATGAAAAACAAACAAAAAGCCTTGTTAGGTTGCTGACAGCAAACTGTTTGCTTTTCTTCTGTTAGTGGTACAGCCTGCTGGGCAACAGGATTCTATCTTGAAACTTCCATTCTTTACTCTAATTCTGCTTTTGTTAATTAATGATAAATAGTCACCTGAGACAATTTGCATAACTTCTCTGACAATAGAGAAATACGTGTAGAACTGCCAAAAAAACAACCTCTAAGGACATTTCTACTGTTTGTATCAGTAGTCGCTTCATTGCTAGCTGACTTCTGCACTGTATCTCTGCCCTCTTTTTACAAATAACCGTGAAAACCAAGTGCTATTTGCCTGTCACTATTTTTTGGCTTAGTGTCCTGCAGGTCCAGCCCATTAGACTTTGATTAAAATAGGTTTCTGCAAGCCCTAGCAGCCGTAAAGCAAATATGCTAAATGAAAGTTGTCCTTTAAGCTGCTTATGTTGGCTGTTGATATGGGACTTTTATGTCTTGCTATTAATTTCCCTTATATTTTCAGACTTGCCTTTCTCTTGAGCAATTATCTTTTTTTTTTCCTCCCTACTCTTTTAAGCTGCTTAAATGGTAACTTCACTTACTGACCATACTGCCTGAACAGTACATTCGAGATCAATGACCTGGAAATTAAGCTGTTCTACATGTGAGTCTTAAAGTGATTAGGGCTGAAATATGGTGGGGCCCTTTTGAGTAGTAGTCAGATAGAAGTTCTCTCATTGTAAACCTCTCCAGGGTCATAAAAGTGTGCTAGTGGAAACTTTCTGACAAGGACTCAATGTGTTGGACAAGAATTGTCCAGTCCCTACCAGGCTTCAGCGTATGACCTGTTGTTGCTAAAAACGCCTGGTTAAATACTTGTGTTCCTTGTTCTACTTTCTCTTTGCTTGTTACTGTGGCTTTGTGGCTGCTATCAAATAATACACAACACATTGCTGTAACAGATCATGTTTATCACCAGTGTCCTAAATGGGGAGTTATTATAGCTGTAGTGTGCTATAACAAAACCAAGAACTCGCAGACATAAATAACAGAATACATTGTATGTGCTAATGTTCTAGAACTAGAGTTTAGACAGTTCCACTGCTAGCAGTTGTGTGGAAGCTTTTTGGGGGATAAATGTCTATTGCTCGTTTCCAGGATTAACTAGATACTTAATTTTAATTGGGTCACAGATTGATAATCTATTTTAGAAAAAAAAAAAACAAGGACAAAACAAACAACAAACTGAAAAAGCAAAGACCTAAAATATCAGGTCTGTACTGTCAGGATCTCTAATCTGAATTCATCTTCTCTTTTTAAAAATAATTGCTTATTGAAATAAAAGATACCTTGAAAACTTAATTTTGGTTCTCCTTGACATACCTGCATCTTGCTGTCCTTGTAGCCACTCCCTTAACATCTTAGTCACAGGCTTTCTCAGTGTTATTTTACAGCACACATGGTCTTCAATCTGAAAAGTTTATGGTTTAGTGTTGTGTAAAGCAGATGCTTTATCCCAGTTAACCTTGTAGGTGCCTGCTCTGTTCAGAACATCACAAAATGCTTGAATTTACTTGCTTTGTTGGAAGCAAAATGGGCTCTACACAATTCCGATAAAGAAAGGGAGGGAAGAAACGGATATTAAGCAGCTTTTCTGGTGGCAGGGTGTGACCTTGTGTATGTGAAGAAAACTGGAAATGTGTCATTAGCCATTTCTGTAGCTCCACTGGAGGCAGTGATGTTGGTGCAGAGTGAAAGCTGCCCAGGATAGAAGGGGTCATGTGTGAAGACTACAGTGTAGACTGTATGACTGCTTTAGCAGATCAAACACCAGAAGCTGATACTGGGAATTGGAGATCAGTGGTGTGGGAGGAGAGAAGGAATACCGAGATGTAGAGAGCATAAGAGATTCTAACTAAATCTCTTCTGCAAAGGGATTACACAGACCCTCAAAATGTTCTGTTGCCAGTTGGAATGTTTCAGTCTTATTAATCATAACCTGGATCTTAGAATTTTAGCATTTTGTAATAAAATTTATTCTTGCACTGAGTCTGCTTGATAGCCTGTTTTCTGCTTGAGGCTTTCGTGCTGCTGCTCCTTCCTTTTAACATCGCGGAGTGTTTCACAATTGAGCAATAGCTCTGAGCAGCATGTTGGTGGAATTATGGCACTTGCTTTAGTAACGGTTTGCTCGCTGCAGTCTTGTAGTGATTCAGAGTGCTGTTGCCTGACTACCAGCCCTAATTATCTCAACACGTTGTTCCTATTTACTGTCACTTTTCAGGCTTCCTGTTGCTCAACATGTTGATGAAAAAGCTCTTCCTCTCTGGTCATGTTAGCTTGACTTTTCTTTAGTAACTACAGAACTCTGCACAGGCCCTGACGTATACCCATTCAAGTCATGTGAATGGCAGAAGCCTAAAACCAGAGTGTAATTCAAAAGCAAATGAATTAAAATCTATGTGGAGCCTTTTATGCAAGTCCACAAGTTAATTTACTTTTAAAAATAGTTCTGCGTTTTATCAGCTACTCAGCTCAGAATTCAACTTCAGATGTAACTACAATTTACTTAGATGCTTCAGTAAGACACTACTGGTATTTAAATAAATAATGCTTATTTTTCATATCTGCTCACTGAAAACTTGTAAAGACGTTTTCATTTACGTGTCTGAGTTATTAGTAAAGAACTCCTAACTTGGTTAAAATTCAGGTTCTGGCAAAGCTTCAGTGTTCTAAGTAGCCAAACTAATCTGATTGCATCCTGGTTTAGACAGTAATCTTTTTTTGAAACTTATCACTGACCTAGCTGTTGTCACAACTTCTGCTTTCATTTATGAAACAAAAGTAGCAATATGTTTCCCAAATACATAGCTTGCTCCTTTAAAAGAACAGCAGCCTTGGAAGTGAACTTTGTACTACTTCACTAAAGATTTTTCCACTTTTCCATTGCCTATTGCCAACTCATTTATGAACTACAAAACTGCACCTTGGAAGATTGAGGGGTTTCGACAATTGCTTGAGCCTAAGCAGTTGAACATCAAGCTGAAACTTACTGGGTCTTCAGCTTGCAAGGTGTCTGTGTAAATCAATTTAAATCACTGTTTCTGTCTTACAGGTCCTGGCCTGGTTTGAAGAAGGTGAAGAAACAATCACAGCATTTGTAGAGCCTTTTGTAATCTTACTTATATTAGTAGCCAATGCAATTGTGGGAGTGTGGCAGGTATGCAGATATTTTTACAACACTAAATCACAAATGTTTTGGGTTTTTTTCTTGAGAGGAAGGACTGTACAGTGTAGTGTCATGTGCTTCATACAATGCAGGTGATATGTGTTGCTAACTTTAGCTTCCTGAGAGTTCTCATACTGTAAAATTTACGGACAGGTGGTGTTGACTTAAAGGTAAAAGTGAAGGCTTCAAAAGTAGTGCAAAAAAAGCAAAGTGCCCATCAGTGTGTTTGGCCACACACTGGTCAACACATGAAGTCTGCAGTCCAGGATGAAGGCCTGAATTCAGGAAATAAATAAAATCTTGCAAAGCTAAGAAACTGTTGGATTGCTTCATGAAAAAAGGAGGTTTGTCCCAACTAAGGAACAAAAGATGGACTAGTTTCTTGTCTTGAGACAAATACTATGTTTTAGTACACTTATTAATACATGTAATACAGTATTAATTCTTCCTGTTCAATTACTGTAGTACCTATTAAGTGTACATGTAAATTCTGCATGTCTGTCAAAAGGCAGAAATTTCTTCTGAAAACATCTAAATACCATGAAATTTTTCCTATATTGCCAGCTGTGAGAGGAATTAACTGTGAGCTTTTTATAAATCATATCAGTAGTAATAATCAGTAACATTTTAACACTTCTTGAGATGCCAAACCAAAATTGTTCATATAACTTTAGTGTATTAATTTGATTACTTCAAATAGGGCATGTTTTATTAGAATTGCTTTTCTGCAGATAAAGTGTGTTCTAGGATTTTTAGGGTAATTAAAATTCTTTGTTAAGATTACTTTTGTTTGGTTTTTTTAAGGGATGGTGTTAATGTGGCATAACTACTTGCTATTTTAGCACATTAGGTTTCATGCTTTTCAAAAAAAAAAAAGCAAACCTGTCCAAAATAACAGGAGGAGGAGCCCTGTTAACAGGTTAAAACATGTTAGAGAGGAGCCTACATGCTGGAAGCCACCAGAAGTGGCTTTGCTGCACATTCATGTGCTCTGCTTTGTACTAGCCCAAGTAAGCTGACTGAAGACTAACACTCAAAAATCTCAATTATTTTTTTTTTCTTTTAAATTTTAGCAACACCCAGCTTGCTATGCATCTACTAGAGCTGGTATGGAGGGAAGAGGTGATGTTGATCAAGGGATGACAGCATTGCCCCCTTAAGTGTCATTTCCTATTCAGATCTTCATAAAGTAATTGTGCAGGAATTAATCTTAAACTTGAAACTTTGAGTTAGCTTTACCTTACATTTCATACTTACAATTACTACATGCAGAATTCTGTCTGTATAGTTTGGGGATTTTCTTGTGTGGTTGTATACCTTGTTGTAGGAAATAACCAATTTTTTCAGACGTGATAGTGTGCAAGAATACCTCTGCATATGCAGTGAACTGAATTGTGAAACAATTGCTGTACAGATTGACTCATTCCCTTATGGTCATGGAAAATAAGTCACAGTATAGTATGTAGTCTCCACCCATAAATGTATCTGTTTCTACAGGTACTGAATGTGAGCAGCACAATTTGCTGTAGCTCTGTTCTCCTCAACCTTTCCTCTCAGGTGCCCTTTCCCTCAAGTGCCATCTGCTAGTACTTCAGTGGTTGGCAAGACAGTTTAACTACCATAACTTCAGGCAAACTGGAAACAAAAAAGAGCTTAACACACTGAGCTGGCTGTCCTGGCTGAATTCTTTCTTATTTCTCCTTTTTGAAGGAAAAGTTCCCTTTTAACTAACCTTCCATTTGTGGGACCTTTATACCTTTAAGGTTTTGCCTGATGTTAACTCTTAGTTAATCCACAGAAGAGTAATATCAGCTCTATTGTGCTGAGGAGCAGAATCAATTTAGCTGGTGGAATATGAGACTAGTATTAGTTATGTCTTTCTGGGTCTATGCTGGTATCTCTGCACTGCCTGGCACTGAGCTATGTCACGTAAGTGTTAGTCCTTCGAGGTAGTTTTGGTGGTGCTGATTGTCCGCTGCATTGTGATGTGGAAGTATCTAGTACCTCAACCTTTGAATTTCATGTTTCTGCTTTGAGCCATGCAGGAGGAAGTTTTTATTATCTGGAAAGGCTGGTATATATTTAAGGGGATATTCTAAAAACTGTGTGCATGCTTACCATTGACTATTAATCATCAGGACTGTATGATGTTTGTATTTGTCAATAGACTGGAAAATACGTTACTTCTCTGAGACCTAGAGAAGGACCACTGATAAGCTGTTGTTTCTTATGTTGTCACTTACCTAGGTGGCATCACGATGTTGATATCAATCTCTGATAGTGCCTAGCTGAGAGAATGGCATTGAGATAGGAAAGTTATTGTGCTAGCGTTAATGGAAATAAAAAGGTTGTCATGTGGTGATTCATCTAAGTTTGTAAACTGTTAGAGACTCTGGGGAAGTTTCTAGTCTGTATGCTTTAATTTCACTTCAGCATGACTTCATTTGCTGAAACAAAGTTGATATAGGCTGTTTGAGTCATGTCTTAATTTTACCCTTGATTTCTATCAGTAAGTGAAATTCTGTAGTGCTAGTCCACTCCAATCTGAGCCAAAGCAGGTAAGGAACAGCTGAGACAAGACTATTTTCCATGAGTCTTCATTGTGCTCAGCACTTCATGTCAAAAAGCATCCCCATTACATAGAACTCTGTGTGGCCTCCCTGTAACATGACACAGAGGATATGCTTGATGGGAAATGCTGTGGAGTTTGAAGAAGCAACATCTAGGTTCTAAATGCCCCCTAATATCTGAATTATGTGGTAATAATTTCCAGTCAGCAACCTTATATGGGGAGGGGTCACATAATTTTCTATATGAATAAATGTACTTGAGCTGAGTCAGTAGTATTCATATGATAATGCATTTGAAAAATCAGATCTGACATACGTATTTTTCTTTCAAGGCTTTTAAAATTACACATTTTGCTGTCTTTTAGGAAAGAAATGCTGAAAATGCTATAGAAGCTCTTAAAGAATATGAACCAGAAATGGGCAAAGTATATCGACAAGACCGAAAAAGCGTACAGAGGATTAAAGCAAGAGACATTGTCCCAGGTGATATTGTAGAAGTGGCAGGTAAGTCTCATTTATGTGTACGTATGTGTATTAGCATATTATTTTGAAGTTGTTGTGGGGGCCTTATCTTAATGATTTGAGGCCCTGGGGGGAGTTTTCAAAGACGCCTAAGTATATGCGTCAAGAACAATCTTGCTTCTGTTCATCTGTAATTACCTTAAATGTGCATTTGTACTGAGGGGATTGTTTTTCAGATTGCCACTTAGTTTAATTGGTAGGTCTAAAAGCAAAGCATCTTAATTGGAGTACAGGTTTTAACACTTGTCAGGACTAAAATTTTACTTTCTAAAGTCTGGTTTCAGAGTGTCTTAACTTTTTTTTCTATCACAAAAATACTCTTTCCCTTTCTTTTAAATGTACTCAGTTTCCTTAGGATCTGGCATGCAAAGTTTTGTGGGTTTTTTTAGTCATGCTCTATCCTTCATCTAAGGAAAGTTGATGTCATCTGAAGGTTTTTTTCAGCTATTACACTTGTAGGGGCAGTGCCTTTCAACTTCTCTGTCCTCTGAGCTACAATGACTGGCAAGTGACATCATTGTTTCCTCATCTTTCATAAATCTTTATTGCTGCTTTTGCCTATTGCTGTACAGGAGACAGCAAATAGCGCGGTAACCAGGCAAAGTAGGGTTTCCTGTTTCTCTGGCGTAAGCATTTGAAGTACCAGTCTTACGAATGGACTTTTGCATCAAGCTTTCTAATAACTTAGATTTGCCCTAAAAGGTGTATCTTTATTTGGAAGAAGTGCAAGAATACAAGTATAGGATAATAATATAGCTAAAACTCCTTCATTTTGGTCATAATGCCACACCAATGACTTCTTCTCTAAACTGGACTTGTCGGTGACTTTAATGTTTCCTGTTCCTTCCCAGATAAAGCTAGGTGTTTCTTATTAAGTGTCTGGAGTGACTGTATACTGATATTCTGTAGGTCATTATCAACTGTGATAACTGAGTGATTGTTCCTTTGGGAATAATTTAGGGTGTACATCAAACTTTTTTTCCACTAGTGTCACTTTGCTTTTAGAGGTGGTAGCTGTCTCAGGAGGAGATAAATATATACCCTTTAACTTGACTATCCTCCTGCTTTAATTAGCAGTCAGAGAGAATATGCACTCAAAATGAAGTTCATGTTGGCTGGCTGCCCAGCTTTCATTCCTAGGGAAACTTTAACATTTGCTGAGCCCTGTCTTGAGCCTCTGTTTTGTGCATAGGATGATTCAGCTACAGCAGCACTGGCTGGGGTAATTAGTGTGAATCGTATGAAGGCTGAAACTAGTTTCCTCTCCGCATCTGTTGGTGAAAAACAAGTACAAATACAAAGTGCTGATAGCAGAACTAAAGGGTGAATTATGATACCTTGTCACTTACTTTGTTGTTTTGGCTCACTATTACTGCACTGTATGGTCAAATCTGCAATGAGATTTTTGTTACAACAGCTGAGGTTTTCTGCATCCTTTTGAGGCACAGAGCTGTATAAATTACAGAATCTGCAGTAGATGTCTAGTCCAAATCTTTATTCTATTTTTAAATGTCAGCAATAGAATGGTAGTTTTGGAAGCAGTTGATGTCATGGGAATACATTGACTGGGGTTGTGTGTGGTTTGGTTTTTTTTTTTGTAGCATTAAAGCAATGTTGGTAGAATTGCAAGTTGATGACTGTATTTTTTACTGGTTTGGGCTATCTCACTACGGTAAAAATGTTGGATTTTGCTGCTCTGGCATATGTCTAGAGCAAAGAAAATTTTCTGCTTGGTTCTTTGCTATTTCAGAAGAATTGCGTTTTCATCTTACAGAAAAAGGCGAAGCTAAAGTTGTATTTGAAACACCTGGGGGATGTGTGGGCTTTTACTTATCTTGCTGTATATTGTCAGTATCAATAAAATCAATTGCTTGCACCTTGAGACATCTCTTTAAAAGGCCTGTGTCTGAAGGAGAGAAGCAAATTGGAAACAAACCTCTGACTAGCATATCTGTAACACTAAGCTGTCTTTAACAAACATGGTATCCTGTTTTTTACTGGGTTACAATTGCATTGTTTTAAAATCTGCTTGTAGAACAGTGTGTGATAGTGCAACACATATAGAACTGATTGTTTTTTGAAAAGGATAAACTTAAACTATATGCTGAAGTTGAGAAACAAAAATTACCCAACTTTTATGACCATTAAGATAGGTAGTCTAGATTGTTGATTGACTGTAGAAGCTCATGCTGGTTTAAATACTCACGTAAACTGGTGGGTCAAACAGTCTAAAGTTAGTCCTAAGTGCTCATCATATTTCTCTTATATTGGCAAATATAATCAACTGCAGCTTCAAGTGAAGGTAACTAAACGTAAGTCATGTGGATGTTTAATACAATGAAGCACTTGTTTCTGTAATATGAATGTTGATACTGAAACAATAAAGTGTAACTTGTAGATTGACAGTGATGAAATTTTAATTGTAATCAAACTCAGAAAAGCTACCAAGCAAATAGAGGATAGCAATACACTATGTATCAGCGTTATTGTCAAGACCTGGAGGTGAGAGAGACTCTGTGCATGCCTGTGCCTCAAGTGTAAAAGTACGGCGATGGCCTTTGACATGGTGTTTGCAAAAAGATGACCATGTAGGGAAGTGACAGAGCACTTCATACTAGGATACATATCTGGGTATGGAATTCTAGGCAGAGTGCCAATGACATTTGTGTGTCCAGGCAAATATCTTTGAACTGAGTGGCATAAATAACCAGGTGAGAGGTTTCACCCCTATGCTGATAATCTAATTCTGAGCAACTTTCTACAGGTCTTCCATTACAAAATAGTTGTATTTAATGCTATAACAGTTTTGCTAGTTTGAAGTAGTTATATGTGGGTTGGACAGAGATAACTCTTCATTGTAGGAATTGGTAGATTGGTATTGCATTTTGAGGGAAGTGGGGGAATATGCTTTCCTCTTTACATTGAAAGAGTTCCCTAAGGATAAGTAGCACTGCACCATTTGCCAAATAGTTTGGTATTTTCAGTAGTTTTAAACCCATTAAAGATAACCTGGTCACCTAAGCGTAACCCAAACATAGTGCAATAATGGTTTATGCTATGACTCTTTATTCTCACTCCTCAGGCTGTTTGTAGAGTTTGATTGTGTTCATTATGTAGACTATACAGTCTGCCTCGTGGCCTTCTGAAATGAACCTCCTGGAAGATGTTTTCTTTAATTGATCTGTCAACAGAGAAAATGGATGCTGGTTTACTTGACTTGAAGTAACAGGGGGAAACTGCAGGTCAGCATTGTCACCTTGCAGTAAATATGCAGTAACCAGCATTGGATTATCCTATCCCTCAGGTGGTAGATAACCTACTGCCTTATGTGTCTCTTGGGGATCAGTCTGCATATAGGTACTGCAGAACACTTGACGAGCGGTTACTCATCCTTATGCCTAGTAGCATTTATGTTGAATTTGTTAGCTACGCTAATATTTTGCAGGTGTACTAGCAGATGCTGTAGTCCATCTCTTCTCAGAGACTGTGCAGATGTGAGTTTCTTAATTGTGTATGTTAGGAAGGCTTTCTTCCATGTCCACTTAAGCAGAGATGGTGGAAAAGATGCTGTACAATCAACAGGAGCTCTTTGGGATGAAGTGGGGGTTACAGGTTTGGGATGTATGCCATAAATTTGCTTGCAGGCCTTTGGTGGGCATAATTCTCGGAACTGCAGTGTGCAAGGGTTACTAAGCTACAGTGTTTGTTTCTTAGAATTGATGAACTGAAAAAAATCCAGATGCTGTCCTCAGATGGCTTTTCACTTTGCCTGTCTTAAAATGGATTATCGCACTGCTGTTAAGTTTATTGGAGGATGTGCTCTAAATTTGTAACTGGTAGCTATCTCAATAGATTAAAGATGTCCTTTGTTCTAGTTGAGTGAGTTTGCCTTGGTTAAAGTAACATTTTAAAGAGAAACTTAAAACAGTATGGCCTTAGTTCTTTGAAGTTTATATAAAGTCCAGTCTGACAAATCAGGATGAACTGGTTGCAAATCATTTAAAGAAACCCATTTTGGAACAAAAGTGAGCTTTGTTCACTTCTATTATATTTTCCTGTCTAAAGTGTTCTAATTTAGATACAGCATATCTGACTTAATGTAATTTAATAAATGAATGTTCATTTGTTGCAATCTGTGACCAAACTGGAGTCACTGGTTCCTCTTTTTCCTGAAATGCTGAATGATGGTTCTTGTCATTCATTGTTATGTCTGTAAGTACTCAACAGCTTAAAAATATACAGAGTTCACAGAAGCTGTTGCTTATTAAATTAGTGCGTATTTCAGAAGACAGTTAAGTTTATACCTGGTGTAAAGTATGCAAGAACTACTTTGAGGCTTTCAATTCTAACTGCAGAGCACTTTAAGACTCTTGGTAAAGCAGAGATGCCTTATAATTAAGGGAAGTTAAATTTTTAGAGTAAAGAAGATTGAGAAGGAAGATTCTTCAGGTGAATTACATCAAACTCCACTGTGGTTGTGAATAGCAACATGTTCTCCTTGATAGTATAAGCAGCAAACATTGATGTTGCAGATCTTACTCCTAAACATCTGGGTCTCTGTGCCTGTGTTACTTTTCTAATAACTGGAATAGATTTTCAGACCCGGTGCTAGAGACTGTAGGCTTACTTTTTTGAAAAGTTTTGAGATTGGGGAAAAAATAAAAATTAAAAGGGTAGAGTAAGACTTAAGTCCAGAATGGTGATGTACTGAAGGCTGTCCTAAAAGCGTAATGCTGAGAGCATGTCATGATATGGAAAAAGGTTGACTGCAAGTTGTCTGGGGTTTTCTTACCTAGTGTAAGTTGTTGAGTTTGTTTTTTAAAGATTAAGCATGTATTTTGCTTTTACCATAAAGTACTGCTTTTGAATCAGAAAAAATATGGAAGTAATATCAGTGGTTAGTAAATACACATGACTAGTGTGTAGGTCTGTGGGCTTCAGTGAGCATTTTGGCTGTCAAACTCTTAACACATCAGAGGCAGCTTTGAGATAACCAGATGTCGTCTAAGCATGATTCCATACTCCACTGATGTCTGGAGTTATGTGAGGTTCAAGTCAGGGCACAGCCTAAACATGTGTCACTTTCAACACACACTTGAAAACTTATGAAATGCATCTCAAATTTTTTTCCAATTCTTGTAGCACTTTTCTCCAGAGTTCCCAAACTGTTAAGTAAAAACAGTGAAACTAATTCTGTTTTAATTGTTTTAATTCAGAACATATCTGATGTTCAGTACTCTAATTAGAACCAATACTGCAGTGGGGTTTTATTATAAGCATGGATAGTACTGAACAAAATACTCGAATGTCAAGATAATGTTCTGTTAATACCATATCACTCTGGCAAAGCAAGCATTTTTTAAGTCTACAGAAAACCTACACTTAAAGTTGCACTGCACTTCCAGAATTCTTACAGTTCGTTCTTGTGTTACCCAAATGCAGCCTAACTTGGAAACAGGACTTCGGCTTTGGTGTTGTCCTGATTTTAGCTGAGAGAGAGTTAATTTTCTTCATAGCAGCATGTGAAGATGTCGTTATTCTCTACCTGGTCTGGCAAAAGCTGAGGCTTAACTTACCAATTTGTTTTTTTCGCTATTAGATCTTTGACAGGCTGATCACAAGTTTTCAATCTAGAAGACAAGGATATAAATAGATTCACTGATTAAAAGCTAAAGCTAGACAAATTCAGATTGTAAATATGTGTAGACTTACAGACAGGGTATCTGTCCATTGACACATACTAATGTTCTGGTGCCCTCTTCAGAGAATGACACTTAGAAGTAGGTTTTTACAGAATGAGAAGAAATAAAATAGGAATAATTCAAGTCTCATGTGCTGTTCAATAAAATAAATCAATTCCTCTCAATATAACCCTCTGTTCCAACCTTAAAATATTCTGTTCTCACTTCTTTTTGGTGTTCATTGATAAGAATGCAATCTGTAGAAGTGTTTGAAATTTTAACTTCTACCTCTAACAGTTCTTAGGTTAGGATAATCACACTTCTGCATACACTGCTCAGTAAGCTCCATGGATATTTTTTGTCCAGAATGCAGAACAGCTTATGATAGAGAAGGCTATTTTATGAACATTGTCTAATCTGTAGCATCCATCATAAATGCAAAGAATTGATGTATTCAAATGTACTGTCATCTTGGCAGTAAAGGCAAGTGCTGTTTTACGAGTATGGTTAAAACTGAATTGAAGCAGTGCTTTGTCTTGTTGGAAAATAAATCTGTTACTGGTTTGGAGTGGAAACTCAGACTTAAAATATATTTCATAGTCCCTCTTTTAACTTTGACAGTTTGATACTCTTCGCCTTGTGTGAAAGTCTAGATGGACTTAATAATCTTCCTGTTGTGTAGAGCACCTGATTTTTTTGGTAGCATTTTATTATACACTGTTCAGGAAGTGTTAAATACTTAAAACCTGTTACTACGGAAGAAAAATTAAGTTTCTGATGGTCTAAGGAAATCAAACACAATAGGAAGACTAGACTGTATGTATGCAAGAGGGGAAGGGAAGCTAAACTGAGCTCATGTTAAGGAAGTTTAATATAAAAACCAATTGTGCTGCAGCAGCTATGTTTCTGAATAGAAGCAGTCTGTTCTGGTCAGGTGTAAGTATTACTGACCCCCAGCAGGAACAATACTCAATTCTGGTTGATCAAAGTATGTAGCATCCTATACATGTTATTTTAAGCCTACTCATTTCAATCACTAAACCTGATGGTGATATCCATCTGTCATGTAGGAAGCTTCATTTGGCTCAGGTTTTTAGTAAACATTTACACAATGATGTGTCTCCTAGTTTAAAGGATAAGAAGCTTATTTTTGGATAAGAGAGGGGACTTAAGTAACTGACTCCACAAGAGGCTAAAGATCTCATTAGGCAAAGTGGTTTAATAACTGTACCCATAACAACATGTAATGTTAGAACACTTAAAGAAAGTAGTTGCTAACATTTTTTTTGCAAAAGAATTTATACTTACTCCTTTTCCTTTCTGATGGTGAAAAACCGTGCATGGTATCTTTTTGAATCAGAGAAGTTTTAATAGCAGTGTGGTAAGTTGTATCTGCTGAATTTGATAGTATTTCTACCCTAACCTGATGAAATTAGAACATGCTAGTAGAGCAGGTGAGAGACTGTAGTGTCTTAAAAATCAAAATACATGGAATGTGTCAACACTGAACCTCAATCTATTAAAACACTTAAAAGGGAGGAGACTACACAATTTTATACTTTTTCTTTTTTCCTTTTTGTCCTCTTCATTTGATGTGTATGGACGTTGTTTTGGGAATGTTTTTACTTAACTTTCCGGAACAGTTTTTTGTGTTCCAGAATTGTTCAACCATATGTTGACATAGTATTCCAGTTCTTCAGAACTTGCCTAAAAAAAAAAAAAGTTGCAAAATTGGACAACAGTGGCAGAATAGTTTTGAGCTGTACTGGTAATCTTTATTGCAAAAGTCCAATTCCAATCCCAACCTGCTGATAGCAGGTACAGGTCGACACTAGCTTTAGTTAATGATAAACATAAATAAGAAAGTGTTAGGTACATACTGTATATGAAGTATCAGTCTGACTTCTACAGGAAAAATCACTTTGACTTACTGTGATCACTTAGGTGAGCTTTTTGCAAACAGATCACTTTCTTTGCTATTGTTCTTGTAACAGTTTTATTAGCATAAAAAGGAAGCAAAACTTCTCACTTTTTGTGATGTATCTGCCTGTAAACCTCCTCTTATCAAGTCTTCAGTTGTGGGAGGGATCAGAGGCAGTTAATGGAGCTGATAAGGGTGTTCAAAGTACACATTTAAAGTAGTTTTGTTTTGAGGACTTCTGTATATCATAGTAGCTTTTGAAGGGGCAAAGTTAATATTACTTCCTGAGCCTCCTGTCACCAACACTTTTGATTAGAAGATCTAGAATTTCATATGAGACTTAGATAAGCAGGGTCCTGTTGCAGTCTTAAAGTTCTTTGTTGATACCTAGATGTAGCTGAAAATAGGGACTGAAATCCACACAGCTTAGTGGTATTGCTATCTTGGAAACTAGTGGGGGGAAAAAAAAGGAATGTCACTGCTCAAACGAAATACCCAGATAATGAGTTGATCATTTTGGTCTAGGACTTGGTCACCATGAAGTATTATATTGGGACTAACATTACTTAATATATTCTATATTTGAAGTCAGTTTGGAGAGTCGAATCATCTTCTCTTTCAAGGTAATGTTGCAAATTGAATAAGACAGTCTGTATGCTGGATTGTCCTTTAGAGGCTTTTGTTCATGAGGAAGCCGCTTCGTGGGGAGCTGCAATCATTTCTGCAGATGCACACCTCTTGCTTGATGTGCTCTGTTGATAAGTAGGGTTGTATTGTGCTAAAATTGAACATATATGTAAGTGACTGCACATAGAGAGCGGCAATTGATCTATAACATTGCCACAAAACTGGGAGGAGTAAGATAAAGCATGGGGAGCTTTGAACTTTGAAGAAAGGCTAGAGTGTTAAGTAGAATCACTGGGAATCTTGGCAAGGTAACATTGCTAGTTACTTATAGGTAGTTGAAGAACTCAGTATCTTCAGATACTAAATTGTCTGTATTTTCAGTGAAGACGTATGGCTTGTTTAAAACGATTGACACAAACTTCACATTCATACTACAATTAAATAACACTCCAGGTTCCATCAAGGAGGGAATCTGTAAGTGGTCTGCTGTAGTATAGACTCATGCGTGGTTAAATAACAGATTTATTTTTTTTTACCCCCTTACAGGGACCAGGATGTTTTTAAATAGTTTGCTTTATTGTGTGCTGAAGTTCCGTATTGAAATTCTCAAATAGTATTCTCTGCATGAATAGAAGGATTCTGTGAATAAAGCTGTAATGATTTGAACCAAATCCTGCTCTTGCTCTTCCAAGCAGCAGTCATGTTTATAGTTAGAAGGGTTGTTTTAATCAGTAGCTGGGTAAACTGCTTTAAGAATATATATCTGGGCAGTTTTGAAAGCAGCTTATTTGATTATTTTTTTTCAGAGCAGTTGTAGAAATCAATTGACTATTTAGGATTAAAAATTGCTTAAAATAATGGATGAAAAACTGACTTGTTATTTTAGATGTAAAACTGTGGAGTATAGCCATTTAGCCTGTAGTGGCTTTATGCTAAGCAATGCAAATACAAGAAAATAGAAGGTGAATATGTATTTCAAGCCTTGGATAATACTTTTACTGATTCTGTGAACTGAACTGTAATTGAATTTTAAAAGCCCCCTGGAAAAGCTCCCATTTCTTTCCTGTGTTAAAGTATATGGAAAAAAGCCACGTACTTGTAGATGAGATCCGCACTAGGTGGCTTACTAAAAATTTCCTGTGAGTTTCTCTATCATAGGATGATTTCCTATCTATATTCAGTTTCAGTTATGTTCATGAAAGTTTATTCAAGACTATAAATGACTTGGTGTCATAGCTGTTATTTTACAAAGAGCTGCTTAAAATAGTTCTGTAATTGAACCTGATGCACAGCTTTCCTGGCTATTGGAAATGCCTTGAATATTTTACTACAGCCCTGTCAAACCAAGAGTGTGAGTGAATAATCACTTATCTTAAATTGTTGAGATAAACTTGGAAAGCTGTAGTATCATAATAAATTTAACACTTCGGTTTTGGCGATTCGGACAACTGATAGTAGTAGTTTTCATGGAAATACAGACGCTCAACTAGCAATGTTCTAGAGCAGGGGTTTCTCCTAGTACCTCTTTAGATCTTGTGAATATTGTGGGTTTTAAACAGTTTAGAGCTGTTCATAAATAGTAGGTTGGAAAATGACTTGTAAACTTTGCCATATATTCTGTCCAGTTACTTGAATGTTTTAAAATTATTTTTTTAACAGCTTATTTTTTGTGTGGGAGTTGAGTTGGCTGTAGTTTTCCAGCTGCTTGAAGTACTTTGAAAATGTTTATGTAGATTGACAGGCGTTATACCACATTGCTCTGAGATATTAGCCTGTTGTTCAGTGATATCTGAAAACCAGCTGCTACTATATGTCTGCATACAGACCTCCTGAGGACATCAGGAGAACATACTGAATAGTTTTGCCTTTTTTGGCCTAGGTCACCATTTGTCTAATGCTCTTTTCTCTTGCTGCTAAAGGACGCTGTGACTTAAATTAGTTTTCACATGCTATAATGATACGAAAAGAGTATTTGTGGCTATTTACTGGATTGCTTAATAAACATAAGTTTACAAAAACACACATTAAGTCTACAAGGAAAACTAAGCAATATTCTGCTGATTTTAGTGGTTGAGGCTTCTTTGACCTTACAAAAAGTCACATGGTGCAAGTTTACTTAATGTTTGAAGTAGCACACTAATTCTCATCTTCAGCATTTTGTTCCACAGTTTTCCTGTGTGAGTGATTGTGTGTTCTAAGGCTGTAACACCACTGCAGAGTGTTTCATGGTATTATTGTTAATGTGCATCATTGCTGTTAGTTGCATAAGCAGTTCCTGCAGGAATTGCAGCTTGTTTTAATTTTACTGCAGGGACACAGAGGCCATCTACGGAGAAGATCAGCACTTTTTAGCTAGCTGGTCTCCCTTTGGTTTTTTTGTATTATTTTATAATAGAAAGGAATTTGACACTTGAATACTTGCAGTCCTAAATTACATTAGGAATATTTGATTATAGGCATTCATTAGCAACATTGACACGCAGAATGTAGACCCCCCCCATATGAGTCCGAAACATGACACTCATTAATATGCTTTAACGAGTTAATATGCATGCAGCCATTTATTTGCAGTGATCACAAAATGGTGGAGTTCTTACTAGTTTCTTAAACTAGGAAAAGCTAGGTCAGAGGAAGCAGGAAGGTGGAAGAATTAATTCTGGGATGATAGGGGTGCTGAGCTAAACTGGCCGCACAGCTTTGAAACCTGACTTCATTACTCTCTGCCATCGTTAGAAGTGTGCTATTAACTTGTATCATCTGCTGCCTTGGTGGCTCAAAGACTTGCTAGTGGAGGTGTTTTGGTTTGTTTGTGAGGTTTGGGGTTGGTTTGTGGGTTTTTGTCTGTTTTTTTTATGCGGTGCTGTCTTCTGTGAAGTAGAAATACATGTGACAAGATAAACATAGCATAGAGTCCTGCAAAAATTTTAACTAGTATATGGATTGTGATATATTAAACAGAGTAGCATTACTGAAAAATAAAGCTAGTGTATGATCTGGAAGTTACTTCTAACTCCAAAACATCTGGTAGTATTCAAAGTACAAAAGAACAGATTTTCAGAAGCATGTTATTCTCACAATTGGTGCAATAGAAAAGGAAAGTACAACTTCTTTTAGTTTCTAAATAAATGTGGATGACATTCTGCTCTCCAACAATCAGAAGACTGACTATGGGCATAGAGGAAACAATCAGAAGACTTTCCAGGACAGTTGTTCTGAAAAGGAAACTTGATTCACCTTAGTTATGGGGTTTGGTTGTTTATAAATATGTATTCCGAAATTGATATTTTTCTCTTGAGAATGTTTTCTTTTTGCTGTCAAGTGGTAGTCATGTGATTAGAAAAACAATCTGGTGATTTACAGCCTCTTTCCTTGAGATTAGGTAGGGGTAGAGATCTTGAAGGCAAATCTAAATTGCCAAAGTATATTGGAATACTTGGAAAATTGAAGTTTTGCAAACTACAAAAGCAGTAATAAGCTGTTAGTGTTCGGATGACTAAGATCACTGGAAAATTGTTTTCCTGCCTGGTAGAGGTAATAGTACGTTTGGTTAGAAATCTCTCAAATAGTAAAATTCTAACTTTGTCTTGTTCGTTTCTTTGTAGTTGGAGACAAGGTTCCTGCTGATATAAGAATTACTTCTATCAAATCTACAACTCTAAGGGTAGACCAGTCAATTCTCACAGGTATAATTTCTGTGAATTTTGTGTAATTATGTGCATAATTGAAACTGCCTTTCCCCAGTTTGTTTAGAATAATCGATTAGAGATAAGCCTGTAGCTATGCAAGTACTGCGTTGCATTTATGTGCAGTAAACTTCTGATCTAGTGATTTAACTCTTGGAGCTGCTGAATGTGGTGCTTTATTGGCTTTACATGTTCATTTCAGTGGGATGAATAGTCTTACTGAGACTTGCGGTGTTTTTCTGCTTTTCCCCTGTCCTGCCAAGAGACACATACTAGTAACTTGTGGGGAACTAAAATAAGAAATTAAGAATTTCTGATTTATACAATCTTCTAGGTTTGAACATCTTGTCAAAAGCATGCTTGCATGAAAGCATGGGAATCTTACTAATTGTCTTCTGTAAGAATTACTCATTTTTCTCTTGCAAGAGACAGTAACTTTAGAAATATAGGCAGCTTTTAAACTGCTATTACTAAAGATGCAGTACACTAAAGCCTTATTTGCTGAAATTCTGTGCACGCACATTCATGTGTTTTCTGGTACCAGCTCTGAAGTACAAAGAGCTATATTTAGGGCACTTTTCAGTTTTGTTGAAGACAAAACAAAGTAGCACTACTTCTGAATATAGGAAAGAAGCTAGGAACCAACCAAGCATGCTGTAACAGTTTTCTCAGCTGGAACATGAAGATCTGTCTGCTTGTTTTGGTAGCATAAATGAATGTTAACTAGCCCTGAATTTTAAAATAGTAAAGTATTCAGAAGAAACCTGGTTTTGATCCTTGAATTTGTCTTGAAACAGGCCCCAAAGTTTCTCAGTACAGATCCTGAATAACACAGAAATGATCAAGCTTACTTATGTTTAGCGTGAGTAAATGCAGGCACTCTGTGTTTATCAAACTATCAGAATTAAGTAGAAATAATCCACTGGAAGCCTATATAAAGGGGACAATTCCTTGCTTTTGTTTAAATAACACATTATTTTTTTTAAGAGAACATTTTCTGTTTTCAGCTTATTTCAAGCTGATGCTTGAGTTATCCTAACAAAGTAGGATTGAAGTCCAAGATGCTACTTAACAAAGCTGTTGAGAGCCAAAGCTTCCTACTTTCAAGCTTATGAAAAGTAGTGTGCTCTTAGCCTCAGTCACAGACTACCACCTTGTGAAATCTAATGTAGTAATTAACATCTGTTTTTATAGAAAAGAAACCTTTCTATACCTGTGTGACATGTTTATAGAAATTGCTATATTTAAGGCTTTTGTGGAAGAGTTCTCTGAAGACTTCCAACTAAAGGAGTTAACTGTAACGGAAGGCTGCATGACAATTTTTTTAAAGTCTGCCGGTATAACTGTGGTGTGTACCATCACAGATGTATAACTGCGGTAGACTCTAATTATGTAAGTGAGAACATACCTCTTACAGTGCATAGAGAACAGAAAATCCCATTACACACAAAACATCTAATTCATGCAGTAGGTCTTCCTACATTTAAAGGAGTGGAGTACTAGCTGCTTGTTTGACCACTTTTCATCTTCCTTAAAAGACACGATGTATGCTTCATTAATTCTAATTCTATAAAATGTTTACCTAAATTGGATCCTATTTTCATTAAAAGCCAGCCGTTCACTTATTTTGGTCTGCTGAAATATTTCCTGTTTCACTTAAGCAAAGAAATTAAATAAAATAAGTTGAGGAAAGAAGTTAAACATCTTAAATTTTAGGACTGAGAATTAGAACTTTTCTATTCCTTCCAGGACTCAAGGTGATGTATGCCTAATCTCTTCTTAAGACTGTTACCTTCATTTTAGGTGAATCTGTGTCTGTTATTAAGCACACTGACCCTGTGCCTGATCCTCGTGCTGTAAACCAAGACAAGAAGAATATGCTTTTTTCTGTAAGTTGTCTTGAAATTTTCAAAACTTCTGTTTATAAGCTTCAGTATTATTTTGTAAAAATGTGCAAGACTTCACGTCTGCACCTAAAAGCTGGGTGACTTCTTTGCTGTATTCTCTATACATGTCTATGTGTGTTTTCATGTACATTGAACAAAATTAATTATAAGTTGCAAGTGACTTTTATTAAAAAGCTGTCCTTGGGGAAGATGTGTATTCAAACCAGCTCATGTGAGGAAACTGATTTTTGTCCTTCACAAGAAAGTGTTGAAGGCTGGAGCACAGAGACTTTTGAAGTGCTTCTCCACCACTTTTCTAAAATAATTTTTAAGACTGTTAAGAATTCCCACACAAACTGTGATAATGTGTGGCTAAAAGAAAACTGGCTTTCTATGTAGGAATTCAACAGTTTATTCAAGTTTGTTTAAAGGAAGCATTGAATGCCTTTCGGGTAACAAAATAACAATTCTCCTGTTGGTGGGCTCTTTGTAGAAGGAGCACCTAATTTCTCTCTCTCATGACTATACCAATTCACTTTTGAGCCCATTCTTTAAGCAGGATTTCTACACTGGAGTATTCTCTTACAGATACTGGGGGAATGTAACTCTCCCTCTTTGTTTTTCTCCATACCTTAGATGAGACACAGTCGGGGGGTGGAGAGAAGAAGAAAAACCCATCACCAAAACCTGTTTCTAGAATCACTGCAAGCTTTCTTCTCTTTATTTACACTAGGGTACTAATATTGCTGCTGGTAAAGCTATGGGAGTGGTTATTGCAACAGGAGTAAACACTGAAATTGGCAAAATTCGTGATGAAATGGTGGCTACTGAACAAGAGAGAACCCCACTCCAACAGAAACTGGATGAGTTCGGAGAGCAACTGTCTAAAGTCATCTCGCTTATCTGCATTGCTGTTTGGATAATAAACATTGGTCACTTCAATGATCCGGTTCACGGTGGCTCCTGGATTCGAGGTGCTATCTATTACTTTAAAATTGCTGTTGCTCTTGCTGTTGCTGCTATTCCTGAGGGTCTGCCTGCTGTCATTACCACCTGCTTGGCTCTTGGAACCCGGAGAATGGCCAAGAAGAACGCTATTGTTAGAAGTCTTCCCTCTGTGGAAACCTTGGGTTGCACCTCAGTTATTTGTTCTGACAAGACTGGTACTCTGACCACGAATCAGATGTCAGTCTGCAGGGTATGTTGAAGTAGCTGCCTCTATCTTTCTTTTTCTCCTCAACCACTCCGTTTGAATAGTCAGCATTGCTTGAATTCTTTTGATCGCAAGTCTTTGGGTTCTCATATCGTCAAAATCTTGCTTTATAAGATAAGCTTCCACTTTGAATTCAGTTTTCCACTGTGTAGTCTTTAAAGCTTTATCTCTTCCCTTATTTAGTCATGGCCAAAAATAGCTGTACCCGCACTTGATGGAAGAGAAAGTTGTTTGCAAGCAGCTTTGCATTGACTTGTCGGTAATCCATTCAACCTAGTGGTAATTGTGTAGTATGATTTATCCCCGGTTTCAGAAAGGTAGGATGGTTAACTGTAGAAGCAGGATGCGCGTAAGTGTAAAAGACTTACGTCTTTAATTTAGCAAGATGACAACTGTGGAGGGACTTAGCAGTGCGAAAAAGGTAGAAGATTTACTACGGAGTAACTTGAATAGTCTAAGGTGTTTTCACTACTGAGTGGTTCCACCTTTATTTGGTTATGTTATCTTCAGTAGCTCCTACTGGTCTCATGTCGTGTTTTCAGCGTGCAGTATTGTATGGCTAATCTGGCAACTTGGAGGTGCAGCTGACCCTGTCACCAGCATTGTCAGGGTCATCTTTAATGTATGGCACACTTTTAGGTTAGTGTAAGTTATGTGCCCCTCCTCCCTTTCCTTCCAGTATTCTTTCTAGTGTTGATCAATTTGGGACTTCTATAGCTAGTCGTGTAGCATAATGCGCACTCAGTTGCCAGTTCTCTGTACTTCCCATACGCTTGATATTCTGTGAAGGAATTTTAGGGAGAAAACATTAAGTTCGTCTGTTTAATAATCGTAGATGTTCAGTGTCATAGCAACTCTGTAACATCAAATGTTCAGAGTCGTTACATTGGGTTAGAATTCCAAATGTGTAACTGTTGAGCACTCCACGCGGTATATTTTGGAGAAAGTTTGTAAGCCTTAAGCACTTTATTCTCATGTGATTGATATTTTTTCTTTCTAATTGGTGGTTGACTTGTTCTACTTCCTTAAATATTGTAGTATTTATACCTAAGAGACACAAAGCAGCTGCTCATCAGTATTCCAGAGGAGGTTACTTGCAGTAGAGTTGCATAACTGCCCTAGTCTTTGCAGGGATTTTTTTCATCATGCAGATGCCAAAAGCAGAAGGCTTCCTGGTTAGCTCATCATTTAAGTTGTGTTTATTTAAAAGCTCAAAATGCTCTACTCCTTACATTTAGAGGGCTGAATGTTTTAGATCTTGTGCAGTACAACTTCTTTGGTTCCTTGTTATACCTCTGGCAGCTACAGAATAACCTTAAGTGCAAAGTTTTGTACAATGTAGCAAATTCTAATACCTGTAAACAATACTCTTATTCTTGGCTTTGCTCTAAGCAGAGAGAGTGCTTAGCTTTTTAAGAAGTCTGGTTTACAGTGCTAATTCCATTTGTAGTTTTAGTTTCTGTGTTAAGTAGTAAATCCTGAGTGTCCAAAGGAACCCTATGCTAAAATGTTTTGATCAGAAGTGATACTGCTTTAGGAGACTTGGAATGATTGCTTTAATGTCTTCCTGTGGTATTTCCCTCTGAGAATGCACTTATTCTTTTTTGTGGGCTTTTAATTTATCAGCTTGTCTGGCTTCTTGATTTTTAAAATAAGTTTGCAGATTCTAGGGTCTTCAGACACCGATGCACCTAATTATTAGACTGTATTTTGTCAAGATGCTTGTCTAAAACATAAGGCAGCACAATGAGGGGAAATTACGAAATTGCTAAAACATGTATGGTAACATGGCTTATACTAACCAAGGGGTAAGAAATTCCATTGAGATACACTATCAATCAGTGAGAAATTTTCTTCACTACTACCATTTCAGCAAGTCCTGATAAGTGCCTGAAGCTGTCATACCCATGGGTTCCCAGATTTGCCTCTGCCTGCAGCTCTCCTAGAAGGGAAACAGAAACAAAGGAAAGATGGAGATGCAGGTGTCTCACTGGGATGCAACTGCATCCTTCAGACTGGTTTCTTTATTTGACAACAACATTTCGGCCAGTGCTTGAAGGGCACTTGGGCTGTCTAAGTGTTTTTAAGCCACCAGTGGACTGGATGGTGAAGTGACATAATGATTAGAAAACCAGGACAGGAAACACTTTCACTTAGTGGCTGGCATTAAGGGAAACTGCCCATAGTCTGGCTCTTGCCTAAAACTTCACCTCTTGGATCTAAAGTTTCTCCTGGCTTTTTTTTTTGACTTTGGGAAGAATTATCAGTTTCCAAGCTGCCCTGTGCTGCTTTTCATTGGAACTGTTTCAAACAAATGTGAGAATGAGTTTACAAGTCTGAAGCCTAGGAAGAGGGTATAGTCAGGATTGGCAACTGGATTTGTAAGGAGTCTTCATAGCTGAAGTTAAGTGTACGTAGCTTAAGTGGTTTTCGGCTCTGATGTACCTGTGCCATAATTCAATTTTCAAATGAGACCTGCTAAGCAAAAGTGCAGTTTTCTGTACTTTATGCTTCAGTATAGGGAGCTGTTCAAACATATATGGGATCGAAGTTCAGAGGATCATAATCTGGTTTTGTCTAGTTTGTTTATTCAACCTGAACTTGCCTCTTGTACCTGCTTGCTTAAGGCCTGTTTAAATCTCTTGCATTAATTATTGTTCAAAGGTAGTAACTCTTCTAACTCTAATTTCAGATGTTTGTCCTGGACAGAGTAGAAGGAGATAGCTGTTCTCTGAATGAATTTACTGTAACTGGTTCAACATATGCTCCCATGGGAGAAGTGTAAGTGTTCTGCTGAAGTTAAATATTTGTCTGTTTATGACTATTACTTTAGGCTTGAAAGGCGATGCATGTAATATTCAACAGTGATTGCATTTGCACTGGTTGAGCTTTCATTTATTAACAAACTGAAGCGCTAGGCGGTGAAGTAATTAACGGTAAAAGGAAGTTAAACTCTAGAAAAGCAAACCTTCATGAAACTTGCTTATCAAAGGAACGCTGCAATATTGGAGGCTGTATTAATCTAAAAATAGGCTTGGTTGAAAGGATTTATTCTACTGAAATCTTACAGAACTACGATTAGCTATTCCGAAGCTTCAAAACGAGGTTTACTTTTTTGTTGAAAAAACTGTGTAAATCTGAAGAGGTGAGTCTGTTATCTGTGACCTCAATGTCTCCAATTCCCCTGCTTCAGAGATGGTAGGCTTTTTCTGTACACATTCTTATGAATGTATAGGAGTAAATTCCTGACTCCTACTGTCAGTAGTTTATTGACTTTGGTACATCTGTACTTGAATAAATGTGTATGTTTGTGTCTCAGTCTTTGATATTTGAGCTGGTGTAAAACCCACTCCCTTAGGAAAGGAACGATGCGTTTGGTTTACTTTATCAGTTGCAAGTCTCTACTAGTGGGATAAGTGTTCAGAATTTTTAGGGTTCTGCTTTTAGGAGAGCCTCTTCTTACTGGATTGTTACAGCTCCTTTTATTTGACCGGTCTTTTACGTGTTTTTAATCTTCTCGCTTCAGTTTTACTTGCAGAGTAGAAGTCTACTATGTGTGAAGTAGAATTGAGATTCAGTTACTGTAAACATCTCAGTCTTGCGGAGTTTCACATGCATGCCTCTGACTCCATGCAATCTTCACCGATCTCTGAATTTTCATAGCAGTTAAGATCATAGTGTTCTCAGCAGTTGGAAATCTGAATTCCCCAAGTCTCTTTTGTTTCAAAGCTAATTGCTGTCAGAAGCTTACGCTTTCATTTTGGGAGACAGCATTTACTTAAGCAAGGTGACATTCTAGATCTTGTAAAGCATTCAGCTGTTATGCTTTAGCTGGTCTCACAAGAGCTCTAGACAAACAAAATAATAAAATATAGTGTGGTGACAGATGTTGAGTATAATAAGACAGTCATCAGTGTATGTTAATGTTCTATTTTTACTTGCTGAAATTGGGGAAATGTGAATAAGCATGTTAATCGCACTGCATTCACGTACATAAAGAACGTTCTGTGAAAGGGAAATAACCACAGAAAGGCTGTTATTGGAGCATAAGGAAATAAATAGCTACATTCTCAAACCTTCAGGGCTGATTTATTTCTGTATTTATGGGTGGCCTTTTTAAAATTGGTGACTTTAAAGTAAGGTGACTGACTTCACCTTGAATTGTAAACTGCCACTGAAAACAAGGTTTGATAGAGATGCTTTGCGGCAGACTAGTCCATAGCACTGCCCCGAAGCAGGGCATGCTCTAGATATGAACCATTCCTGACAGATGTTTCTCTGTTGCACTTAACTTCAGATACTGTTGTCTTCCACAGCTGTGTCGGCAGCCTACTCTATTTCATAACCATTAAGCATTTTTTGCAATAAGTCAATCATTTTTTCACTTGAAGTATTTAATACATAGCTTTCCCCTAAGATGTATTTAGAATGTAAAATTGCAAATATTTCGTACTGAAAAACTGTAAGTTTGTACTGACAGATTCCCCAGGGACATTAGGAGATTGTCAAACAGTTTGGAGTAGTTTTGTCCAGTCTCGGTGTGGTCAGTGTGTGTGCTTACTTGCAAACTGAGAGCATAAAACTAACAATAATTAAGAGCTGCGGCAAAAGCTAGCAGATTGCTTTTGACCTTCAAATGAGTTCATCTTTAGCTAATCAAAAAGCCTGAAGTTTTAAGGAGGAAAAAAACTAAACCTTTATCCAGAACTGACCCCAGCAACTTAAGACTCTGTGTGTACTGGTCATTCCTCAGAAACTGTGGTAAGGAACACACAGGCGAAGGAGGAAGAAAAAGAAACCAACAAAAAACTGGTATAACAAGTTAGGGATGTTCAAGTTTGCTGGATTTTCCTCAAGTTCAGAACAGGTGAAAACAGGAAGTATTAGCTGTGACAGACGAGGTGACAAACTGAGAGCTGCTTGGAACTTCAGAGTTGAGAGTTTAAAGCCATTGTTTATGGCTGTAGAATTGTATGCAAAATGAAACTTGAAAAAACATACTTGTTTGTTTAAGATGCATTTTGTTCACATGCTGTGTTATACAACATCGGAATTTGTGTGCAGTACTACAAGAAACAGAACTTGGTTTCTTGAACCAAACGTGGCAGGGGGTTGGAACTAGATGATCTTTGAGGTCCCTTCCAACCCAAACCATTCTGTGATTCATTCTATGAACAAAAGCTTACATAATTGGACACGTCGTAGTCTGTGAATCCTTATGGAGTAATGATCATGTCTTTCTACCACCAGACCTTTTTTCCTTCTTCAGAGCTTTAATGAAAGATATTTATATACGAGTTATAGCTTGCTAATTTTGTTGAGGGGAAAATAACAGTATTGAACACCATCTTGGTTCTTTAATGCTTACTGTAGAAGGATGCTAGTGTTCCAGAAAATGAATTAATTAACTATCTATTTCCAAATATGAAATTAAAGAAGTTTCTTTCTTGTGATGCCTGAGTGGTGCATTAGTTTAGAAAGCGGGAATGTACATTTTCTTAAGATTTCAGGTATTCATCATTAAGTGTATATAACTACTCAAAAAAAGTATTTCTTTTCTAGTGGAACTTGTATTGTGAAATGTTCCTTGGTTTAGGAGCTTCACATATATAGCACAGGTTAATTTTAAGAAATTAAAGATGCCAAATCTTCTTTTAAGACTGCCCAGAGCACGCATTTCATGCGTGGCAGTAAATCTGCAGAATATGTAGATTTACTACAGAATATGTAGATTTACTCCCCTCAAAGTCCTGTGCATGCTCCAGTACTGCTTTCATATGCCTCTTCACTGAGCTTTCTACTTCCCTTCTGCGTTGCTGTATGACTATCACTAGAGGTAATAAGATTTTGTAATTCAGGTGGTAATTTCACTGATAATCATGTCATTCTGTTCATGACTGACTAAACGTCAGAACTCACCTTCATCAACCTTGCTGCTCTTAACAGTTTCTGGTTCTGTGGTTCCCAGCCCATAACTAATAAGCATTGTACTAAATGGAAATACGGTAAAGGGATTAAAGAAGGGAAAAAGGTGAGATGCTAATACTAAATAACTAACTTAAATCTCCCCCTGTTCTTCCTTTGGAAAGGCATAAAGATGACAAACTTATAAAATGTAGCCAGTACGATGGCCTTGTGGAACTTGCAACGATCTGTGCGCTCTGTAATGATTCCTCTTTGGATTACAATGAAGTAAGTACATACCCTAGAACAGAGGAGAGTGAGAATGAGGATAAATGTTTGTTCTCATCTGTCCATGTAATACCTTTCAGTGGTGAATCCCCTTCTAGGCAAGGGGGAGAATATTTAGGTCCTCTTTAAGTATTAATTCTGGAAATGACTAGAGCCAGGCAGCAAGTGTAACCTGGAACTTGGGGATCTGTTGGTGTGTAGAATGCACTGCTACTTTCTGGCTTTGCCCTCACTTCCTTAAGGTTGCTACATCTTGTAATGACTTAAATGGTTGATGATAAAGTACTGACATCCTTCTCTGCTGGTCTTGAGAGTAAAGGCTTGAAATAGTTTTACTTGTTTCATAAGCCATAGTAAGTCTTGTTAAGCTTTTTTCATTGTGAAACTTGTGAGGTTTAAAGTAAACTCCTGTGTTTTTTTTTTTTCTTTGTGTTAACTAAAGGCTAAGGGAGTGTATGAAAAAGTTGGTGAAGCCACAGAAACGGCGCTTACCTGTCTGGTTGAAAAGATGAATGTATTTGATACAGACTTGAAAGGACTTTCTAGAATTGAGCGTGCAAATGCTTGCAACTCGGTCAGTACTCTTTACCTGGAATTCACTTGGGAGTGAGTTTTGTAGTATGTATCATCTAAATGTATTTTTATGCTATTTTTTTAATAAGGTGATAAAACAACTCATGAAGAAAGAATTTACCCTGGAATTCTCAAGAGACAGAAAGTCTATGTCTGTCTATTGTACACCGAACAAACCAAGCCGCACATCCATGAGTAAGATGTTTGTTAAGGTCAGTTCCTCATTTGAAAGTGTAGCTATGGGGTGGCTGTGAAGGTAGCACAATACGTAAATTACGGCACAACTAACTGCAGCCTGAAGGTGGAGGAGGGACTCTGTAATTTGTGCAAATGTTGTAATGGAGAGGGATTTATTAAGCTAGATTTTTTTTTTTGGCTCTGCAGGGTGCTCCTGAAGGTGTAATTGACAGATGTACGCATGTCCGTGTTGGAAATGCTAAAATACCATTAACCTCAGGAATTAAGCAGAAAATCATGTCTGTCATCAGAGAATGGGGAACTGGTAGAGACACATTGCGTTGCTTGGCTCTGGCGACCCATGACAATCCACCCAGAAAAGAGGAAATGAATCTTGAGGATTCCTCAAATTTCATTAACTATGAGGTAAGTTCAGTAAAATATCCTAACACTTCTCCCTCTCCCAAACTGGAGAATGGTGACTCCTTGTTTGATTCTTCCTTGAGGAAGATAAGTCTCAGAACTTTTCTCTTTCTGGGTATTTTTGATATCAGACACAACAGTTAGCCATGTGTGTGGAGAGAATGCTCAGTTTAAGATGACACTGTATAGCTCTTTGAAGAAACTTATACCACAGAATACTGAGTTTTATCCCTTATGATACCTGTCGCTCTTACTTCATACCTGTGATTTATTTTGTATTTAAAACACCTTGTGTGTGTTCTTGGTGGCCAGTATACATGCTGCTGCTTGGATAAAAGTATAAGGAAAAAAATGAGATAAACAGCCACTGGTGAATTGCATTATTTGTGTATATGCATAAGGTCCTCAGGATCATAACATCTTCAGCTGTTTTCAGAGACTGACTCTGAAAAATATTCCAAAAATTGCATTGTGGTTTCAGCTCTAATGGTTTTCAGTTTGTCATTGCTCAACTGCAAGACCTCTTCGGGTATTTTGTGACGAAACACCTGCCACTTTGTGCTGAGAGTCAAGTTCACTTCCCTTCCTCCATACTGTCAGCTGTCCCTGATAATCTTAGCGACTCTGTAATTTGCCAATGAAAATCTGTATCCAGGATTTAGGGTGGGGGAGAATGGCAACTGTTGCCAGAGAGTTTTTGGCTTGTGCATTCTGCTCCTGGTGCTGAAGACAATATGAGAGAGACCTGAGTGCTTGCAGGTTGAATTTGCAAGGCTGACAACTAGAGCACATTTTACCTAATAAAAATGAGTGCATTTGAAGCAAGATACACTTGGGAAGGTGGGATCGCGTTTCAGAGTGTGGTCGTGCTCTGGAAATTGGCTGTGTGCTCCCTAATGCTTATCGTGTAGATGGTGCCATGTATCATTGTGAGGCCAAAAGCATTAAATTATTTACCTCTTCTTACTTGTTGATGTCTGTATGGATTTGAGACTCTTCAGTTCTTCTCCAGCTTTCTGAAGTCACTGTCAGAGCTATAACCCCTCTGAAGTAACCCTTTCAGGAAAAAGGAAACCAACCCTGAGATAAGAGCAAGTATCTCTCAATCATAATACACTGTTTTTAACCAAATGGCCGTATGACGTAGGCCTCAGTGTCTTTAAGTGCTCAGTCTAGAACCACAGAGTATTATGGACAAGGAGTAAACCCAGATGTCACTATGCTGAGAGACTTACCATGCAAGCAAAATGACAGTTTTGCTAAATGAGAAGTCTAAAGGATCTTGCACTAAAACTTGTGCTGTCCTGTTTCAGACGAACTTGACCTTTGTCGGCTGTGTGGGTATGCTGGATCCCCCAAGAATTGAAGTAGCTTCATCTATAAAGTTGTGCAAACAAGCTGGTATTAGAGTTATTATGATTACTGGTGACAATAAAGGCACAGCAGTAGCTATCTGCCGTCGCATTGGTATCTTTGTGGAAGATGAAGATGTTTCTACAAAAGCCTTTACTGGTCGTGAATTTGACGAACTCTCACTTGCTGCCCAGAGAGATGCTTGCCACCACGCCCGTTGCTTTGCTCGTGTGGAGCCTTCCCACAAATCTAAAATTGTTGAATTTCTGCAGTCTTTTGATGAGATTACAGCTATGGTGAGTAATCGCACATTTGCTTGCCTTGAAAGGCAGATGCTGTGTTTAAACCCGAATTACACCTTGTCAGACAAATGCCTAGTTCTATAAAACGCTTCTTCCACGTTTTCCTGAACTTGCAGCCTCAGAATAGGTCTGCACTTAAGTGACTTTCAAATATCTGAAACCACATCCAGTGCAAAATCCCTTTCTAGTTCTATATGTAAGTGCCCACCTTACTTAACTTTTTTTTTTGTCTCCAACTTTAAATTCTTGTTTTAGACTGGTGATGGCGTCAATGATGCCCCTGCACTGAAGAAAGCAGAAATTGGAATTGCTATGGGTTCTGGTACTGCAGTAGCTAAAACTGCTTCTGAAATGGTTTTAGCAGATGATAACTTCTCAACTATTGTAGCTGCTGTGGAAGAAGGACGTGCAATTTATAACAACATGAAACAGTTTATCCGTTACTTAATCTCCTCCAATGTTGGAGAAGTTGTTTGGTAGGTTTAAAATGCTTTTTTTTCCCTTTGAACAAGAGTGGAGGTGATGGAGTCTTTGTTAGTTATTTATTTACTTCCAGTATTTCTCACTGAAACCAGAGAAACAGGTTCTCCAGGTAATTGATCATTGTGATTGTGCAGAAGTCTACATACTTATAGCTTAGTCTTTACTGGAGAATTTTAGTGTACCACAAGATTTGAATTGCATATAGATTTCTAGTAATATTCTCAGTAGGTAGCTAAATGCTTTACAATTACTTGTGTGATAGGAATAATTCTCTAGAATCCAAAAAGCTTAATCAAATATTACAAGATCTGGTATCAGATAACCACAGATGTAACTTAGATGTTTAAACTCAAGTTACAGAAAAATGTGTCTTCTGTGTCTTTGGAAGGGATGGTGATCCAATGCCACAGAACGTATTCGTGATAACAGAACGCAAATATTGATCTCCTAAGTTGCTTATATCAAAGCATACTTTCTCCCAGAGTAGAATATAACACAGCGATTGTCTTGGCCTTTTTTTCTTAGAAACTTTAAAGCTGCCCTTCATATGGCTCTTGCTGCAGCCTCCGTTTCTGTTCTATTTATTCACACAGGCTTGGAGCCATGAAAGCTACATGCTCATTAAATTTTTGCAGGGCCTAGCAGTAATCTAGCTAAATGAAGCTTAGTCATTTGAGCTAAAACATTATTATATCTGCAAATGTTTTACTGTCTTTTAGAAAGCAGCTTGCAAGCCTTTATGCATGTATGTATATATTTACCTATACAGGCAAGTAGACTGGGGGGAAAACAAGGTTAAAGCAGAAACTCTTCAATTCCTGAAGTTAGCAGAAGGACATAATGCTTTGAAAGTTATGTGCCAGTGGTTAGAAGAATTTGCTGTTGGATATGGTCTTAGTTTTCTGAATGTGAATGTTCAGCTTGTGATTTTTAAATGAGAACTCTGTAAGAGAGAACAGAAGTGATACCACAGGTTTAGGCTTAAGTGTCAAAAGGACTTATTTACATGCACAAGAATAAGTTTATAACTGGTGGGTTTTTTTGTAGTATCTTCTTGACTGCTGCCCTGGGTTTTCCTGAAGCTCTAATTCCAGTCCAGCTGTTATGGGTAAACCTTGTGACGGATGGTCTCCCTGCTACTGCGCTGGGCTTTAATCCTCCTGATCTTGATATCATGAATAAGCCACCACGCAACCCTAAAGAGCCACTGATCAGTGGATGGCTCTTCTTCCGTTACCTAGCTATTGGATGTAAGTAGTAATAGCTTTTTGCCTTTTTTTTTTTAAGTAAACGTAGTCAGGTAGGGTGTTTGGGTTTTTTTGAGATCTGCTTGAAAGTAATTTGTCTAATCTCCTTCTGTGCTGAAGTCTGGAAAGCTAGCAATAGATGTTCTGTGGAACTGGTATTTTTCCTTTATTTTGTTTCAAGATCCACACTTTGTTTTGCAGATTTGCAGGCAGTGCTGTGATCAGAACAGTAAAGTCCTCATTTTTATAAATTTTTCCCCCATTTGTAGCAGCTGAGGCTGCATAACATCAGGCTGAATTCACCACTTTGTCAGAATCTTTTGACAGCTAGGAAAGCATTAAAAATTTTATATACTGCCATACTGGATTAGACCTTCAAAATTCTGATGGTGGATGGTGTTCAGTTCTCAAAGAAAGAAGCCCTTCAGGATTAGGTGAACTTAGGGCCAAGTCTGACCTCTGTTCTCAAGCACTCACCCATTTCCCGTTTGACTCATTCTAGGCCGAAATACTTGCTCAAAGCATTGAGACGACAGATTTTTAGCTTGTTCGTGCAGTAACTGTCAGCCTGAGGAAGATGAGGATTGGGTTTGAAAAACCAAGACCGGTGATCAGTGAATATGCACCTGCATTAGCTGTTGAGGTCATACGTAGAACTACTAAATCTGAAAATGGCAACTGTCATACATCTAACCCACTGGTTTTGTGCTTACGTAGAACAACGCAACAGGCTGGCTGGCATGGCCGTAATCAGGGAAGATAAAGGAGTGTCAGTTTGTGAAATCAACGGACGTAGATCTGAACCTTAAATAGAGCCCTAGTACTGTAAAACTATGAGGATACTTAATGTACACTGTCTTCATGCCAGAAACTATGACCTTAATTTTCCTAACTGACTTCACAGATCTTTAAGTAAACTTTGGCATTAGTTAGTCTTAAGAACAGGCACATTGGCCTCTAAGAGGAAAAAAGAAAAATTGCAGGTTGATTACTCCAAGTGATATCCTTGTTTGCCTTATGTTCTAGCTGTCAGCTTCCAGAAGCAGATACTAGTACAGTATTTAATGGTTATTTAAGTCACAAATGGTGGAGCAGATTCCTTGCACAGGAGACAGCTGAATTACAATCTTGCTTTTTTACAGTGCTGGAGGTCTTGAGATAGAAGGTCAAATGTGGGAAGCAAGATCTTCTCTTGCATACAGTTGACAACACTGAAAAAAGAATTTTGTTTTCTTCAAGGTTATGTTGGTGCTGCCACAGTGGGTGCTGCTGCTTGGTGGTTTATCGCTGCTGACGGTGGTCCAAGAGTTACCTTTTATCAGCTGGTATTTGCTCAGTTTAATATCTCGGGGGGGAGAGGGGAGGGACATCCTATTTGAAAAGACTGTAGAAAAGCAGTAGGTTACAGGAGTTTATATAATGAGATGTTTTCAGACTTGTTACTGTAAAACTTGATTATGATTAATTAGTTTTCATACTAAAACTCAGAGGTGGGATATCTGAGGTTCTAAACCATTTGAAGGACTAATTTTTGTCCTAGGAGTAAAAGACTAATGGGGATTTTCGTGAAGCTGGCAAAAGCTTAAAACCAGTGCTTATAGGAGTCATATTGGGAGGCTTTGTTTTCATAATACTCAGTGCTTCTTTCATAATTACCTAATTTACATTGTAAAAGTTAACAGGCTGTGGAAGTGAGTTCACATTGTTCTGTTCCAGAGCCATTTTCTGCAGTGCAAAGAGGACAATCCCGACTTCTCTGGTGTCGACTGTGTGGTTTTTGAGTCTCCGTACCCAATGACAATGGCTCTCTCCGTACTTGTCACCATAGAGATGTGCAATGCTCTCAACAGGTTCGTATGTCCTAAGAGGAAAGCGAAGTTTCTGCACAGCTTACCCAAAATCCTGCCTCTTGTGCAATCTGATTCTTAGTGCACGGGCAGCTCAACTAGCAAAGAATGAGTCATATTTCCTTTCTGAATCCTGGTAGTGCAAACAAAATGACTCTCTTCAATAACATTTGCGATCCCTTATCATAAGGTATATTTTTAAGTCTGCCAATTCACTCTGGTATTTTACTAAGCGCGAGCAACTGAAATGTTTTCCATTATTTCTAATCTAAGCTTAATCAATCAGATTATCTCTCCTATGTTGGTATAAAGTGATATCAAGGAGAACTAAAATAAGAATGCTGAAGATATGGAAAATAGTTTTTCCTGCCCTAAGGGAGTGTGGGTTTAGCCAATTAATATTAGATTATAAATGGAAGCCACTAAATAGCACAATGTCAAGGGTATTTTTCTTCAAATAGCTTAGAGGTCAGTTAATTTAAAAACAAATAAACTTTAAATACGAGGGTACTGTGGTAGTCCTACATAGTGAGATACTGCTCTACATCTGATGTTCTGGATCTCAGCCTCTTGTGCAGCACAGCCTAAAGGCAGGTTGAGTCTGAAGAGCAGAATTTGAGAACCAGCATTAACAACGTGCGAGTACTTGACCCTCTGTGCCTCCAGTCGTTAAGTGAACTTCAGAAGAAGCGGGTGCACTAGGGCCCTAGGCGTACCGTAGGCTGGGGAGGATTCTGTCTCTTGCTGTCATGCCCATCTTTCCCTCAGCCCTCCCCTGGAGAGCATGTTGGGATCTTAGCAGAAAAGGTAGCCTAGATCAGGAATGAGCAGAACACACAAAAATTTTCAAAAATAAACATGCGGCTGAACTGCGACTGCTTTGCTAAGCAGAATTCCAAGGCCATTTAGAGGTGCAAGATCTGTAAACTCTTTTCTTGGTGTCTTCCTTGCCTTTGTGACTGGGATAATTATGACTTGCCGTGCTGCTTTTCTTCCCAGCTAGTTTTTTGGTTTATTGAATTTCCTGTTGGCATCTTAAGTATGTACCGCATTTCTGTTGCAGCCTATCAGAAAATCAGTCCTTGATGAGGATGCCCCCGTGGGAAAACATCTGGCTGGTGGGCGCCATTTGCTTGTCCATGTCCCTCCACTTCCTTATCCTTTATGTGGAACCGCTGCCAGTAAGTGCACGTAGCTTACGCCCATCCCTGAACTGGGAGGTAGCAAAAACTTGTCTGGAGCTTAAGGCGAGGGATGGAGGAGGAGGGAAGATGTAACGCTTGGCTCTTCTTTCAGATTATCTTCCAGATCACACCTTTGAATGTGACGCAATGGCTGATGGTATTGAAAATCTCACTACCTGTCATTCTGCTGGATGAAACACTTAAATATGTGGCCCGTAACTACCTGGAACCTGGTAAAGATAGTGTGCGGCCTGCCACCAAACCGTGTTCTTTGTCAGCATGCACCGAAGGAGTTTCCTGGCCGTTTGTGTTCATTACTATGCCCTTGGTTATCTGGCTTTACAGCACAGACACTAACTTTAGCGATATGTTCTGGTCTTGACTGACATGGTGACAAGTTTTACATTCAAAGGAAAAGTTTAACTTAATTTTTTTATTGTTTAGAGCAACTGTCTATTTCTGCTGAATTTTCACATGAACATATTTGCCGGTGATGGAGGTTTCATAATCTAGATTTTGGTTTTTTGCTTTTTCTGACTTCAGTGGGGGCAATATATTCCTCTTTTATACACAGTTAAAGTGTCCATTGACATGTACAGAGAACTAACACTATTTTATGCAAATATTTTTTTGTAGATGAAAAGCATGTACAGTGTTCTGTTCAATAGTCTATTCATCGTGTAAAAACAGTAAATTTTTTTTGAGCCAGCGGACACTATCAAACTAAATTGGCAGCAGATTTTAGGGAATGAATGTGTGTTGTCTAAAACTAAAAAAGCATGTAACTGTTTGTCTTCTGCATGACCATCCAAACTTAATTTGTCAAAGTCAGGTTTTACTCGTAAGCAGAACTTTCTGCACTGGGTGGAGAGTACTGCTACCTCGATCAGGATTTCTTCTTGGTTTCCCCTCTTCCTGTTCCCTCACTCTTGGTTCTTGACTGTCCTTGTTTACACCAGTTTCTGTATGAGGTATGCCTAATCTTGCTCGTGCAGAAAATATCATTCCAGGTGCAGCCTGCTGGGGTTCTTCCATACTCGCAACACACGTAGGGGTTTTTTTTAAGATTATTTATTTGTCTATTGTATTTTATTGTAACAGACCTTATTTTGCCAGTGTTGCCCATTATGCAGGGATAGGGAGGACTACTTCTGTCTACTTCAATCTAAACCAATCCTTTTTAACGAACACAATCTGTTTTAATTAAAAAGAGGGTTTAATTTGGGTTTTAATACCTTACTTACATGTGTCAGACCCTTCCTTTTTCTCTCCCTCCCCACTGCCCTTCCCCCAAGATCAAAACTTGTAATGAGACCTGGAAAAATAACTTGCACTGCGTAGCTAGAAATTGGATTTCCTACACGTAGGGCACTAATGATCAGTTGTGTACATGGAGTTACTCTGCTGGCCTGTTGTTAGCCTGACTTGAAGTAACAAGCTCGTGTGTGTTTTATGTAAAATCTGTAAATAGCACATGACCAAATTGAACATATTGTATAGAACTATTTTTATTTTAATGTGGCACTAACCACCTTCATTATTACGGTAAATGTTAAAGCATGTTTTCAAATTCAGTCCTGTATCAGCAATGTGTAAGTCATTAACAGTCCTAACTGTGGTGTTTTTCTCCAATGCCTTCCAACTTTCATCGACTAAAGTGAGTATTTCTCTTCCATTTCACCATGCCGGTGGTGACTTGCTGTAAAATAGCGTATGCTGTATACATGTTGAAGAATAAATAGTAATTTCCTTCATTCCCATGCTGTGTTTTGTCAAACTCTGCTGTGCTACATTATTATCACCACTTTAGACTCTTGTTTTGTGCTCTGAAGCTCAAATTACTGATTCCAAAGGCGAAGCACCCTAGCTTATTTTAGGGTCTTGTTTTATAGCAGCCAGGAGCCTTAGTGCCCCAAGATCTTACAGCTTCTGGTCTGAAGTTTGAGATAAAATTGGACAAATCTGTAACTTAAGACAGTGACAGCTGTTCACATGAATGCTTAGTGTCCAAAACACTCTGGTACTTGTGGTCAGGTGCTCGTTTACTCCAAAGCTTTTTTCCTGCTCTGAAACAGGGGACAGCCCTCTGAGCTGCCCACCCTTCCCTCCTCTCTGCTAGCTGCAGTGCTCAAAGTGCAGGCGCTCCTCTTTGCAAAAAAAACCCAGATTCTCATTCCCAGGCAGTGAAAACGCTTCATACAGTGGTCATATGAAAAGACAGAAGAGCAGTCTCAGCTTAACAGGACGGTCTTTGAAAATTGTACTGAGGGTCGTTACGTCTTCGCAGAGTAGCAGGTGCTGTGTCGTCTTGTGCTGGCTCAGTCTGCTTTAATAACCAAACTCAAACAGCTTTCTGATTCCTCACAGAGGAAAATGGTGAAGCTATCTTCTCTTGGTGCCAGCTGGAGTTCAGCGAGCACAGATAATTCTCTATAGTTTTCAAGCTTTCAAATATAGATGCTAACCTTAAAATACCCGGCGCCTATCTGAAATCCCACTGCAGCAGGAATACTCACTGTTGATCGAGACTTTGACTTAAGTTGATGCCGAAGTGAATCAGATAGTGGAGCTGGACCTGATGGTGCAGTAGGTGTGTTGCCGAACTGTAAGCATTTAAATCCCATGGAATGCCCTCTTCAGTGTGGAAAAACCTGTCTGTGCCACGCTAAGGTTTTGCATACCGCAAAATCGATGGCTGGCACTGGCCATTTGCTCGGTCAATAATAAATGAGCAATATGAGCCTTGTCCCTGTTTCTTGAAACAGGAATCTAATAGGTCATGTGACTCAGGATTCCTTGATATCAAAATATGTACGAGTATGTGATTTGTTGGAAACAAATAGTAGTGAGTTAGTTCTGTGTGCTCCCAACATACCAGGGAGACTTTCTGCGGGGCAGGAATGCCACCGCCACCATGTCCTTGAACACTGCTTCTGTGTGAACCTCCAGGGCACCATGTCGGTGGGCTTTTCTGAGGTGGAATTCAGTCTTCAACAACTTCTTTGTTGGATCTTTGTCTCTGTTAAAGATGAATCTTACTGCTTGTGTCACAGGTTTCCTTGCTGATGTCTGAGAGCTCATTCATATCAGATGTCTTGGGGCACTTGTGTTAGGGCCTTGTGTTCCTTGGAGTGTGCCTTTGAAAGCTGGGTGGTGGGTAAGAGGAGCGGCATTCAGCCCTGCGGGCTCCTGAGGGTGTGGGAACAGTCAGGTTTTATCAGGGGCTCCTAAAGAGCCCAAGAAATCTTGAATCTCCCCTGTTTTATTTCTCCCAGTCTTGCTGTCTGAATTTTCCTGTAGGAACAGAGCAGTAGGGTTCCCTACGATCAGCACTTATCTCCGGCTCAGCAGCAGCTGTCGCTGTGCTTCCAGCACTCCTGTGTCCCAAGTGTTGCCACCGCATGGCAAATACCGGCCTTGTGTGGCCCGGACTGGCCAGACGTTAAGACCTCCCAGGCAGTGAAGCACCCTGCCCTGAAGTCCCGTCCGCTGCGAGCTCCCATGGGATCATGGAGCTGGAGTGCTGTGGATCTGCTGTGAACCCTTCGCAGTTGAGCAGGCTGCGGGAGGTCGCTCGAGTGTGCTGTTAGACGGGTAAGGCAGCTGGCAGCTTTTCAGTTACCGAAGCCGTAGAAATACGGTGCGAGGTTAGTAATGCGCTGCAAGGGAACACACTAACTGAAATTACTGTCCTTTGTCGTGTAGGTCCCGCTGTTCTCTGGCTATCAGCCCTTTGATCTAGGGAGGCCAGGAAGACAGGACTTCTCTATTCAGAATAGGTTTACTTGGCAACATCTCGGAGTTAAAACTCATTTCACTTTTGTTTCCTACATGTTTCCTCTGCAACCTCCTCGCTGTACTAGAGTCATCTGCGGATAGAAATCGGTAACTCCTATTTCCACCTGTCAGCCCTGTGAATATAGAAATGGCAGCACTTAGTTAAGCAGAAATAACGAAGTTACCCAGGCTTTATTTCCTGTCCTGTTTTTAGAAAATAACTTTATACTTCTTGTTTCCCTTTGCTCTCACCTCACTGAGCTTTTCCATCTCCACTGGTTCCTGGATTCCTTGGTGTCCTCACATATCGCTACTTATCTTCTAGTGTCAGAGGTGTGTAAGACGAGTATCAATCGTGATTGATGCTGCCCTGTGCTTGGAACAGCAGGAAGGATATCGGCTTATCTTGGGAAGTTGGGGGGGTTGGTATGAGAGCAGCTCCTCCCAAATTCAGTGTTCTGTAGCCTGGTCCACATCAGAGTGAAGAACATGGTCAGGCAGCTGTAGTTGTACGTCAAATATTTAGACAGGGGCTTTTATCTTCGCAGTGCCTCGGGCCCTCTCTGCTTTCCAACGTGAGTGATTCAAAGGCCTGTGTGTGAGCTGCTCCCTTTTGCTGGCATCCAAGCAATAAAAATAGTTCATCCTTGGTTTCCTGAAGTATTAGTGCAAATGAGAGAGGCTGCAGAAAAGTATCTACCAGTCTGTCGGAATGCTCCAAGGCTTGTGTTTGTAGGGAGACTGCTGAGGAGAAGGGTGATGGTAAGAAACGTGCCTGTGATCTGATGATAAAATGCAGTACAGCAGCCCTGTCACTGTTCCACCAGCACGGCCCCTGCCCAGGGCGTACGTGGGACACAGCTCAAAGATGGTTGAATTTGCTGAGATGAAGGGAGGTAAAACTGATGGAGTGTCTGTCTCTTGCACCTGTCTTGTTTATTTTTTTGCACTTCTAACCATTAACTGTTTCCCTAATCTCTGCTAATTACATCCTTAATTACATTAATATGCATTTTCAAATCTTAGCAGGAGAACCTAAATTTTGTAGTGTTGGAGCAGTGTTTTGAAGAGCCACCATCCAGCTCTAGGGACTCAGAGTACACTGTTCTCCCCTAGACGCGAGGCTAACCTTACGCCGTATTTTAGGGGTAAAGTACAGCAGTAGCTTTATTACGTTGTACTCTACCCTCTGCCTACGCATTAATCTGTGTAGTTTAATGACTTTGAAGCTTTCCTACTGCTTCCCAGAACAGGCTGCGTAACTTGGAAAAGGGACGCTGTTAGGTCACTTTGGGGCCAAACCCGCAATACAATCCCTTGAGTGGAAAAACACGTTTATAAAGTTTTTAAAAACTTGAGCTTAAACTGCGCAGTACGGACCTCGAAAGTAAAAATTGGAGATTGAGTGGGACTTGACTGTTGCCACGAGTCAGGCAGAGAAAGGCAGAAGCTGTCTCACCGCGCCTGAATTCTTCTCACTGGGATCTGCAGGACGCGCTGGCTTTGCCGATCAGTGGCACTCTGCTGCTCTCGGGAGCCATGATCCGGAATGTTCTGGGCTGTAGGAACAAAGGAACCTGAGGGTGTCCCTTCAACATGGAGCAGCCAGTTATCAGACTTAACATTCCTCCTTCTGTCACTGTTGATCTTAGTCTTGCTTGTGTGATGGTACTTAGCATTCATCCTTTCATTAACTGATGCCTTTTCTTTCTTTCCTTTTCAGCAATACTGGAGTAATCGCTTCCTAAACAATTTTGCAGAAATGTAAGGTTGTTTTGTTGCGTGCATGTGTTTTTAGCAACACATCTACCAAAACTTCTGCATGTATCATGTGTAAAGATTCTTTGCTTTCCCTAAAACAAACTCGTTGTGTTCTCTGTGGAAGAAACGTGTGGTACCATTAGGACGTCCTTATACAGATGTACAAACGTGCAATATAGCTTACCGAGTTGGAAACTCTCTGCAGAGAAGTTTGGGCTCTGTGCTGCACGGAGAAGAGTTTGTGTTTATCCTTGAACAAGAATTGCGGAGCTGTCAGCCAATTTTCCATATTTCTGTATGTAAACTGTCGGTTTATAAAATGTACAATCTCAGAATACTGCATGCCTCCGGTTGTAGACAAATCTTTCTCTGTATTGTATCATCCCAACACCCTACTCTAACAGCTTATGTACAATGCTACCCTATTTATACCACTTGTGGAAAAGATTACAGGTGAATGTTGAACCGTAAGCCTCCAGTTCATAACTTCGGATTTTTTATCGTGTGCAAATCGACCCCTCTTGCACTGTAACTTATTTAAGTCCAAGGCAGTAAGGCAGGTGTTGGTGCAATACAAACTATCGTGATGCGTTCAGCTAAAAAGCGACAGCCGACTCGGCCAGTTCCCACGACCGCATGTGTGACCTCTAGAAGTTGTAAATAAGATCAATTGTCTGTCTACATGCTGACAGTAAGGAGCATCACACCTAGTTTCATTTGTATTGGGTAAATAAATTTATTCTACAATACATACTTTGCGTGTTATTTTATGCACTTTGTTTTCCGCAGGTACATGCGTACGTACTTCAGCGCTCTTAATTAATGCCAGGATGACACTTATTAGCACCAATACCATTGCAGTCTTTCCTCCCAGAACTATGCAGATGCCAGCTGCTCTTCCAGCAGTATTGACCTCCGCGCTGGTGTGATTTCCTCGGTCCAGGGGCTTGTGTGTGTGTTTAAGGGACACTGTCAAGTACTTTGATCACTCAATTTTTTTAAAATGCTCCATTGTTTGTAAAATCCCTCTGAGAAACTTAAAATAAACATTTCTTTCCCAACTACACCTTTATTTTTTGTCCTTTTCTATTTACTAAATTGCCCCAACTAGCCTCTTCCCCCTTGCGCAGGCAGAAGGAAGGTGCTGTGAATGTGTGTGCCACCAGGAGCAGCTGGTTGCCCAAGCCACGGGCTGCTCTCCCTGCTCCTGCATGGTGTCCGTATTCAGCGCTAGGCAAGGCAAAAGCCCTTCCAGCTGTCTGGAACGCTCCGCTCCAAAGCCATGACCCAAGTTTTGCTTGGAGTAAGAGGAGGGGGGACCCTTCAGCCAACTTTAATGTGTTTTGAATTAAATATAATGCCTCAGCCTCCAGCCCGCGATAGCAGCGCACCGCTAGCAAACAGCGTTATCCAAAGGAGGTGATGTGTCTGAGACCCTTCAAACACAACAGCCTGGGGTTTAAAAATACGAGGGTTGAATTCCAGGGTTCAGCTGAACTGCAGGATGCTGGAGGATGCGTTAATCCGTAGGGCCCAACTGCTCGTGGCCGCTTCCTACTATGGTAGTGTTGTTCTAAGCGAGCCCAGCTCTGCTCCTAACCCCTGGGCTGCGGCTGTCAGAGCCCGGCTCAGCATTCGGCTCTTATCTGCGGCTGCAGCTCTTCCCGCGTTATTTATAGCCTGTCTGCAGCACACACTGACAGCGCTCTCGCCAGCAAGCCTTGGAGCTGGCCCGCTGTGGCCAGGAGACCCTGCGCTAGATGAGGGAGGTCATTTGGAACGCGGGGGGGAGAACCTGCCCCCTTAGCACTTCCCTGGGCACAGCCTCCTGCCTCGCCCTCATTAGGCAGCACCGAGGAAGAGGAGGCTCCCTTCTTGCTCAGAGAGCAGCTGAAGTCCCGGTCCTCGCACCTCCACCCTCACGTGCCACACCAACACATCAGTGTGAGTTCCAGCTCCTGCTCCTTCCTGCAGCCACGCATCAGCCACACTGGCACCAAAAGTGAAGTTTAGTGACGATACAGTCACCTTTCAGGGAACAGCTCTCACGTCCAGGCTGCGCTGCCGTCACAGGTCGCATTCCAGGGACGGTTTCGGCATTGCTGCGTTCAGAGCGCACCTCCTCCCCAGTGAGCAAACTGGGACCAAACTTGTAGCTTATTTTTAAACATTTTTTTTTTTAAATTACAATCTGCAAGATTAACTTGTAACGAATCACCCAACTGCACTGCAAGCGGCACTCTGGAGTGCAGCCGTGTGAAGAAAACGTGATGCGCAGTGGGTTGTTCGGTACTCGAGTGCGAGAGTACGTGGTAAGAGATGTTGAGATAAACAGCTTCATCTTCCCCCTCCTCCTCCTCCCAAACCCCTGGCTCTAAAGCGTTGCATGGATGAGCCCCCTGACAGCCACAGAGGAAGGAAACAGTTCCTGATAGCCCAAGTTATTAGGCATTGTAGGCGTATCACACCAAACTCAAAATACAGAGGGCAGAAGATGATAGTCCTGTTTTTACCCCAAGGTGAATGAGAACCCACATCCCCCCCAGGAGGGTGGGCGAGGAATGAGAAAAGCCTGTGGGGGAGGAGATGGCAAATTTGCTTCACAGCCTCACTGAGAAGCCAGAGCTGCAGGAGCGCTCACAGGGCTGTAGGAGGAAGACCAAGCCACCCTCTGCTCAGGCTGCAGAGCTCTGAGCGCCCAAAGAGGTCTTCCGAAATACTTCACCCCAGCACTGTAACCACGTGGAAGTGCAGAGAAGCCAGCGGCTGAGCAGGCTGGGGCTGTCGGCCTCCTCGCGTCGAGGCCCAGCCCTTTGGCTAAATAGGGACGGTGGGAAGTGAACCTCTAAGGACTATCCCCGTCCAACCGAACCCGTAGGAGATATCCCCTCCCCTCGCCTGCAGCTGCTGCAGGGGAGCGTGCGGTGTGATGGGCCCCCCAGACCTTTGGGGTGGTGCAGCTTGCGCGTGATCCAGACACAGGATTTCGCTGATACCACCGACTGTCCGTGTCCCCGCAGACCCAGAGCAGTTCAGAAACACCACCAAAGGCCCCAGCTACACCCAGGCTGCCACAACCCCCCTATTCATGCAGGTGGCAGAGTCAATTTTTCCTGCAGCGGCAGGCAAGGAGCACTGCTTCGCTGCGGGGTAAGATAACATCAGTGGCGAACAGCAACCAGGCTGCACCCAGCTCATGCCTTCAGCACCCAGTCACGCAGCCCCAGCGTACTGCGATTGCAAAACACCGAGCGCTGTGACCTTGCGCTTGCTGCTGCCCGGCCTGCAGCGAGGTGGGACACCCCTGACAGCGGTCAGGACTCAAAAGACGTTTCTCCTGTCACTTCGCCGTGACTGAAGCACTACCACAGACCTCCAGCGCAGGTACAAGATTGACCCGGGGCAAGCAGGAAAGCTCCCACCAGCCCTGAACTCAAATGTGTGTCTTTTCCCTTCTCCAAAGAACCACCACCCTGTCCGTAGCTGGGCTGACTATCCATGGTGGAGCTCCTCAGCTCTCCAGGGCCTCCTGCCAAACATTCCTCATCCTCCCACGCCGCACCCAGCAGGTCTAGCCTCCTGCTTTCAGCGGCCGCCTTGCTGTGGACACAGCTCCCCTCAGGCTGTAGGTTACAGGTACCCAATCCCATGACAATATAAAATCTAAGCCTCTGGTATGTGGGCACTGTCAGCTTCTTCTCGGGACATCCCACCGAGGGGCTTCAGTGATCCGACAGCACAAGAACCCAGAGCCGCAGCCACCCAGCCGTGATCACCAACCAGCCATGAGGCGCTGGGAATTACAGCCTCAACCAGAGTACGGACTCATGGTGGGCAGCTTTCCAAACCCCACATTGCTCTTGCGCGCAGCTCCCAGGCACCTCAGGTCGAAAAGAAAACCAGAGGGAAATCGCTGTTGCCCGGACTCAAGCTCCAGCCCGTCAGACGGGGCACGCAAGCCGCAGGTGCCCTGTCGGAAACCGAGCCCAAGTTTCCAAAGCGCCCAGAACCTGCTTTGACAAGTTCTCCACCTCCCAGTGTTACAGAACCTCCCCGAGCAGCACTGCCAACATTTCTACACACATCCCAGCATGATGTCAACCAGATTCCGCAATAAAACAGCATAAAGTTGTACGCGACGTGCCAAAACTAGTCTGAAGAAATTCACGCAGCACCACATCTACATCAACACCCCGAACTGAACCAGAGAAAGGCTTGTGTTGCCGGTGGCTGCCTACTGCAGCAGGGAACAAAGTGCCTGTTCTCTTAGTCTGGGCTGAAGGACAGAGCTAATAAATGTGTTGAAGTGAAATTCAAGTGCCTAAAGTTGAAGTCCTGAATTCCTTCCTCAGGTTGACACTGACTGGAGCACAGAGACTTCCCGGTTCCTTCTCTCTCTCTTCTTTGAAACTGCTTTGACTCCTGAAGTTGCTTTTCTGCATCTCCTCAGAGCAGTCCCAGTGAGAGCAGCTCAGCATTTAGCTCTTCCCTACATCTCATCTGGTTCCATGTTCTTGTCTGGGAGGTCTCTACCTAAATGAGAAGGGCTTTTACCTGACAGATGGGCTTTGAAAAACTAACAACATCCAACCTTTCACAAAATGCAGCTGCAGACACTCTGATGTTAAAGCCTAATGGGATTTAGAGCTGCCCTCACCAGCTGTGTGGCAGGCGTTGGTCTTTGAAGTCTTCACCAAGACACTTCCATCTCGCTGAAAGCCCCACTGGCAGCATCCCACTGAGCCACTCGGTTCCTCTTTCACCTGTCGCTCACAGCCCAGGGGAAAGGCAGTCCCCGCTGAGCTGGCACTGGGACGAGGCTGGGGCGAGGAACGGGCCGTAGGCTTCCCCTCGCCTCAGAGCAGGGGAGAGGAACGGTTGAGTCCTGCCTGCGACAGGCAGCGACACTTCCCTTCGCGCCACGGCTGCACGCCCAGCAGCCCGGCTTCCTACCCGAGGAGGCCCTGTACAAAGGAACGTCTCTACACCTCCTGAGGGCCACGTGATGGACGTTCTTCCTTCCACCATGTAAAGTTTCTGAATTTACATCATGGATGGTAAGTCATAGCGCAAAAGGAGATGAAACCCATCTGTTTCCTCACCACCCTTTCCAGGCAATAGAGGCAGCAGGAACAAAAGCAGAAATCAAAGCACAGCACAGGAAGGGTTAAACTCCTTCTGCAAAGACTCAAATATTTCCAGGGCTGGAGTGTTACTGGGTGGAAGGTCCTTAAAACTTCGCCGAGCCCAACATTTCCATAAGGGGAGCAAACACTTGACAGAGCCCTCCAGCCTTATCGAATTGGCCGCGTTTCAGCGTGATGTTATCCTCCGCAGAACAGACACCAAAAGGTTAGCTGGAGCCATCACCTCCTTTCCCACCTACTGAAACCCATCCTGGCAAACTGAGGAAAGGTTAAAGCCTGTCTCGGTACCCTGTTCCTGCAGCAGCCAGCAGCACCACCACAATCCAGTAGCTACACCCCAGCCGGCTAGAACGTCGGCTAATACAGGGGTTACTGGGTTTCTCAGAGGAATGGCACGCTTTCCCTGCGTTAGTTAAACAGATACCTGCGCTCCAGGCTACGTGGGACTACCCGATCGACAGAGACAACTCAATCGGCACCAACATTGCCCCCATCTCACTTTCACTACGGACCTCAGCAGGAAAACCCGACACAGGTCGCGCCGCCTTCCCGCTCCGTCAGGGCTAACCAGGGCCCCCTCCAGTTTGGCAAGGCAAGAAATCCGCCACCGATCGCAGCTTTTTATGGGCCTCTCAAAACACGTTGATCTTAAGAACCGTACGGACGGCAGCTTACACAGAGCAGCCTAAGGAAGACGCGTAGCCGCAGACTGCTGTTCTTGCTCCGCTGATGTCATCGTGCCTGTTTCCTGGAAAACTACTTAGAATTCCAAGAGGATGAAGCCAAGTTACCAGCTTCAACTCATCAAACTACGCTGCACATCAAGGAATAACACAATCTACAGTAAATGTTAGGAAGAAAGCACGAACAACAGAAATTCAGGGAATTTTAAAATAGTTCAATAGTTCAGGGGAAGAGCTGGCATCTTAACAGCCTTTACAGCAAAGCAGGGGGCAATGCGTCGCCTCTCCAGCACCGGAACTGGCCCTTTTGTGCTGCCAGTTCAACCCAGTTCTTGCATCAACTGCCAACGTAAGTAGCTCACTTCTGCCAACCATTAAACCCTCCCAGCCCAGAGAGCCCAACTGGGAGATGTTCCAAATCACCAAGCCCCCCCCAGCAGCTAAGCCACACGAGCTGCTGCTGCCTGCTCGTTCAGCCACTTCGATGCAACTGGACTTTTTAAGTATTTCAGAAATTTATATCAAGTCCAAGTCTCAGGACAGGGGATTTTTTCCTCCCCTTTGTCCTCTAGACAAGGCTCACAGCGCTCTGGAACGCACAGCTGAAGAAAAGATAGCCGAAGCATCTGCAGCAAGTGTTCAGAATGCAAGGTCAGTGCTCCCTGCCACGCTGCGCTCTGGTCAGGCACCGCGGGCAGGACACGCTGCAGGAGGTGGCATCTGCTGTCCTTTACGAAACGGTCCTGTTGACAGCCAGTCCCGTTTAAAATTCCTGGGTCAGGAACTGTACCGCTCTCGTTAGAGCCCCAAACCATGGCTCTGTTTGCATGCATTGGTGTTTTGCCAGGATGAAAAAGAGAAAAGAAGGAAAGGCATCTGATCTGTTCTGAAGTCCTCGGCCTCTCTGGGGAAGCTATTGGAGGCTTTCACAGTGTAAACATCCCTCAGTGACCCACCGCAGCGGAGGCTTCCCCTGCACATTCCACACCCAGCGTTACACAGCCACTGAGGTTCGCAACGTAAACGCAAAGCTCAAGACAGTAAATGAAAACATAAATTATTCTGTTTTGTTGTTCTCATGCACAGCGATAGACATGGACTCGCCAAAGGGCTTTACTTAATATAGAAATTAAAACGTTCCTGTGGGAAACTTCAATGTAACAGTCTTCCCCAAACTGTGTTTGCACCAGATTAACTTTTGGTTTTCTTCACCCAAAACCCCAGCCCTAGGCAGCTCCCTGCCTCCAGACACCACCTTAACCAGCCTGCAGTCCTAGGAACGCAGCGGGAAATGCAGCAGCAGCCCCGTTCTCCTCCTGTCCAGGCCTGCCCTGGTGCCCCGTACCCTTCCCTCGGAGAGCCGGTTACAGGACACACACAAACATGTTCATTATCACCAAGGCCTCAGGCCACAGCTCCAGCAGTTCAACAGCAGCTTTACGGTTCTTACCCCCACTACTCAACGTGCTTAAACCAACCAACCTTTTGCAGGGCGATGAAGTGAACAGATAGTGGGGGGAAAAAAAAAAAAAAAGGCAGAAAGAGTTTGCAGAGTTAAAAAGGAAAAGAAGGATGGGAGAGGGGTGGGAAACGTTTTTCAGGTGGGTTCAGGCATCAGTTCACAGGATTACTTTTCAAACTGTCACCCTGAGGCACAGGAACACAGCAGGCAGGGGACTACAGCGGAATTGGCTGCAATGTACCAGAGTTCTGCTGGGTACCATGTAAAGCTGTGCCAGTCTACTGATGAGCAGTACTGAATTCCTCTTATCTACAATACGCTACTTTAAGCCATACCTAAGGCTATTTAGTTTGAAATCATTGGTTTACACTGAGTTTAAGTCCACCTAAGGTCACTAAATTTAATGCCCCTGGAGACTGCACTGATTTAGATCTCTGGTGGTTTTTTTAAAAGGTATTTGGTTGCGGTATATTTGCGTAACTTGAAATTACAGTGGCAGACACAGACTTTGAGATTTCCTTACCCCTGAGATCTAAGTGAGGATATAAGGTTTGCTGAGTAAGAAATACTCCCTGCTTCTGCCCTAGATGGATCAGTTTCCACATCACTGAGCTCCTGAAAAGCAAGGAGGGAAGAATCACCACATGAAAATAGGCCTAATGAGAAAGACAGTTATTGGAAGGGAAAAAAAAAAAGAAAAAAAAGTCCTAGTTAATCAAAAATCTCTCTATAATCAGCAGCAACAGAAAAGGAACAAGCACTTCTGTTAAACAGAAAACATTTATATTGGCGAGCAGTCCTCAGTTCCTTCGATTATCTCCGCTTCGCAGCTCTTGGATTCCCAAGATCTGGAAATCGGAATCAGAAATACTGCCCATATTTCAGGTGTTATCAGCACATGACAGAATAAAGCACGAGCAAATTGCTTGCTACAGACCATGCAGTATTTAGGTAATTCCTAGCCCCATCGTGGAGGTGTGCTGCTTTTACACTCTGGTGAATTAAGTCTTAGTCCTTACCCAAGTCTATGCAAGGTTTGAAAAAATTCTGTCCCTTTGCATCACTTCTGTCTTTCCTCTTGCAAAACAGGAAAGAACTAAAACTTACTGATGTGATTTAAAGTGAAGGATTTCAAGCAAATCCGGGCGCTCTGTCCCCACCCAGCCCCAGAGACCAGCACTTGCAGACACGCCAACGCTGGACACAGCTGGATGGCAACAGCTTTCTCACCTCACCTACAAATCGCTTTGCCTTGGGGAGCTTACGTCTTGGATTTGGCGCAGTCTGAACTTCAGTTTTTGGCTTTATGATCTTTTCTTCTAGGGTGCAGCACACAATTAAAGGACGGAATGAGGTCAGCTGCTTATTACGGGCTAATTGTTATATTCCCTGAACTAGAATACCAGTAACTGAATTTGAGTACAAGATCTCTGCAAAACCCAGAGATCACATTCTAAAATTAGAGCGCTAATGAAGGCTCATTAATAGGCAAGAAGAATCCCTCTAGAATTGTGAAGCTAGTGCAAAATACACCCAGCTATATAACCTCAAACGCGCCTGACGCACATGGCACCTTACTCAACGTACAGCTATCAGCAGAGACTACACACACGCTACAGAACCCCAACACGTCAGGTACTTCCAGAGGTATTATCTGCTGGGTCTGACTGAACTTTACCCTTCCAGTAAGACAAGTTCTCCAAAAAACAAAGCAGCGAGGACACAACTCTATTTTGACAGCTACCTCAAGGTGTTCTGAGGGGCACCTGGACCTGTTTGCTAAAGCCACATGTAAGCACGCTGCTGTTTTCTTTACTGGGCGCTCATCTTGAGGGAGTTCTAGTTTCCAGTCTGTTCTAAAAGGAGAGATTATCAGATTATCTACAAACGTATTACAGAATGGTTTTAGTAAAACTGTGGTTCTCGGATTTCCTGTTCTATAGAAACATTTCAGAGAACTGTGTACGGCCAGTGGTTTTCATCTGCAATTAATGACCTATTTAAACGAATCATCAGAATAAAATGGCTGAGCAGCTTGCAAAAGATACACCACATACCTCAGATACTTCTGTCAAAATTAAATGTCTCCTTTCTTGAGTTTAGTAACACCAAAAACTCCATTCTTTCATCCGCGACAGAGGTCTGGAATACAACTAGAAAGCTAAGGAAGCTCCCAACTTTCTGATGCAGAATACAATCTGATGAAGGCTCGAGTGTGAGGAGAGAATAAATCAGTTGTTTTGGTTTAAAATAGAGAAGCTTTGAATTTGCTTATACACGTGTATTTCTTTCTGTTACCACAGACATGCAGCGAGCCGAAATCACTGCCTGGCACGGCAGTGGTCTAATCACATTCTTTGTAAAAGAAGAACAGGATCAGGGCTCTTCTCCACCAGAACGCAATTAACAAACCGCTTGCTCTGTATTGCAAAATGCAGTACGGCCATTTGGTGTATTTATTTAATGAAGAGCAGTAACAGCTCACGCCAATTCCATCACCAAAACAGCAGCACGTGCTTTGCTGTTCTTCCCATATAGTCTTCAAATAATCATAATTCAGTCTGGTATTTTGGAAAGTCTAAAGCCCACAAAATTCCAGAGAGAACAGATACCAAGCTGTTTTGTTTTTTTTTTTTTTAAATGGATAAACTATTTAGACTCCTCCTTTGTAAGATGTGACAGACTGAAATATCTCCAAATTAGAGTGTAATACAAATAATCTGCCTATTCTTTTTGTTGTGTATTTCTCTGATACAACACACATGACAGAGAGAGAGATATTTTACCCTTATCTGCATTATACAGCAACAACTAGGGAGCAGCTTGTTTTCCACGTCGTGTATTTGTATCAAACAGCCATTTTTCCTCGAACTGATACTCAAAACTATTTTTTAGCTTTGTAAAAGAAAAGCCTGTGGGCTCCAGCATACCTGTGGTAGCAGAAAAAACACAAAAGGAATTAAATTGCCAACGTAAAGATAAAAATACATGTTTTAGTAAAGAGTAAGGAAATCAGAACCATATGAAGAGTAAGAGCAAGAAGTAATTCCTCCTCCCACGCATCAAGCCCACAAACTGAAATAGTTTCTAGATTACAAAGAAGCTCCCCCTTGAAATGCTGATGTTGAGAATTTGTACCTGAACTAATGCAACTTGGCTTCAAAAGGTGAAGGAAAACACATGAATTCAAATATTACCTGACCAAAACATGAAGTATATAAACATGGCAAAACCAAGACAATACGTGTATTTGCATAATTTAACATTTCTACACGCAATGCAAGTGAACAGGGATGAATTCTTCTCATATAATTTTAAATGTCAGTGCTGTATACAGAACGTGAAGTGCTTTGAGTCACCGCTGTAAAACCTTTTACTAACATACTGAAATAAAACTAAACTGCATTTAAAAATAAATGTTCATGTACAGACGAGAAGTGATCACGGGGTATAGTAAGGATTGAGGAAATGACTGTAATTCTCCAACGCTGGCTTAATTCTGTACACATAGAAATCAGTCAGCTACAAAAGTGTCCTGTAAGTCAAAGTTGCCCAGCGTACCAAACTTCTCCTTTACAGCACATGTAATGCCTTATAAAAAGACAAATTAATTCAACAAACAGCAAGAGAAAAGTGCTGCTTTCAGCCACACCCAAGCAACGCCTCCAGGCTTCACGGGAGTGCCAGCCCAAGTGGTAGCACAGACACGAAAGCGTAAGACCTTTTCCACAAAGGAGTATAAACCATTATATTTACAAATCGATCAAGCACACTTAGCCCTGGACAGAATTCAGACATTGCTTTCATCATAAACAACAGGCTTCTTACACACCTCAAGATTCCAATGCTTTTAGTTTTAGCAGGATTTTTTTGAAATGAAAGCTGCAAATAACCTCCAATACAGTTAGTCCCTTACACTTAATAAATAAAGAGCATCAAGAATCTCCATGGTGTTGAGATGCATAGAACTATTACATGATTTCAGAGTCTGTAAAAAAAGAGAAAAAAGAAAAAAAGTCCTTTGTTACTGCAAAAACCATAGTTTCTGTTCTTCGGAGAAGAATGGCCCTAGTGGTGTGTTCAAGTGCCCAAAGCAGCAGCGGGATGAGAGGCCGTCACTGCATGCCAAACCACTGTTCTTGATCTGCCCACTGAGCTGCCTCACTGTCACTGCCTTCCAAGTCCCCCTCTTCTCCGCTTCCCTCCATATCATCCACATCTTCTTCCTGGGTCGCATCTGTTGGGCTTTCCTCCTTTTCCATTTTCTGCATTCCTTCTAGGGACTTCTGATCATTTGGATCCAAACTGAGGAGAGTAAGAAAAAGAAAGTGTTGTCCTATAACTTGATTTTTCTCTTTGTGATATTATTGTAAAAAAAAAAATAATTAAAAAAACCTCATTGTCTGCACTTCCTGTGTAACATCATCAAGAAGTTCAATTTAGTAGATGGCGCAACTTCACCTCAGGCTGACCATAACATCGAGTATTAAATCTTTATACAAAATAATTTTGATCCCCAAGAATGTGCTTATCTAAACATCACCCTCTTCCAGACAACTCGGTCAACTCTTCCAGACAAAACTTATTATAAAATGAAAGTATGAAAGCAGTAAAAATTCAAATGGCTACAACTAAATATATTACATGCAAGGATAAAACAGCTGACCTATGTGAGCCATATACGTTAATAGTAGACATGATGTGCTAGATTTAAGGTAAATTTAACTCACTGAAATCAAGACATGGTAATATTTAACAAGGCAACACCCTAAAATAACATTTAGGTCATGTTAGATTGAATCACGCTACTTAAATTTACTTAATAGCTCCTTTTTATATCGCACCTTCTAGCCTAAAGGAGTGGATGTTAAGGTGCCTGACTATATAATAACTATAAATAAGGGCACACCTTAATCCTTTCATTAGTCAAGGAATCACATGCCCAGTGACACACTTAGCATTAACGCAGTCCCTAAATTTTGAACTTCTCAGTTCAAATCCTTATGACCAACTAATTCATTAGCAGGCCATCGTTTGTATGGGTTGTTTTGTTTTAAGGGAGAATAACGTAAAGCTGATGTGCACCCTAATTGATTAGTGGCTCAACTTTTTACTTTGTCAACTTGATTGCAATGTATTTATAAGACCAAATAACCTCCGAGTCTCTGCTTTACCTCAGGGCAATACTGTACTGGTCCATCGCCTCCTGATACTCGTTGACAGCTACAAGAAAGTCTCCCAGTATTCGGTGCAGAACACAGTCGCTCTGATTAGCCAGCGCATTCCTCAGCAAAGCAATTCCATCTTCATACTTTTGTTCTCTACCTGTTTATATGTAAAACTACAGTTTTAACTGATAGTTTAAATAAATCTACAGAAAGTCAGAGTGTAAACAAGAAGCCATCACAACACAAGACTATTTCTTCCTTCAGAACCGTCAGCACGGGGGATAGTAGCGATACACAAGATTAGCTCTGAACAATGGCTTTTTATTGCAATGACTACTACATTCACAACTGCATATACTTTGAACTCAAAACATTTTGTTTGCAATTGTTTTAAGTGCTGGTGTAATATCAGTTGCTAGAGGCAATTAATTCCTGTGATCTTCCCTTCAGGATAGAACTGAAATCCCTGGGCTGTAACATCACTGTTACATTTTCCACATCGATGAGGCTTGCAGAACACTCTTCCATGTAAAACAGTATGCTTTAAATAAGTCAACGTGAAAAAAAAAAAAGGAACTTACTAAGAAGTTCTGCTTTCTTTACCACAGCTTTAATGTAATCAGGTCTTTGTGTCAGTGCTTTGTCCAGTAATGTTTTGGCTTTTTCTTGAGTGACTGGGTCTTCGAGACAGACCGTAGCCAACAGAGTGAGCGTCTGTGCATTTGCTCCCAGAGTTTTGTACACGTTATTTGCCATAACCATAGCTTCACGGATGCTGTTGGATGCTAGGTAACATTCAATGAGACCTGACGATGTAAAAAGGAAAACATTTCCGTTTCGGTTAGCACTGCAGACACTCACCCCTCCTCAATTATTTGCACTTAGTAGCACTCCAAACAACTGACACTCCAAAAAGCAAAACCAAATTGCAATTGAGAAAGAGACTCTATACACAGCATTTATTAAGTACAGAAATGTCAAAGAAACTTGCAGATCAGGAAACCTGGATCCAAATATTAAAATGGCACACAGTTCTACATGGAACCTAAAGACAAGGGGAAGAGATGGATGACCATCTCCCAGGACCAACATCTGACAAAGTTGTGATAGCTCCATTCTACAGATAATCGACTTCTTCACTTTTATTTATGGGCAGGTACTTAAAAAAAAAAAGTCCAAGTACATCTAATCTAAGATCTCTGTCCAGTTCCACTACTGAGATATTAATACTTTATCCGGACTCTTCACAACTCACTATTGGAAGCTGCTGTTGAGATGAACAAGATTTAACTAAATACTACAAAAGTACGACAAAACGAAGCTCTCTGTGGAACTAACCACACAGTTAACAACATCATCCAAAACTGATCTGCTCGGAACACCCAAGTCTGTTTATATTCAGATTAAACAAAACAAAAAACAACAAAAAAACCCTGTTGGAAAATCATTCTTATAAATACATGTATTCTCTAGTGTCCCTCATCTGACTGCTTCTACCCGAGCTTTATAAATTTTTGGGTAATAATAATTTATTTACTAGAAAGTCAGCAGGAGAAAAGAATTCAGTCTATTCCCTCGCCTAATCACCATCACCATAATGCCAACTTTCACACCAAACCAATACTGTACCTGTGAGCAGCTTCACTTCACTTCACTCACCTTCGTAGCAATCCAGCCTGCACGGTGCAAGACGTATTGCTTCACGGAAGTGTATAATTGCTTCCTGTACTCGGCCCATATTCCTAAGAGCAGCTCCTTTCAGCAGGAGAGCCTGTACACTGTTACTATTAAGTTGGATAGCTTTGGCTCCTAAATATAAGGCACGAGAGTATCGTTTACTGTAGAAACTATGACACCTATGGAAAGATGAGAGGGCTTGTAAGCATGTAATGACTGTAGTGCCTGTGCACATGCACAGAGGTTTAAAAGCAGAAATAAATTCAAAAAAGAGAAAAAAGAATAAAAAGAAATTACAGGCAACTGTTGAACTTCTTGCATTTGAAGTTAAGAATATATGTTCAGGAAAAAAACTTCAGGAGTTTTAAAAAAGCAGTATGAATATTAATTTTTACAGCTATTTAATATATCATTATTGCACAGGTGTGGCAACTCTAATAGGTTTAAACCTATTAAACCTAGAAAACAACCAAAATAGCTATTTATGGCTATCTAGTGTAAGTTACCCCAAGAACTGAAACAGGCAAGATAAAAAAGCACCTTCTGAACAAAAAAGCTGAACTCCCTGTATCAACTGTAATCCGTCACATGCCACAAATTGAGAGCTGAGGTAAGAAAGGAAACAACTTACCCAGATACTACCCAGGGTTCCGCGTGTTGATCAGAAATATTGAAGAGACGGCAGCCCAAGTTCTCCACATCCTCCAGTCGACCTTCACGTGCCAATAAGTAACCATATACATCCATCCCTATAGCAAAACGTTTGAAGATCAATCACAAAGAAATGGAAAGTTCATTCACAACAACAAAAAACAAAACCAAACCCACAAACACCTCCTTCAAACTGTGCAACTACCAGCAACCGTTCAAGATACACAGCTTCCGAATGCAAATTCCGCAATGAAAGCGGGTACACCAACATACTGCACGCTTGACTGCATGTAGCTGCTACTCTAACATTCCTCATCAGATCATTACACTGGGTGAACTGTCTTTTAGGATTTACGTACCTTTTATTAGGTAAGGATCCAGCATTTGTGCTTGTTCAAATTTTAGAATGGAGTTTTTATTATCTCCGGCTCTGAAATACAGATCTGCTAAGCTCCCCAGTAAGTCTACATTATCCCTCAGCAATGACTTTTTCTCTAAAGAGCTTTAAGAGAAGGGGGGGGGGGAAAAAAGCTTGTTATGTATATAATGCCATTTCAAATATAATTCTATGTAAATATTAATATATTAATTACATCATGCTCTTTGAACCCTTACCAAATGGTATTTATTGCTCTTGTGTTATCTCCAGTATGCACAAAAGCATATGCCTTGATCCACACGGAAAGCCAATCCAAGTTAGGAATACTCTGAATTACGTTGATTGTCATAGAGGCCACTTCCGCACCTTTCACCGACAGCGAGAGCAAGCCTATTCAGAACGGTACATACACCAATTTCAGCCACCATAAACTGCTTTTAATACAAATTAATTGTCTGACGATCAGAAACTCCATCCCTTGACAAGCATAAACAAGCAGCTCATTAGAATGCTTTTTATAATTTATGCTTTTTGTAATTTGCATAATGTAGGCATTACGTTTTACATGCAAACGCAAGACAGTTACCTACTCCCAAGCATAATTCAAATTCTAATACTGTTCAATACAGAAATACTAGCCGCGTGCAGACACCTACCCAGTATGGCATCAAGTGCTAAAGGGCACTGTCTCAGTACTTCCTTGTAGCTTGTAACAGATGAGCGCTCTTGGCCTGCTTTCTTGTATAGATTTGCCAACATCATATTGATCTACAAGCAATAGAAACAGGTAGAGTCAAGTACGAGAGAGGAGAAATCCTCACTAAGATAAGGTCATAACTTTGTCTTCAAGCATGCCTGCCTGTCTCCCTCCCTCCTGTTCAGGGCAGAAGACAAAATTACCTGCTGTTCTGCGAGCACTGCAATGTACCATATAGTAGAAAATTAAAATTTGCTTGTTTCTGAGTCCAAAGATAAAATTTACATTCTTTTGTATGAGCACAGTGCATCCCGAAATCTCACTGTTTTGCATATACAAGGGCATCATACGTAAACGCCTGCCCCTCTTTTGACAAGAAGGACCTGTATATCCATAACATTAGCTGCCTTTCAGTTGATCTCTCCAAATCCATGGAAGTCTTTGAGAGAATTAGCTTAGGAAGGCAGAGAAAGTTCCCATTTCGCTTCTGAATGAAATCATGATTGATGAAAGAACAGAAATTGTTTGAGCTCTACACAATACAAGTAGCTGGTTTCTGCTACAATCCTTCATTTTACTAGGGTGTACAGATGAAAAGTTTGCTTTTCTCAATCTTTTCTTCTTTTTCTGCTCCACAAGTTGGTTTTTAAACAGAACACTATGACCTTGCTAGAGTTTAAGCCACGTACGCTGTTAGCGCAACACGGGAATATTGTTAACATGAAACACAGTTGATGGCCCTGAATCTTTTAAGCTTTACAACATAACAGAGCCAGCAAGCAAAGACTCAACATACTTGGCACTGCAGACCCCAATGGGATTTAAATATTTAACATTATCTAAACTGTTATTAAGAAGACGAAAAGGTTTTAAAATATGGAGCACTGGCATTCCCTCTGTTTGCCAAAGTCTTCAGCCTTTCAAGGAACGTACATTGCTCAAGCTATACAGTAAGACATGAGTGCCACTCCACACTCTGGGTTCAAGAATATATTAAAACACATGCTTAGTTTGAGCAATCACAATTTAGCAAGTTATGCTGACTGGTTAACAGCGAAACCACCACAGAACAGTCAGCCTTGCAAGACAACAAGGCTACAAGTCTCTCCTTCAGCTCTAGCAGGCGACCGTGGGCCTTTCCTGTCCAGTGATACACAGCTCTTCCATGGAGGCTAGGACTCTGCTTTATAGTAACAGCCAGGGAAAGTACATGAAATTAAACAATTGCTTTGGCTCTCGCAGTTACAGAACTGCAGAAAATTAGTGTCAGGGATCTGGGAATCGCTCACTAACTTGCAGTAACTCAGTTGTTTGCAATCACATAATTTTTTCTCCTGGTAGATGGGATCCATATGGCTTTTGTTGAGACCATCCCCTCTTCTTTGCCCTATGAAAACTATTCACGGTAACATGCAAAGAAGAACTATCGAATGGATTATACAGATTCCAAGCCTTATGTATAGATACACAAATACTTTACAAGCTTTTAGAATTTTTTAAAAAAAAAGGTGTGTTTCTTCATCCTTGTACAAGGATGCAAAAAAAACCATTCTGTACCTGCCACCTGCAGTAGTGAAGAGTCAACAAGGTAATTCACCCAAATTAATAAACATGCACACAAACATTTAATTCTTTTCACTTTTTCTGAATTCTTTCTAACAAAGGGAATACAAAATTTGTTTGATTTTGAAGAAGAGAGGCCAAATAAACTAAGCTAATTTAAACCTTAGGAGGTGTTTCAAAACAATATTTAACTAATACAGAAGCAAATACCAAGACACAATGACATTATACCTGTAAGTTATGTTCTTTTTTGACCAGATACTGCCCTATAGATTCAAGATACGCTGACCAAGGACTTGTGACAGTCTGCCAGAACTAACCTTTGGGGTCCTCTGTCTGGATGGAATCCCATCAAGAATAGCAATGGCATCTTTATCTTGCTTCAGCATTGTATAACATTCAGCCATTTTATATTTCACTTCAATTTCAGATGGTAAACACTGAAATAAAAACAAACCTTAAGGTTTTAAAGGATTTATGCCATTCAGGCAAGTGAAAGAAGTGAACAAGGTTTCTTCATTAAACGTGCTAGATTTTTTCAACCTAGTGTAAGCAACAAAGTTGACAATGCAACCTACCGCCAGTGCGTATCACTCCTGTCTTCAAACAAAGAACATGAAGTACATATACGAAAAACTCATGTTTGACACCATATTGTTTTGCATTAGAAAAAAGCCGCACTGATATTTTCAAAACAAATTAGCCTGAAATGTCAGGTTTATTTCACATGATAAATTCACAATGTAATGCTATAATATTGAGTTCGCAACATTAATTGTAAGGGGGGAACGTGATCATTTTACGCAGCACATTAGTTAATTTTTTTAAAATACCTGGCTTTGGGGAGTTGATGCAGCATTCCCAGTAGAAGGTCTTACTTTTGAAGTTTTACTTAAAGCTTTTTTCTGCTGCAAGGCCATTGTATACTTACTTACAGCATTTCTATATTCCTTATCATGGAAGAGAGAGTCTGCATGATATACAAGCAGCTGGTATTTCTGGGATGGTGAAAACAGTTCCCTAGAAGAAATGCAAACAGAAAGGGTGAGATCAGCTAACTGGGTGAGAATGAAAACCTTAGAGATCCAAAGTACTTGTAGCTTTGGTTTGTCTGGCTTCAACTTCCAACTGCTGCTGCTTCTTCACTGCGCTGGAAGGCCCCTCGGGTAACAGGCGCTATCTCCTCACAAAGGGATTGTCTTGCCAGTTTCTTTTATCTGTATACAAACAAACCTAACAGCCATTCCTGACACCTCACCAGTAACAACAGCTTACATTGAGCCGCTTGGATACTGCTTTCCGTAAGGGAGCAGCCCCATCCTCCCCATAACAAACCACAGGTTGCCAAGATCCACTGAAGTGTATTTTGTTTGAATGGACTCAAGCTTACAAGGCAACCCAGGTCCTTGTGCATTTATCGTGGTCCTACTCCATATGTTCCTACATTTACAAACCCGGTTTATAACACTCTCAGTATTTTAGTAGACGAGTTGAAGAGTTAGGGTTTCAGAATGGGATTTTGGCTTAAGTTAGTACCTCAAAACCCATCCAGATTGTGAAGTGATATCTTACAGGTAAGTCCTGAAAAATAAAAAGGTATCACGAGAGTCAGGGGAAGACCTGACTCAAGGGGTGACCCACACAGGACACCCTTGGAGGGAAAAAAAGCCACTCCAACCCTACCAGGACGCTCACACAGGGCACAGGCTGCGCTGCTCATGCTGAGCCGGGGCAGACACGCTGACAGAGCCGGGCTGCATCCCCTGCAGGGCCGGGGACAGCAGCACGGCGCCCGTACCACACAACCCGGCGGGAAGGACGGCTCCGAAAGCGACTCTGCCTCCATCCCCGCTCAAAAGACTCCCCTCGCCACCCTGCGAGGTCCCGCCTGGCCTCTCCCTCAGCACCACCGAGCCCCGTCAGCCCGCAGCCACCCGGCGCGCCCTCTCGCGGGAGGGCCACTCACGGGTTATTGCCGCTCATCGTGAGGAGAAGCCCGCTGAGGAGCCGCACGTTAGAGTGGAGCCCGGCGGACGCCATCTCTCGTACGTGCTCCACCACACTCATGCTGGCGGTGGAAAGGCGCGGAACGGGAGGGACGGACAACACGGAGCAGGACAACGCCGCCGCCCGCCGGCACTCCAAAATGGCGCCACCGAAGGGGCCTCGCACGCCGCAGCCTGCAGGCGCCTTCCACACTGCCTTCATGGCAGACGGACGGCCCGACAGGCGTGTGTAACGGCAGCCCGGGCCGCTGCGGGCTGCGTCAGGCCCCCAGCACCCCGCGCCTGCGCGGTGCCGGGCGGCGGCTCCCGTGAGGGGAGCTCTACCCCATCGCTCTTAACGTGGGCTGGGGATGGGGAGGCACCCTGCTCATGCCTGCCCAGCTCTGGGGTCTGGCTGCTTTTCCCCTCGGGACGTTTTTGTGTGCTGGTTGTGACAGCTAAATGTGACAGAGGTATCAGAGATAGTGAAGCTCCTGCCTGGAAAAATAGGTGACTGAGGAGAAAGACCCTTCGAAATGTAGATTCTGGGCCACAGCCAGGGGAAACGCCTCACTAGGGGCACCGCTAACTACAAGGAGAGCTGAATGACCAACTTCTTTTTCCCCTTTATTATAAAAAGAAAGCAGAACATGGCTATCCTATTAACTACTACTCCAAATCAAATCAGTGGAAGTTTTCAATTTGAACGCGCTATCGCTGCCATTTGGAGAGGAATGCACCCAACAAACACACCAAGCAGCAAGACGTTACTCGCACTGGGCTTGAAGTAACACAAAGTGCGTCGGTGCTGTGTGGTGACGGCGGAACAAGCATTGCCACGAGGGAGAGACAACTCCGAATAAACCGGACCTGGATTTGCAGTTCAACAAGCCATCTGATCAGAACAGTCACAGCCAGTATCATGCGATGGTTTGGCAAACTACAGCCTCTGTGTTAATCCCGTTTTCAGCGGGAATGATTACCGTTACACCATAATGATGGTCTGCCCTGGTTTTGGCTGCCATAGTCAATTTTCTTCCGAGCAGCTGGTAGCTCTGTGGTTTGGGTTTAGGATGAGAATAATGTTGATAACACACTGATATTTTAGTTGTTGCCAAGCAGACAAGGACTTTTCAGCTTCTCACGCTGCCCTGCCAACAAGGTGGGGGGGGGGGCAAAGATCTGGGGGGACACAGCCAGGACAGCTGACCCAAACCGGCCGCAGGATGTTCCATACGGAGCGTCATGGGGGGGGTTGGCTGGGAGGCGGCGCAGCTCAGGAACTAGCTGAGCATCAGCTCCGGGTGGTGAGCAATTGCGCTGTGTGTCACTTGTTTTGTATGTTCTTTTATCATCACTATTAATAGGGCAGAAAAGGAAGACAGTAAAGTGTCTTTCTCGCAACCCATGAGTTTTGCCTTTTTGATTTTGATTCTCCCCCCCATCCCACTGGGGCGGGGGGAGCGAGTGAGCGGCTGTGTGGTTGTTTTAGCTGCCTGACGGGTTAAAGCACGTGGTCCTTTCACAAAAAAAAACAAACCTCTAATTCCTTTGAAGGCTATCCCTAAAACATAAAGCAGTTACGACGTTAATTACAAGCTAAGTTTATTGAAAACAAGGTAAAAATCACTGCACTTGACAACACAGCGTGAGAGGTATGTTTTCCACGGACATACGATACTGAGACTCTAGCCAGTAGAGCAATTACACAGCTCCCCCTGCCCCACAGGCACACCCATATCTTCTCTCTTAAATACAAGCCATTTTAAATGCTAGCTGTAGCCACTGATAATAAAACAGCTTGCATCTGAAACAGCATGTTACAAATCACTTATTAAGCACCAGCTTAATATATTTTCTTATGCTATTCAATTTTTTGCTCTGCCTCCCTCTATCCCTCATTGACTGGTTTGTGGGGTTTTTTCTTTATTTTTTCTTTTTTTGTTTTTTTCTTCATAAGCACTTAATTCTCCCTTGGTACAAAATTTATCCAAAACAAAGGCAAAATACTTAAACACCTTGCTGTGGAAATGCTTCACATTGTTGCTACTTTGCCACTTCACTGCCCAGGACCTGACAGACTCTTGTTCATGAACTGTCTCTTCACAAAGCAGATCCACCACTGCAGAAGGAAGTACAAAGTCAGAAAATAGGCAAAAGCATTTTCTGGGCGATAAACAAAACACCAACTTCAAAGTATTCAACCTCTGACAAATACCAAATGTTAAGGCTTCAACTTTGCACATCGTTTTCCACACTTGTTTCTCCTGCAATTTTGGTGAACAAGAGGACGGGAATGGACCCAATGAATTTATAATATAGGAGACTGAATTAAAGCGGGACATTCTACTTTCTCTTATTTCTATTATTTCATTTTTACTGTTTATTCCAATATAATTATAAAGAAGGGATGCATCAGAAAGCTATGCCTTTGAAACTAAATTAACCTAAATAATTTCTATATTAAATGCAGCCACATTTGCAAATGAAACATACGAACAGTCAGGAGGCGATTCATTCATTGATGAGCTATTTTTTTTTAGTCTGGATATGAGGCAAAATGGTCTGCTTCAAAGGAGCTATCAAGTCAGAACCGCCTGGGAAGACAAACAGCATCTCCTGTGCCTGTGAATTTCCGTTTGAAAAAGCAGCCAACAGCAGCTGTGCAGTACTTTGAAGAGTTGAACCAGACACCACTTATTTCTGCTCCACTTTTTAGATGGACCCAAATTGGCATTCGCTGTCTTACCACATTACAGATTAAATTTATTGATGACTTGCAGCCTGCTCCTTCCCCAGCCTTGTAAAACCAGGCAAGCTCATGCCAAAGCTACCTGCACCTGATCCCTTACCCCATCATATACACATTTCTGAAAAACACACACCAAGCCTCTCATTAAATCTGTGATGATCACCCTGAACTCTTACCTTACTAGGCTTGTCACTCTGAGGATCGAATACTTTTTCACACAGGCGAAGTCCGGTTTCTTGCCTCAGCTGCTGCAGGTAGGCCCTCATCACCTCTGAAACACCACAGGAAAAAACAGTGTAAACTGAGGCAGCACCAAATCAAACTGAATTTAACAGGGAACCATCAGCTATCACTGCTTAAAGCAGAAATTGTGAGTTTTTCACATCTGCGCACACTCACCAGCTGGCTGAGTTGGTTTGCTCAATTTACAGCCATACTTGGAGTTTTTATGGTATTTGTACCAGTAAAAAGCATCGTCCAAACTGTTTTCTTCTCTCAGTCACCTTTGCTCATTACTGTGGGCTTCCTATCCTGCCAGGGCAGCAGTGGGCTTGGGCGTCGTTACAGGGTTTAGCTAGGGCATACATTGATGCAAAAGCCAAACTCGAACACTTACTAATTTGTTCTCCTGGATCTGTGGATCCACAGGAGTCACTGGGCCCCTGAGGTCAGAAAATGCAGCTTCTGCTGCCCTCAGAGGCCAGAACTGCTCATCTAGAAGATTCAGTTTTAACAGTAAATTTTCTCGTTGCCGTCACAAAAATGCAGCTAGCAACATTTGAGCCCAAGGGAGCCTTCCGAGGTCCTGGATTAGCCTTACCTTCCTCCTGTTTGTTGGCAGGTTTGGCATAAATGGCATTAAGCGGGAAGCCGGGCTCCCCGGGGATTGGGAAGTTAGTGATTCCTAGTGTGTACATTTCCTTCTCTCCTTGGCCTTTGGAGTTACACTGGAAGAACCAGGCAAACAAAGGATTAACAGTTACAAACAAAAGCTGATGGAGCATTAGAGCCAAATATTTCACCAATCTGTAACACAAAAACTCATCAAGAACAGCAACACAATGTCTCTTTGGAGATCCACAGCCTTGGATCTCTGTGGCTCTGACAGCTGGGACTGGGGTGAACAGGATTATTTGTGCCACCCGGAGGGAAATATCAGCAAACCCGCTCCTTGAGCGCAATCCCCAGAACAGACTCAGTTTCCCTCCTGCACAGAAATTCTCTTTTCTTACCTTTTGCAGCTTTTTCAAGCACTCAGAAATGTAGAGAGTTACGTAGATCAGCGTTCTGTCAGCCTCGTTCTGCAAAACAAGAGCAAGCACAGAGCTCAGCCACTCTGAGATCAAGGGAGACTTTATGGAACTGCTCAAAGTTTGAAATAGGAATGAGTTCAAGCCATTTTGGCCTACAATTTCCACACAAAAAAGGGACTTGCAATTCATGACATTTACCCAGCTTTAAACATTAAGCGAGGAAGGGGAGTTTTTGCTATCTAGTAGAGCTATTTAATTGAAAATATATTTATAGTTGCAGTACCAATTCTCCAAAGAACTACTATATGCACAGTATCTGAAAAAATTACCTTAATTTCATAATTTTTGAAGAAGACATTAGCTTTGAAGTAGTAGATGGCTTCATCTATAATATCTGTGTCCTTAGCTAACAACAACAACAAAAAAAGAAATACAGAGTTAAACAGTGCACCATTATACTACATTTGATCATAACTTATACTCACTGAAATCCATAAACAACGATTCTTGCAAAGGCAAAACCTTGGTATTTCCAAAAAGCAGAAGACAGAAATATGTTACAGAAAACAGTTGTTGCCGTGTGAAATACTGGTGAGCTCAGATCTCATTTCAGCAACAGCAGCAGTTCAGCAGTTCCTCTCTTTTCTACCAGTTGAGTAACTCACCACAGTTTTAACAGCACAAAAGTCTCCTCAGGACACAAAAATGTTTCAGGAGAAAGTGTAACACCACAATCACAGAAATTTAATTGTCCTCTTAAAAAAAAAGAGAGGGGAGCAGAACAATAGTGGCAAGCTTACTTGTGACTTTCACCTACTTTTGCAACCATGTGAGACTGGTTAAATCCACAAACATTTCCTTTTTATTTCCATTCTCAAACTGAACCGCCACACAATTCTGGGGGAATATCGCGGCTGGGAAGTGCTACTTCACGTACTGAAGAGAAATCCATACCGGGCTGCCTGTGGATCCCGTTGGTAACTTTATTTCAATTTCTAAAGCCCCTTTCCCTAAAGGGCTGCCTACACTACTCCTTGTCCTTCAGAGCAGCCAAGTGTCATCAGCCGCAGCCCCAAAGCTTAAGTTCTCTGTAGCTAAACCTCCACTTCCTCTGACAGCAGGGGGTTCACACCACCACGTCCTCCTCAAAACCTACTGCAGAGCACAGCAAGACACAGGAGGAAGCACCAGAATAGTAACTGTAGGCTTTAGTTACTGATTACAACAACAGATTTAAGCACAGTGCGTATTTATCTGTGCATTATTATTTTCTATTATTTGCAGACTTGGGTATTTGAAAACTTTTCTCCTCTTCTATAAACTGCAAAGCACTCCACTTCCAACCTGGGACTCCTCTCATCACTCCTGCTAGGGCTGGAGCAAACCATGAGATGATGATAAGCTATACAGAGGCAGGCTTTCAGAGATTACTATAAACTTACTTTCCCGAGGTGCTGGGCCTTTGAACTGGCTTCTGATGGGTAACAGCGCCATGTTCCCAATTAGTTTGGTGTCGGAGTCCATTAAAGTTGAGTGGTAAGCCTATAGATGGGGAGGGGAGACTGGTTATCGATGCTACTGAAAATAGACATTTCTGTGTCCGATCACGTATCCCCTACATGTTCATAAAACAGGAGTCAGAGTCTAGTTCGTTAGTGATGCTTCCAGCAATTTTTCCCTTGCACAAACAATCGCTGTTTTCTAATTAGGCCCAGATCTCAGTTCCATTCTGGTGAAGACCACAAAAGCATCAACACTGGCACCACTTCGGTCATGGTGGTGGGAGACAACTGGTATGGCCGGTCTGCACGCACTGCTTCATCCCCAGGCTGCCGGCACCAAGGGGTAACAGCCCGGCTCTCCCGCCTGTGTTATGGGGCACCGCATCGTTCACCGAAAGCTAGTTAGTCATTAAAACCGATTATATTTTACTTCCATGTCTAGCTAATAATAATAGACAATTATAAAGCCAGGCTTAACACATACCCACACACACACAAGACCCTTCTGTGCACTCCAAAACTGGTCTAAGTGAAAAAAAAAAAACCAACATCAAAAACCCCCAACAAACATCCCCCCCCGGCGCTGTGCCCGGCCACCAGGAAGCCTTCACCTCCTCAGGCCCGGGTTTTGTGGGGAGAGAGGGGGATGCAACTGGAGGGGTGTGTGTGTGTGTGTGTGTAAAAAACATCCCCCAGCAGAAAAGCACTTTATTTCAGCCTGAAGAAGGTGGTGTGAACAAAGCCAGAGCGGAGCCAGCTCTTACTCCCCTCTCCCTCGCTGGAGCCGGGGGCTGCCACCCTCGCCGGGTGGATCCCTGGCAGGAGGAAGAGGAAGAGGAGGGCGCTGGCCTTGCAGCAGCTCCCACACACAACAATTCCCCGNCAGCAGAGCCCCTTTCCCTCAGCCCAGGGTCGCAGCCGCTCTCCACGGCCCGGCCCGGCCCGGCCCGGCCCCTCTGCCCCAAACCCCCCCCGCCCTCTCTTCCCCGCCCTCACGGCCAGGCCGAGCACCAGCTGGCGAAGTCCCCTCACCGGCATCTCGAAAGGCAGGACACAGTTCGGCAGGGCTGGGCAGGAAAGGGAGCAGGGAGAAGCGGGCAGCTATCCTTCCTCCTCTGCCTGCGCTNTGCGAGGAGGGGAAGCCGGAGCCCAGGCCCGCGGCGTGCACCGCCCCGAGAGGCGCGGGGCACCGCCAGCGCCCAGGAGCCGCTGGAAACGCGCTCGGGTGGGGACTTGTTTGCTTCCCCCCCCCACACACACCCCTGCCTCGGCTGTGGTAACTGCAGGTAAGCCCTCCTCGGTCCCGCCGGGCCACCCTCTTCTTTCCCAGCCACGCGGCAGAGGTGAGCCCTGAGGTGAGCCGTGCGAGGCACAGCTGATGTACCGAGGCGCAGAACGGGTCAAACAAGTCGCATGTGGAAGGATGCAATATTTTAAGCTGCACGCTCCTGTTACTATCGAGCCAAAACCTTCTGCTTGCCCCAGTGGAATTCGCCCCCCGGTAGGGAGGTGAGTCACGGTGGGGTGGCTGCGGCGCTGGGGTTTGTCCTTGCCACACGCCGCCGGCCTGACACGTCCCAAGGTTGGGCCAGGCTGGAGGTGAGCTAGGTCACCACGGTTTTCCCAACCTTTAATTCAACCAGATCAGGTCCCACCGTGATGGGGTTAGCTCTGCGTGGGCATAAAAAAATTTGCCCCATTGTGAAGTCAACCTGCACCGTAACTATTAAAAACCAAATATATTCACGGCTTTTGCCCCCATGTTTTAGAACTCCCAAGAGCTGGGGTTTTCATGTCTTGCTGGTGACCACAATGACTGTCTTGAAACTGCAGTCTCGGCATTCACCTAACGGTGTGGAGCTGGGAGTCAGGTTTTGGAAATGCTGAATATCATGAGACTTCTTGTAGAGGCTGTAGGGTGGTGATTTTTTGAAACCTGGCTTTGAAAAACCATTTTAATAGCTCTTGAGCGACATCTTATTTCCTGGTTTTTCTTTGCTGCCATTTGTAAGATCCTGTGTGATCCTTCCAGACCTCCACGCGTGGATTCTGGGGAGCCCTTCTCCCCTAGACACACCGGATTTGCTGGTCTGTTGAACCTCTCTACCCAGATCGCGTCCACTTTAGAAAAAGAAGATTCTTACATCAAAAATAAATGCTGTATCAACAGTATAACCATTTATTTATACAGACACAAAGAACAACTCTAGTGATGAATAAGAAATTACACCTTCTGGGCTCAACTGTGTGCCAAGCTGCTCTCACGCCCTGGGTTTAGGTAAGTGCTGTTGCCTCCAAGTATTCGATCCTTGATTTGGATTCCATTAAGCTGCTCCTACAAAATGACATTAATTGTTCTTGTACTACTCAAATACTTAGCTGCTCCTATTTTGGGAGGACGGGGTTAATTTCTAATACATGAACTATATACAGACAGATGTAAACATTCACTGATGTGAAGCATTTCATAACCGTGAGGCTCTTTTTAGAAAATATTTTAATTCAAGGACTCCATGAATAAATCTTGTTCCATAGAGTTAAGGAACAGGAAAGGTTGATACGTACTTGGACATAAGCAGCAAAACCCCACATCCTGAAATTCAGCTGAATGTAGCTAACAAATTAGACGATAACAGTTTTTTGGAGAAGCAGTAAAATGTTTTGAAATACTAAAGACCCAGGAACAGTCTGTATGTGTAAAAGAACTATGAACAGTGAGGGTAGATTCAGCAGTGGTTGCACAAGACCATCACCAAGTTCTATTTAAGCTGATTTTCTTTCTTTTAAGTGTTTGATGTTCTTTAAGTGTTGTGCTGTGCTTAAGATGTTACCGATGTATAGTCCCTCTGAAGTCACCAGTCATCTCATCGCCTAATTAAGGTTCAGTTCATGAAGTACAGTTTTCACCCTTTAAAACAATTCTTTCTCTCATCTAATAATGAAACTAACTGCTCAGTACTGGAGATAAGTTTCTATTACAACATAATTGTATTCCACTTTGCCTCTTTTAAAATTCTGTTCAAGCATTCCTAAGCTCATGAAGTATGGCCATATGTGGGGAACTTGTCTACATCCTAATGCTACCCTATATATAACATATGTACATAAGAATAAAAACTGTTTATTAAAATAGTTTTGAGGTCATACAGCTCACTCTTCACTATAAATATTAGTTATTTTACAGATAAAATGTCAAGTATGCTTGTGTAGGGGTGGATTTTTTTTCATTACTATTTTTTAACACAAGCAAGGTATCTTCCTTGACCATCATTTTTTACTCATCCACGTGATCTTGAAAGTATTCATCCACAAGAGCAGATTTATCTTCTTCACATTCCTGCCAAAAAGAAAACAAAAAAGGTAAAACCTGACATTTCCCTAGTGGCTGTTGTACACTGTTCCGTGGCCTTTCATTTTAGAAAGCACAACAATGTCTAACATGGTTCCATAAAACACGTTGCAAAACTTTCTAAAAAGCAATTTGTTTCTAGAGCTATTGAAATTGTATAGGTCAGAATCTAGAACCAGGTATTCTGTGTACTAAGAGTACAAAACTGAATTAAAAAATGGAATAAACATACTGTTACGTAGGATTTATGAGCTGAATAATAACATTTGACGGGGCTTGGAACCCTAAAAAGCTAAACACAGCTTATTTTGACCCATAGTAAGACAATAACTTATTAGCAAGGCAAAGAACATATTTCTATTACAACTTACACTAGGGATCCTTTTTAATTTTTTGTCTTATCGTAAGTACCTTACCTTTGGTTCTTTAAATTCAAGATCTTCTCCATACTGAATGGTAAAGTCTATGTGCTGCAGGACTATGTTTATGCTTTCCTCATCAGAGCGATCAAAGGGTAGAAACCGAACCATACCGTAGTCATCAATCTAGAAAAATGTTTCAAAGGATGTTAGTAGGAAAATGCAGTAAGTTCTCAGATCATAGCACCCTAAACCACTTCTTTAAACCACACTTATGTCTTCCTAAATTTGCTAAAGTACCATTTAAAGCTGTTCACAAACCAATGGCAATTCCCCACTCTCAACACCTGGCTATCAGGCCGAAGTTCTGCACAGCAGAAAGAGCCGTTCTCCAAGACAGCTAATAGAACAGGGTTCACAGAAAATGCTTGGGCTACAATCCAAAGGTTAGTATCAAGAATCTAAAATGGTCTAAATCTAATTGTAATCTGAAAAAAAAAAATAATATCAAAAACTGAGTTAGAATAGGCAAAAAGTAAAATGCTCCAGTGCCTGAATCTCTTAGATCCTGGCTTTGTAAATAAGTCTGGTACATAAATACAGAGTTTTGGGGCCAGAGTGGGTAGAATGATTACAGTACATACAGTATCTGTAACAGCAGTCAAGTCAGCAACCATACAGTATGGTTTACAAATACAGGACTGAATTTACAGGTACCGGTTAAAAAGCAATGTACCTACCAATCCACATATGGACTTAGTCAATTTTTTAAACATTTTGCTTTTCAGTATGTTTGTAGAATCTTCAATCATGGAATACATATCTGGATCCAAGTATCTGGGAGAAACAAAGTCATCATTAACATCGAAAGAATCCTTGGCCACAGAGCAAAGGAGTCATTGTGCTTTTGTACAGCTACTAGACCCATCTATCCTGCGATCTGAAGGAACTAATGTCACATCAGGAGAACTTCAAAGGTTTAAAAATAGTTTTTGTAAGTATTTGAGTATCTCAGATTACGAGTGCTAGTAGAAACAACTGAAGTGGCTTTTATTTTCCTTTTGCTAATATACTTGTATACTCAAAAAAAGCTTTGAGGAACACCACAGGGAAGAACTTTGTTATTTTAGCACAAATGTAAAAGTAGCACGTAAGTAATTCGGTACACTCAGCATCAGAAAACTGATAGGATCACCTCTGGTTTAGGCTTTGAAGTACAGTACCCTGGAATGGCATCCAGAATGACGTAAGTTGTCCATGGTAATTATTTACAGAAAAATCCAGAGATCCGTACAACCATGGAGCTAGCCTTCTGACTCTGACTAAATCGTGAGCATCCTATCCAGGCATCTACAGACTATGTTTGATACAAAACAAATGCACCTTCTCCCATTCGGTGAGTATGTATTAACTGTGGGAAACATTAGACTGAATTTAGAGTGAAGTTTACTTCAAGTTATTACACTACAGAGTAAGTAATTTTTTGGAACTTACTTCTCTATTTCCTTCTTGGCTTTCTTGCTCAGCAAATCCATTTTGGTCATGATGTTAATCTGTGGAATCTCTAACGATATCATCGCACTGAGTGCTGCCAGAATTCCAGAGATAAACTTAAGGAATATGAAAAATAATGTAGATAAGTACAGAAAAACACAATACAAACAGGCAGGACGCACTGCCACAGACCAAATCTAGCAAATATATGAAACACAGACACGAGGCCAAGTGGGGAGTCCTTATCTCTGCTGGAAAAGGGAGGTGTGGCGCTTCCCCTCTGCTGCCTTACTTCCAGAGCCTCACATCTGGATCTGCCAAATGAAAAGGCCATTGCAAATCTCGACACCCATCTCCGGGCTGTTACTGCTAGGCGGGGAGGTGGCCTGCTCCCTCTCCAGATCTGTGAAAGCTCTCATTCAATCACACAGAATCACAGATTGGCAGGGGTTGGAAGGGACCTCTAGTGATGATTGAGTCCACCCCCCCTGCAAAAGCAGGTGCTCTACACCAGGCTCCACAGGAGGGTGGGTCTTGAATATCTCCCAAGAAGGAGACTCCACAACCTCTCTGGGCAGCCTATTCAGTGCTCCGTCACCCTCACCGTGAAGAAGTTCTTACTCATGTTTGAGTTGAACTTCCTGTGTTCCAGTTTTTGGCCACTGCCCCTTGTTCTCTCAGTACTCACCACCCAAAAGAGTTTGGCCTCATCCAATTGCCTCCCACAGTTTAGATATCTATAAACACTGATCAGATCCCCTCTCAGCCTTCTCT
>VWZZ01005333.1:1708908-1734321 GCA_013399095.1 Psophia crepitans | reverse complement strand
GGCGCCCTCCTTTCCCTCAGCTCTGCATCCCCCGTCGCGCCACGTCTGTCTTCCCCGGCGTGTCCCGGACCCCAGCACCCTTCCCCCCGGCCTGCCCTCACTTTTTACCCCCTGCTACCCAGCACCGTCCCTCCCCGTTTGGGGTCTCCGCGGGTACTCGGGCATCCTTCCCCTCACTGTGACCGCCTCCCACCCTTCCCTGCGGTCCCCCAACCGCGACCCCCAGCTCCTCCGGCGCCCTGGCATTTCTCCTCCGCCCTCGTTGCTGCCCAGGCGCAGTTTGTACCGTACCTGGCTTTGAGCCTTCTGCACACACACCCTGCCCGTTCCCATCATCCTGGGGGACTTCTTACGCATTGCAACCCCCTTCCCTGGGGACTGCTGTTGGCTAAGCCCCTTGCATGACAATGTGTGCGTGTAAGCTGTTATTAATTGTATTAGCGGGTTGAGTTTGGGTTGCTTGTTTTGTGGCCTTTGGGGTTTTTTACCAGTGTCCCAGGGTCAGATTGTAACTCTTCAGACACTGGTTTAAATGACCCTTTTTTCTTTGCTGGTGTATGGGCCATACCTCCCCCTATTCCACAAGTGCACCCACTGTTCATGTGCCACCGATTTAACATGGTACTCCCCATTTTGCTTTACCCAGTGTGTCCTGTAATTCCATGTATTGTTCTTGCAGATCGATCTTTGTTTTATGCTGCATTTTGTGGCCCTTTGGTGAGGTTTTCTCCCTTTTATGTTGTCAAATTTCATGCTCCTTGGTGTCTCTTGCAGCTCTTCCCTCCATATTTTTTCATTATTTCTTGACTCCTATTCTTTCCTCCCTGATATATCCAGCTCTTCTTAGGATTGTACCTATTTTCTCTGGGATTTGTCGGTCTCTGGGATTATTGTTGAGTTGAGAAAGATGTGAATGACTTTAACCCAGAACTCAGGTCCTGATTCTTTCGTTCTGTGACCTCCAGGCTTGTGACATGGCCACAGATGTAGCTGAGCCTGTGGTCCCTGACTGCAGAGGAGACATAAGGAGCGGTGCCAGGTCAGATGCTGACTATCCTCTTCGGGTTCTCTACTGCGGAGGCAAGTGCTGAAGGGGCAGTTGTCCACAACTCTTACAATGTGCTATTTGTGAGGGCAGCCTTGCAGAAAGAATGAGAGAATGGGAGATTTTCTTTGGTCAACTTGATCTTTTTCATCATCTTTCTGAAATAGCTTGTGTTGCGTGTTTTATCTAAAGCGTTTTTGGTGAAATGTAGGGGTCTTCCCTCTGTGACGTGGAGGTACTAACAGTTTTCTGGGTGTAAAAGTTATGTGAGTGGGAGTGGTGGTCATGTTGTGAGCTGTTGAGCAGATCTCTCTTCCTGCAGAAAGCCAGTAAAATCCTTTTGCACAGAAAAGGCCTCTGAGCATTAGTATGATAATAAGAAATAAAATTAGAATTCATGGCAGTAATTGTTGCACTATGCTTAGAATTATTCTTTACTCATTACATTTGTAGTTATGTGGATGAAATTTAAAGGGAACTAAATAATCTTGACAGGTAGATAACTGTGTTATTTTGCTGGGGTTTGGAGTTTCAGGGGATTTGGAAAGAATCCCCATTGTGAGTGAAATTGGTTTGGGTTTGTTCTGGGGCTGAGCCCTTCTTCTGGACATTGGCATCTCTAGGAGAAAGGAAAGTTAACCAAATCACGTGACGATTTATTAGGTATATCTTTTGCCTCAGGTGGAACTGGTGTTTCTCCCTGTAACGTTTCCCAGAGCTGTAGGCGTCTCCTTCCCTTCCTTCATTGACTGGCTGCTCTTGCTGTGGTAGCTTTAGCCTACTGCAGAGCATGCGAGCAAATGACTAATGGGAGAAAAATTACCATGTGGAGCTGGTATCAATAAAAGAATCTTTTTTGAGTCGATGTCTGGTTATAACCAGAAGTTACCTTTAAAATATCGGTTTTAGTTTAACACTAAGGCTGTAAGTGGAGAACTCGGTTTTGTAATCTATTATTATTTTTTTCCCTTCCCTTTTTTCTCCAGTCTGTTCATTGCCAACAGAGGTGAGTTAATTTTTTTGTTGTCTGGGTTTCTTCTTTCTGTCCTATGATCCCTGACTATGATGATCCTTTCTGATCTTTTCTGGCTTTTCTTAATTGTGGCAGTTCTGTGCTTTGGCTGCTGTCATCTTTACGATGACACGAGGTTTCTTCTGGGCTGGTATAGTATTTGTATTCAGTGATCTTCAGGAGAAACAGCTGAGCTGAATAGCAAATATGTTTTGGTGTATTTGTTTGTGACATATTTTGTAGTTACTCCGCTAACAGCATTCATATGACCTCTCTTTGCAGTACTGCGAATACATGCCTGATGTCACTAAATGCAGACAATGGTTAGAAAAGAATTTTCCAGATGAGTTTGCAAAACTTACAGTAGGTAAGAATCTTTGCTATTTTCTAACTGATACATGCCCTTAAACGTAGTCAGAGATCTTTGAGCTTGTCCAGTTCTCATCTCTTCCCTTTTCCCACTGCATCAAGTGTGAAAATTAATAATTTTCTTAGGAGTCTACCATGCTTTTAGATGCTGTGAAAATATGTTTGAGGATGCCAGGAAATACTGAATAGACAATGTGTAGTTTCAGTAATAATGTTTGAGCTTACTTAAGGTTTCTACTGTAGCCAGTCATCCATGTACTTGTTCCCCATCAAAATTAGTTTATTGGATTTTACGTCTGTCCAGTCTACTGTGCGCGGCTGCAGGAAAGCTCATTCGTAATAGGGAACTTGTTGGTTTGCATTTGGAATTTCAATATTAACCCTATTATTAATTCCCATCTCTGCTGAAATTACGTGAAGAAACTGTATTGAAATTGTAACTGTATCTTTGAGATACAGTTCTGAGGTCTAATTTGCATAGATACTATAGTGAAGATGTAACGTGCATCAGTCAAGGAGCTGCTGCACTTAAGCAAAGAGTTTACAGATTTAGCAAAATATTGCTGTACCTCATTTCCTGTTCCTGTAAGGCTGTGGTTGTCTGACCACTAACTTCGTTCTCTTTCTTCTCCCCGCGCCTTTCTGATGTATTTAAGAAAATTCGCCTAAACAGGAAGCTGGGGTTGGAGAAGGCCAAGGAACTGCAGGAGAAGAAGAAGAGAAGAAGAAGCAAAAGAGAGGCAAGGTCTAAATAGTTGATTGTGGTCCTGATTTGGGGCATCCCTTTCTCACCTGCTGCTCTGGACTGTGGCGCGGATTCCTTGCGTTTTACCTATGCTTTGACTCTGCACAAAAGATACTGAATATCTGTCTTCCAGGGGTAGCAGAGTTAGTGTGGTGACAGATGCTGATGAAAGAATTGGACAGTAATAGCGAGTAAAGATGACCTGCATCTTGTGTCTCATTGTTCCTGTCATTGCTCTTGCAGTTATTCAGGGTATAATTCTTCTGAACCTAAAATCAGCTGGCGTGCCTCCCGGAACACTTGTTTCTGCCCTGTTTAACAGCAGTTCATAGGCTGTTAGCAGAGTAGAACAAAGACTGCTCTCCTCTCTTAACGCCTCAGGACACTGCTTTTGCCTTTTTTCCTTCCACCTCTCCTCTGTATTCATGTAACAGGACTTGGGTTTAACAGTATCACCTGTCTTTGTAACAGCTACGTCTCTTCCCAGCAATACTAATGAAAAACATTTACAAAAACCAACTTTGAGACATATAACATACATGAAACAATTTAAACACACTTTTACCTTCTATCTTTGGAGTCTTTCCTGTTTAATTAACATACTTTCCACCATAAATCAGAATGCTGGGGTTGTTAATATGCATTTGCCTGTGGAGTGTCAGTTGTGTCTGTAGTGCTTCAGAAATTATGGTTAACAGCCCAGTAAGGTCCAAATTTTAAGCCACATATCCCTGTAGATGTTTTATTTTTGTGTCTTGGTAACCAGTTATGTTACCTTGTCAGTAGGCTGGGTGTAGCAACAACAGTAATTTACGTTGTGTAGATTGGATGCTTTTCCTAGAGACTTCAGGACATTTTCTTTCAATGTCAATTTACTGTGTGGGGTGGTATGGTTAGTTTTCAGTCTCTTTTTTTTTTTTCATAAAATAATGTTTGAAATATTTAGGGATTTTTCTCCTAAAATCTAAAGTTTCATGAAAACTTATGGTATGGTGGTATAAGATTGACTGTAAGAGAGAGGGTGAGGGAAAATAAGCAAAAACTTACTAAGACACTGCAGAAATTTAATGAAGAAATTTTAAGACAGAAATTTACTGTCTTAGTTCTACATTAGTATAAATTGATATGTGATAATTTGAAAGTGCTGCATGTTAGAAAAAGAAGTCATCACAGGGGTTTAGTTTGTCGTAAATTCTTTAGGTTTTCATGCTGAGAAGGCTCCAGAACATGAAACTTTGGTTGCCCTGGAGTAACTTGATGAGTGTATACAAAGTTAGCCGAGATCTTAATCTGACTTGAAGCATCCTAATGAGTGCGATAGATCTTTTGCATGCTCTACTGAGACTAGTAAATGCTTCATCTGTGAAGTTTTCCCTCAGGTTGGCTTAGAAACAGACAGTAAGAAAGATGATGTTAAATCACGTGGCAGTTTGGCAGCCAACTGTGGTAGCTGGCCTGTTTCAGAGGTACGGTGGTTTCGGCTAGCTCATACATAGATGTGTGGTTCACACTGGGGTCGTGCGCTGATACCCAGAAATTAATCTGTTGTCTAAGCCAGCAGCCTGAGTAGACACGTCCTCATGGCCCCAGTAAATGGGCAGGAGTAAGTTGCTTTGCCTCAGACACAAACCCTAAGGATGTTAAACTCATGAAGAACATTAAAGTAACAATTTGTTCCTAGGATTGCAGCCAAGGAAAAATGCCTGAAAGAGGAGTTAAAACATAGACCAAATGCAGTCAGGAATAAAGTGTGGGGAAAACCCCTTTTTCTGGTCATTGTAGCGGGGTTCTGCTGTGTAAGCTGTACTCGGACACACATTTGACACGCATATATTGTTAGTTCTGGTAATACTGAGCTGCGATGACTTGGGACCTCTCTTACATAATAATTAAAAAACCTGAGTGTGAGACAGTATGCAAAATATGTATTTGTGTACCGACACAGATGGGGAGATAACAGTGTCTTTGTTTATAGGGATGAACTGTGACCTTATTTGCTTTGTTCCTTGATTAAGTATGACATCATTTAACCGTGTAACCTTATACTCTGTTTTAAAGGTGGGAGAGGTCAGATAAAACAGAAAAAGAAGACTGTACCACAGAAAGTTACAATAGCTAAAATTCCTAGAGCAAAGAAAAAATACGTCACAAGAGTATGTGGCCTTGCGACGTTTGGTGAGTTGATGTTTGTTACATGTTTTTTATCTGTTTGCCTTTAACTTCATGATATTTCTTCAGCTTGTATTACATTGGGTGATCGCTCATCTGTGCGAGGTGAAAGTCCCAAGGTGCTTTTAGCAGTTCCAAAGCATGCCAGAGGTACACTGACTTCCCTCAGTGATTTCCTTATTTCCACGGTGTTTGCAGACAAACAGGGTTACAGGCTTTTTCAAAACAAGGCTAGCAGGTCACTTGTTAGACTTCGGAGTACTCTGTTGTCTTTAATTATGAACATATTTATTTTCAGAAGGATGCTTATTTCAATCAAACTTGTAAATATGTTATTGACAGTTATTTTTACCTATTCTTGAGACTGATTAATTAAGGCTTTCACTGCCTTTCTAGTACGGCAGTCAAATCATTACTGAAGTACGCTACCAATGCTTTGGTTGAGCTGCAAACAGGCACTTGGTGTTTATAGCTATAACCACATTTTCCCTCACACATTGATCATAAATTCTGTTAAAAAAGGAAGATGTAACCTCGGTTGTATTAACAAGATAATGTTACACATTTCCTGCCCGAGTGTATAATCAGTTTTCTTGAGGGTTCAGTAATATGCTCTACCTTGATCTGAACTGGGTATGTATCTTTGTGCTGGAATCCAGTCTCAAAAATGGTTGGGATGCGTTTCTGTAAGGAGCGTCCTGAGGCACTTCTAGGGAAAAACTTGTTCGATAGCTGTGGGAGTTATTCAGTACTAGAGGGGCTTTTAATCAGTTCTGCATGTGCTTCTCTGGTAAGCACGTGCAGCGTAGACCTGCGTAAGCAGAATGTGTAGAGAACGTTCAGCGATTTTTACCTGGAAGAGTTTGCTAGATTTGTAGAGTCAGTTGTTTTGTGGGTAAACAACAGACTTTTGCTTTCAATGGAAACTGTAGCAAAGCTTTAACTGTAAACTGCCACTAGTTTTTTCAACAGTTAAAACAAGATTTTGGTTTTAAACTTGAGGAAATACTTTTGTGACAATGGCCATACTTAAACTGTCCATTTTCCTGTCAACAGAAATTGATCTTAAGGAAGCACAAAGGTTTTTTGCTCAGAAATTTTCCTGCGGTGCCTCAGTAACAGGAGAAGACGAAATCATCATTCAGGGAGACTTTACAGATGACATTATCGATGTAATCCAGGAGAAGTGGCCTGAGGTAAATAAACCCTTTCTTCTGTCAGAACTCCAATTTTCCACAATAGCATGTGACTTTCCAGTGGTTTTGAAGAAGGGTTTCATCCCTGGCAGCCCAGATTGTTGCACAAAGGTAGAAGACCAGTTGTTGCATTCCCAGCTACAAATGAGTAGCTTCAGGAGGTATTAAACTTGATGTCAAGTGTTGGTTCCGTTGACCAAGAAACATTAACTCCCTGCACGTGTAGTGCCACTGCTGTGGGCACTGCAGTGACCATTTCTTAATGGTCAGTGCCGAAGTGTTCTTACATTGCCATCCTATTTTTCAAAATCTCTTAAAATATTGCAAAATTTAAACATACAATATTGAATGTTGCGTGAGACATGTAAGAAGAAAGTATCCTGAACATGTTGTGTTTTACCTTTTTTTTTTTTCCCCCTAGGTGGATGATGATAGCATTGAAGATCTTGGAGAAGTCAAGAAGTGAGAGTGAAAGATGACCTTTATTTAATTGTATGGTTATAAATGATGTAGCCAAAGTGAGGCTTCTAAGTCCATTTGCTCCGCAGTGAAGCTGCGGAGAACCCGTATCCTTGGCATTTTCACTGTTCTGTATAGGCTGCTTGGTTGTTGGTTTTTTTTTCTGTTGTGATATTTGCCAAAGTTAAATTGGGATTCTATCATGCTTAGGCATGAAGTAGATTTAAATAAAATTACTGTTCCTCACTGAACACAGTTTCTGTTTTCTTTACAGCTACTTTCCTCTAACAGTCTTACAGGAAGATGATAATTTAAGTCATTAAAAGCTTATTTTTCGTCTGCTGGCCTTTCTGCTGAGCTGAAGTGAGTAAGGCACGTGGCTGATGTACAGTAACTCATTGCTCTGATTTACCTGCATAAAATCTTAGAATGGGACAAATGTTCTAAAGGTTTGTTAACAGTTAAAGGAAAACAAATCCTGAAGTGGTCAGGCAGTTGGACTACATGGTCGTGGTAGGTCCCTGAACTGTTTTATTTAGTGGAAACACTGAGGAACGTGTGAATGTCTGAAACATTTAGCCTGTTTTTATAATTCCAAATGATCTCTGAACCTTCTGGTCTTCTAGGTGAGGCAACTGTAGTGGCTTTCTGCTTTAAGCATACTGCTAGCTCGTAGACGGTGGTGATTAACACAACCTTATTGTGACCATGTTGTTTCCACAAACCACAGCACCGCACCGCAGCAGTGCGGTGGGGTGCCGGCTGTACTGCTCTGCTCTCCGTACTCCTGCAAGCAGCCTCAAGCATCCATTCAGTGCTTTGTACGTCACTGTAAAACCTAGATGAGTTGAAGCCTGAAGGGGTGATGTGTCATACACCCTGTCCTCTGTTGGTGAAGTTCATTTTTTTCCTGTGATTTTTGTTTATAAGCCAAGCTGTTTAGTTGTGACTGGTGCATCTAACGAGATAACTGTATTATCATAGAATCACAGAATATCCCGAGTTGGAAGGGCCCCCAAGGCCCATCAGCCCAACCCCAGGTCCCACACAGGCCCAGCCCCATCACAGCAGATGGCTGAGAGCGTTGGCCAGATGCTGCGTGAACTCAGCCCAGCTCGGGGCGGTGACCACTGCCCTGGGGAGCCTGTGCCAGGGCCCCACCACCCTCTGGGGGAAGAACCTTCTCCTGATCCCCACCCTAACCCTCCCCTGGGGCAGCTCCAGGCCGTTCCCTGGGGTCCTGTCGCTGGGCCCCAGAGGGAGGAGATCAGCGCCTGCCCCTTGGCTCCCCCTCGGGAGGAAGCTGTAGGCCCCATGAGCTCTGCCCTCAGCCTCCTCTTCTCCAGGCTGAACAAGCCCAGGGCCTTCAGCCTCTCCTCACACGCCTTCCCCTCCAGACCCTTCCCCATCCCGTTTGCCCTTTGTATTGCTGTAGTTGTTCCATTTAAAACCTGAGCAGGGTAGTTGCCGCCATCCTGTGACACCCACTCGGGTTCTTACTCGTCTCCCATTAGCAAAACCATTCGCCCTTTTTCCCAGGCAGCTCCGGCGCTGCCGGCGGAGCGCGGCCTCAGGCGGCTGCCGGGCTCGAACACGTGTCTCTGCCGCGGGGAGGCGGGGCTTCTGCCTAACGGCTGGCGGGGGGGGGGGGCNGGCGGGGCTGAGGGCGGGGGAAGGCCCCGGAGGAGGGGAAGGCCCCCGGGAGGGGGTTCGGCGACGGCCCCGCCGTGCGGGAGGGCATGGCGGACGTGCAGGCCTGCCCCGGGAGCGATCGGCGGTGGGAGGGCCGCTCGCCCGAGCTCGTGGCACCTCAGGGCCCTCCTCAGGCCTCGGCGCCCGTGGGAGGCCGCAGGGCCGTGCCCTCACCCCGGTCTGCGCTCAGCGGCCTGCGTTTGTCATTCTGCAGGGCTGCCAGGTCAGCAGCAGTCTCGGCGGGTGGTGCTTCAATCAGGCGGCCCCCATGCTGAACCTCACAGTCACAACCGTTTACCGGTGTCCGCTAACGCCTGGTAGCACGCCGGGCCCCAGGCCCCTATGAACTCATCGCTGCCGCATTCCGCTTCGCCCCAGGTAAAGCATGGAAGTACAGTTAACAGTCTGAGTTATTTTTAACGTGAAAGTACTCGCTGTACCAGTAACAGTTTCAGTCAGGGACCACAGGTGGTACCATGAGCATGAGGAACTTTTTGGAACAGTCTCTATAATCTAAATACATTTTAACTTAAACCTCAAGTTCGTTATCAGACAATTTGTCGCTTCTTTATGTTGAAATGTCTTCCGTGTGCTACCTTTCATAGAAACTTAGCCCGAGCCTTGAGGACAGCACCATTCAGAAACAGAGGCAAGAACTCCAGCTTTTCATTGCAGAACTGAAAGATCGTGATAAGGAGCTCAATGACATGGTTGCAGTGCATCGGAGGCAGTTTCTAGCCTGGGAAGATGATCGGCAAAAAATACTGACTTTAGCGGAACGATGCAACTTACTAACCAGTAAGTATTGCGTGTGTAAAGAGCAAGACCCTGGTCTCTTAAGTACGTTTGGGTGCCTAGACCCCCGCAACAGAAGTTTTGCATCCTGTAAGGAACCATTTCCTACCTTTTAACCTTAAATCTGGTTGTCGTCTCTCTGAGATCAAAACTTCCACAACGGTGCAAAAGAGATCTAATCTCGAAGGGGGCGCGATAATTGGATAGCTCTTTGTCGTTTGAATATGTAAATTGCTTTGAGGACTCTTTAAAAAAAAATCTGATTAAATAAATGTGGGGGAAGAGAACAACTTGCAAATATGCTGGTGTGCTGCAGAGCCCTGTGCCCTGAGGCTCTGCTGCACTGCTCTGACATCATCCGCAAGCCACCCAGCTAATCACCTGGCAGCTCTGAACAGTCTTGTTTGACGACGAGGTCACCACAGAGTTCGCGTTCCGCCTAACCTGGGTAGCTGGAGAATCCTGTTTTGGAGTATGCAACGTGAGCATCCGTTTCTGAATCACGTGATTGTAAAACGCTGGATTAAATTACCATCATGCAGGTTTTTAAAATCTCAGATGTATGCGCTGTTTTCTCAAGGATTCCTTGTCTCCCTTCTTTTTCAGATGAGCTGAACAAGAGAAATGAAATTATAAAATCACTGACCAAAAAGTTAAAGTTTTTAGAATCTCAGCAGAATGACAGTAAGACAACACTTGAAAATACACAACAGAAGTTCAAAGAGCTGTCTCACAAAGTAGCAGATACAACTCTTCACTGTCAGGCTCTGGAGGTAGGAGTTGAGTAATGGTCTAATTTCGTAGTGCAGGCACGTACAGAGTGCTAGTGGCATTTGTGAGTTTCACTACTGAATAAATACTTACAGGCTCTTGAGTTGTGTGTGTCTTTTAGTGCAGTAATCTTAGATTAATCAACGTTAATTAACGTTAGGTTAAGGTATCAGTAGTGCTGGCTCCCAGAACAGTACCGGTGCTTGGTTAGGAAGTTCCAGACAGTTTATTTACAGCTTTCATTACTATGATGAACCATAACATTCTGAAAATGGTTTAAGGATACGAAAATAATTGGTATTGCAGGATTCTGGATTTTTTTTTAAGTGATTTGGCAATGATGTATTTATTGGGATAGTTTTTTCTCCTGTATGCAATACTTTAATGCAGCATTGTGCGGTTTCAACTGTGTAATCGGCTTGGCTTAGGCCATGCAGGGTATCAAGACCCTTGATGGCAAGCAAGTTTCATTCTAATGAATTTGGGAAAAATTTCTACTCCAGTCCTCTTTTTTCCAGATCTTCACAGCTTGCTCAGAATTTCACATCACTATTGGTGATGTTTAAAGAAAGCTGTGCACACATTTACTGGAAAAATAGTCGCTGTGAATCATTGAAGTAATAGCTGACACTCTTATTCCTGTTCACTAGGAGAAAAATCAAAGTCTCCACCGCTCAGTTTTGGAACTGTCTGCTAAAACGGGCCAGCTGCAGGCGAGAGAACAGGAGCTTCTTACTATGCTCAAGCTGAAGGTAACATCCATCATCTCATGGGGCTGTAAATGTGGTCAGGCTGCAGTGCGGCTATTAGTGACTGTACCGTGGCGGTTTGGGCACTGTCGATCTCACTGCTGTTTAATTCTTAGGCTTCTTTGAGTAGGGAAAAGTGGTCAACAAACAATAAACTGGTTTATTTTCATAAACAAGCTTGTTTCCCAGCTTTGATTTGCATGGTTTTTCCTCAAGACCTCAGAAGAAAATCTGTAAAGTCGCTATAACTACTGCAGTAAGATGTACTGTTGTTTTGTCAAGATCCATACACGAAGATACAGCAATAATCAAGAAGGCGTTCTATGTCATGTTTCAGGATGAGGTTATACTTGAAACAACTGATCACATTACAGAGTTTACATCGAAATTCAGAAAGCTGGAAAGTGCATTGCGTGCAGCAAAGACAGAGGAATTCAGTCTCAACAAAGAAAAGCAAGACCTCAAGCTGAGACTGAAAGAACTAATACTTGAAACAAATAAGCTGAAAGGTAAATGTTTATATGGGACACCTATTAGTGTAGACCAGCATGGTTCCTTTTCATTCTAGGAAATACTACATTTTGTTTTAAAGATGACCTCTGCGAGAAGATGAAAGAAAATAATAAGCAGCAGGAAGAAATCCTTCACCTCAGACAGGAAAATGGCAGCTTGAGGAATGAGCTCGCGCTTACTGGTAAGTGTGGGCAGTTGGCTTTTCATGCCTTAGCTTTCAGCAGCTCAGAGACTTCCAGGCAACGGCAGTTCACTAGTATCTGTGAAGGAGGCAGCTTCTTGCCTACCTTTCTGGTAGGTTAATAAAGGTGCATGCCTTTGTGTGTCAGTCTTCTATGAAAGCAGTATCTAGGGCTTCTGCAGGAACAGTTTATAAAATCTTGTAAAAGCACAGAGTTCACCCAGATCATTGCACATGGAGGAATGAATGGCTCACAGGATTCTCTCTTGAAAATTTTTGACTTTTATGTCTCCTGTGGTATTAATACAGTAAGTGGGGGCACCATTCTCCCTTCTGACGTAGGTTGTTTGGAAAATACTGAAAAGAAACATACAAAAGCTATAGCTTAGGCTCTATGAAATTACCAGCCCATTCACCCTCTCCAGTGTTTGTGTGGAAGAAGTACTTTTACAAATTCACTTTTTCTCTTGTTTTTCTTGAACTGGTTGTTTTGATTTAGATGATTTAATGTGCAGCACATGGTAAACTGCAGCTTGCTCTCCGTTGATGGCTTCACTTTGGTTTTGGGTAGGGAGAACCTGTCCAGTACTGCAGTGGGTAGGAAAGGCAGGCTGACCGTTCCTGCAGTGTTCTCACAGACAAGCAATAGACCTTGAAAGATTAGGTGACCAAAGATGTCCTCTGCTCTGAGGTGATTTACTTGTCTATCGCTTTTTATCTGCCATTACCTTTGCCAAACAATGATCCCACGTCTCATTATTTTAAAAACAATAGTAATGGGAAGTATTTCCCTGTACGAGGTGTGAAGTAGAATTAATTACTGAATTTTCTTTCCACGGAAGAGCGTTAACATGAAAAAGTAAAATAAATCAGTCAACGAAGCAGAATATTGCTGCTAGTAGAATGAAGCTAGGTGCTGGTGAAAGGTCTGAGGAAATACTTGATCTGTTTAGTTGTCCTATGATTCCTGTGCTCTTTTTATTTGGAGGGGAAATGGATCCCGTTGATCTTAAGAAAATGCTTTTGTTTAAGTACCTCTTTGTACTGCTACAGACGTACGTGTCAGCAAATGTACTTGTTTTGTGTCTATTCACTTTGAGTAATTTGGAAATTGTATTTGTTTTGAAACAGTTGAGCAAGCAAAGAGAAAGGATCAACTTCTTCAGTCTGCCAAGTCTAAACAAGCGCGGACTGACACAGAACTATCAAGTTTGCGACAGGTACAACCCTAATTGTGTTTCTACTCTGAGATTGTGAAGGCATTTTTCAATAACATCAGGTCTGTGTGCAGCAGTATAAAAACGTTAGATCTAGCTATTCTTAATTGAGAAAAAAACAACCCAAATTTGCTGTTTCTGCCTTGCTGGGATCCCTGTAGAATGTTGATTTATTTTTTTTAATTAAAAACCCCTGGTACAAATCCTTGTATTTACATGTGATTTTAACCTTTTTGTATAATTGCATTTACTCAGCGATACAATGAATAAATACCACCCTCACAGCAGTAAAGTGGGGCACCCTGTTGAGGTCACCGTTTGGCAGTGTGTATGTACAGCCAGAGAGTGCTAGGCTCCGAGAAGTCACACAGAAGGCAGTGGGAGTGGGGTGAGCTGCCTCGCACACATGCCCAAGGTGAACTCACCATGCCCCGTTACACTGCGTGTACTGAAAGATCTGGTTTTTAAAAGAGACTTACACTCAGTGTTTTCAGCTGCGCCCCTTCAAGGGTCTCAAGGCACGTTCGGTTTCTTTTATTGCAAATAATTGATTGATCTTCTACATTAGCTTTACAAAAAATCCCCTGCAGTGAAAGCCAAATACAACAATCATCATTCTGTGTCCTGTAATTCTGCATAACTTTGAAGGACATAACATGCATTCAGTATCAAATAACAGTAATGATACTGTATTTATGATTCAGTGCAGTGCTATTTTAGAAGACCTTTTCTAATAGGAATGCTGTTTATTACCACAAAACATTATTTTCCTAAATACAGGCAGAAATAGCCCCTTGGATTTGGAAGGGGAAGATTTTACAGTAGTTTGACTACAGGTATTGGTTTATAAAAAATGTTTTGAGGGTATATTTGGAAGGCAAGCAGTGTGTTAGTGCCCGATGACGATGTTCCTGCACTCCAGACTTCACTGATGCTCATTGCTATCTTTAAACAGATCTACATAAAGCAGCAGCGTGACTTGCAATTTCTTCATGTCAATTTGGAGAGCTCTCAGGAATTAAGGCAAAAGCATGAAAAGGAGGCACGTGACAGGAGGTAAATTTTTTTTCAGTAGTTTACTCTTGGAGAAAGACTTCACTGTTCAGCCACAACTAACATCCTAAAAGAGATGTGTGCTGTGTCAAGATGGACTAAACCACAAACATCCAGTGAAGTTGTTAGATACATTTTTTTTTTTTTCACATGGTCAGGAGGCACCACGAATGTTGGTCACAGAATGAAGCACTGTATGCATGCAGACAGCTAATGAATTTTTAAAAAACTGAATAGTCTGGTGGTAGGGGTGCTAATCTGACCTGCTACTACTTTTGTTTAAAAAGGAAAGTTTATTTTGCATTCAGATGAGGAAATTGGCGCACGCCCTGGAGGTTCAGATAGAATCACCACGGCATATAAAACACGAGGGAACTCTCGGGCTAATTTTGGAAAGTAACAGCCAAATCTGGGCAGACCTTCTGTTGGGTTTTGGCAGGATACAGTTGCCTGTTGGTGTATGAACTACCACAGAACCATGGCTACAGCCTCTGGTCAATGTATAGCTTTAACCTTGCGTACAGTTTTATGTATGTTTTTTAAATGCAGTATTGCTGACTGTTTTCTTTATCACGCCGTTGTAGCATAGGTATGGCATTCTCTGCCTCTGAGAGTAACAGCGAGACAGACCTGGTTAGGACTGAGGGCACCCGCGGGATATGCGAGGAGTGTGGAACTGCACAAGTTCCAAACTGTAGGGTAAAAACCACCTCCGAGATGTGTGAAGTAGATAATAGACTGTTCCTGAACGCATCAGCCTCGGAGGAAGCTACCTCAGCGTGCTTAAACCGGTGTCCAAAAGTTGTGAAAGTCTTGGCTGTCCTTACGGAAGAAGAAGAAAAGCAGGATGTTGCATCAAGCTCTGATGAGCTAGGCAGCGAAGTATTTTGTGAGGCAAACAACTCAAGGCCATTGAGAAACTGGGAAATTTCGGAAAGTGGAGTGGAAAGCAGAGACCAACAAACCTTTGAGTCATCTTTACCTGAACATGAGCCTTGCCTTAACGTCAGTTCTTGTGTAGATTCACAAAGTACTTTGAACCAGAAGACTGTCACATCTGACAAAACTGATAATGAAAATAAAACCTGGGAAGAAGGAACTGGAATTCTGTTAGGCCAAAAAAGCAGAGAGACTCCAGCTGCAGTTCACAAGTCTGAATCTGGTTCCTGTAATAATAACTTCATAAAAAAAGATGCATGGTGGAAGCCAATATCAGATCCAGAATGGCTGCAGATTTTCAAACCCATAAAAGGAGATGGAAGTATATGGCATGGAAAAGATTGCAGCTGTCTCAAGACTGCACAAGAGAAGAAATGTGCCAGCTCAAAAAGGTTATGTGCTTGTTACATTTAAGAAATAGATAGGTAAAAGCTGGAGTTATGTAGAAACTTGGGTGTACAAGCTCTCCATAACTGGTATTACCTTAAGTGATAGTTAAAGTAACTGCTGTTTTCAAATAGGCTGCCAACTTGAAAAGCAGCAAATGTGAAATAAGTCAGAATAGGTCTAAGGTATCATGATTCTATTTTTATGTGTGGGTTGGGGTTTTTTTTTTTCATCACTTATCCCCAAGAGCTGCGTGGGTAGGAGAAGCTGCGATGCCACATAACTTGCCAAATAAGCTAATTGAGAAAAATACAGCACAGACATTGCTTGTAAATCTGATGGGTGAAATGTATTGTGACCAGAGTTGGACTTCTACAGTGATGTTCCTGTAAGGCAAGAAACAAAACTAGATTTTTGTGTGATGCTTTAGTGACTGTGTTATTTCTGTTGAGAAATCACGCAGTGGCTGGGCAAGAATGTAGGACACGGCTCTTCCGCACAGGCTGCTTTCCTCACTGAGGGCAAGAAAATGAGATGGCAAGGTTTAAAGGACAGCAATCTGTCCACTCTCCAGTGTGTCTTTGTTCCTGGGCCTTGATCCCTGTGTTTATGTTGGGGGAGGAAAAAGGAGATGTGGTTGGGGATGAGCAGAATGAGGTTTCTAATGCTAAGAAGTGTTGGAATAATACTCAGGTATCTTAGTGGTATTGGAAAGTATCTGAGATAGAAATGCTGCTTCGTGTTTACAGACGTGGTTTTATGCCTGCACAAGCAAGAGCATTCAGAGCTGTGACTTTCTGTGGATTTGTTGTGTTGGTTCCTCTATTTCCTGTTGAAAAAATTGACTGCCTTACCAGCTCTATTTTAGGATTTCAGAAGTTTTGCAGAGATTTCATAGCTACCTTTTAGACAGAGAAGAAAAGGAGTAGCAGCTTTTCAGCTGGTAGTTGGACAAGTACAGTAAATGAACAGCTGTTCAAACCTGCTAAGAATTTTAGCCAGCAAGTCTGCCCAACGTCCAAACAAATTAATGTGATGGAATGGAAATATCTGATGTACAGATACTTTCATTCTCGGTTGCTTTTAAAACAAAAATATTATAGAAAATGTTACTGCAGTGAGACAGACCTGTTCAGAAACAAGATGGAGGGGCAGCCATTGAAAAAGAATGCTGCCCTGGCACATTCCCACACCGCTGATATGGACTCTCTCTCTTTTCCGCTGCCCATCAATCAATAAAAAGCCTCCATTCCCCTTAGGTCTGCCCTGTCCTTTCTTACCTGCTCCCCCAGCAGCACAAATGACACGCTGCCATCCCTCCAAATGTGAATCATGAAAACTGCTTTCCCTGTTTGTCTTGTCCTTAAGGGGATTTTAGGGAAGAAGGAACAAATTCAACCCAGGTAATGCAGATAGGGCAGATATCCTTCGGTAAGGGAGGGCTGCTCTGCTCATGTGGGATTTGCTGCTGAGCTATCCAAGTTTTCTTGATGCCCACATTTGGTCCTAGGAGCCCTGCTAATTGGGCATGGATTAACTCTGTGCAAATCCCAGACTGTCTGCTCCCAGCCTGTGCCAATTCTGATTTGCCACCAGATAAATTCTCGCCCCGTAAAGGGGAGGAAGGCAGTAGTGTTGCAGTTTTCAGTGTGGGCTTCTTGTTAAGGTGTTAATGGCAGAGACCAAATGCAACATTCCTTCTGGATCTTGAATCTGGATCCTCCAGTTTTCCATTGCTGGCTTCGTAGTGCTGGTGATGTATTCTGTGTGTGTAGGGAAGGGTGCTGGCACCTCCCTGTCAGCCCAGCAAATATTTTTGACATGAGTTCTTGAATTCTGGAGCAGCCAGCAAGAAGGCTATTAACAGTCAAATACCTTATCCAACTGCAGGAGCGATTGTGAAATGCTCTAGTGCAGACGGCATTTCTTGTGCTCTGGCTTAGTGACTTCAGTTACGTTGGACCAACACTTGCTGCCTTCGGATTTTTATCACAATTCCGGTTTTAAAGATGGACCGTCAGCAGTTACTTGTTGAGTCTGCTCCTGCTGGGCTAAGCCATCTCCGTGCCTCAAAATCAGATCTGTTCGTTCTCCAACCCCCCCGCCCATAACCCGCGTGTTCTTCAAAACTGCCTGTGCTTGTTGCATCTCCTCACATCCCCTGTTCTAGGCTGCTACACCTTGTTCCCTCACATCTCTCCAGAGCTTCTCCTTGTCAGAAACACACAAACATGAGCTTTTCCCTCTTAAAAGAGAGCCTGTTGTGTCCCAGTGTTTTGAGAAGTGAAATGAGAGACAGCAGACGCTTCTGAGCTGGCATCTCTCACGAGGGCTTTTTCTTAGATTGAATGTCGCTGAAAGATAATCCATTTTGTAACAGTCTTGCCAGATATGGAGTGTGTTGTTCCATCAAAACAAGTATCTAAAGAATATTTTGTGAAACATTGTGAATTTGAAGATAGTATTTTCTTTAAAATATACGGATTTTTTAAGTATTTACCTGATCAGTTACCCACAGTTCTGTTTTATTCAGAAGTGCGATGAATACAGAAATGTTTTATTTTTGGGAAATGGTTGCTGTTTCATTTACTTTTTAAAACCTGTATGAAGTGGAAATGAGCAGTTGAAAATGAATGTCACTGCATAGCTTGAAAGGACTAGCAGAAACCAGGGCACATCTTTGTACAAGCCGCAGGCAGCATTCGGCGCTGTGTGAAAACACAGCACAGGGGACAGGTGATCCCAGGGGAAAAGGGTTTAGTTAGGGTGATCAAGATAGTTTCTAATATGCTACAGCTTTTATTAGTTCTGGTGGGAATTTGTGATGAATTGGTGCTGGAGCTGAGTGAAGGATTTGATACATTTTGGTGAAGTTGTGATTTAAGGAATTGAAATTGAGAGCTCTTTCTCTAGAGTAGGCTATAATAAAGTTAACTTTTAGTGTGAGAAAGGCGTAAAAGAAAAGTTTCAATCATTTGGCATGCTTATTAAAAGCTAAAGACATTTTGTATTAGGACAAGCTTGAGATGGCTGCGAGTTAGTGTTTGGGCAGTAATAGTGTGCAGGATATGATTTGTTGCTTTAACTGCCATTTAAATTGCTTTTCAGATATAGCCAGTGCTAAATTAATATTTTAAAACCTAGGAGACGATGTGTGCCCGTAGATCACATGCTTCAACTTCACGCTGAAACGGCAGTCAGGCAACTGCGTTTGGGGTTTAATCACAGTTTGCCTGAACAGCACTTCACTGTTTGCTGCTGTATTTAAAAATAAAATAAAGCCTATTTAGGAAAGGTTTCCTGTGATCTCTAAAGTGAGATGATGACTTCAAAAGACTGTGAAAATCCCTTGAAAAATACACCTACAAATACCAATTTGAATAATGTTTGATAAAAAAAAAAGGGGGGAGGGGGGAGTATGGTGTGAGAGTACCAGAGTATTGGGAGGAACTAGATATTGCCTTTTGTGTGCTCTTGGTGAGGTTAAACAGATACTCAGGCGTGTGGTAACATCACTGCTCTTGAAACTGGTCGAATGTCAAACTGTTACCCTCCGAGGATGAAACTGATCTAATGAAGCTGTTAAACATGGGAACCACTCTGAGGAACACAGTAATCCTGCATGCTTGATGGTTTTCTTGGCTCCCAGCCCATAGTTATTTATGTTGACCCATGATTTTCCTTTGGAAGTTTAAAAAGGATAGGGATACTGCTTCTGGTAATGTCTTCCATTTTTTTAACAGTGCAGAAAGTGTGGATCTGAATTCGTTTCACTTGGATCCTCCCTGTTTGACATCCACCCAGAAAGGAGACAGGCCTCAAAGATGTGAGAAGTTTTCTGATGAAGATGTCCCTCTGGAGATCAATAACCTTTCAGTGACTAAGCCAACAAACAGATGCTGCAGTGCTACCACAGCCCAAGTCAGTATTTTATTGCAGAATGTACTTCATTAATTTTAAGGGGAATTGTGACTGGTGGTAGAAAAGCAAATGTCTGCTGGCATGGAAGAACTAGGGACTTGAATGATGAGACAGCAGGCTTAAAGCAAAGGTGGTAAAATATTTTTTCAGTATAATTCCTTGTGGTCTCAATATGTCTCGGATAACATAAGTATAAATGAGTGAAAAACAATAAGCCTTTGAAGTGAAAGACTTTAGGATAGTGGATGCTGGCTGATACATGTTAATTCCAGTAAGGCACAGTATCTGGATATGCTTGGACACGGTTATTAGAAGTTGTTGGACACTTTCTTTCTTGTTCTGCCTGGTTTTCCCTCTCTCTCATGTCTTTGTTTATTCTCCCCTTTATCACTGAAGTACTGCTGCTGTGCGTGCTATGTACATGTGCACATAGTACTGTTAGAAAGCTGACACTAGGAAAGAATTCTGTGTTTATTAGAACTACCAGCATCTAAACAGAGTCTGGAGCAGTGTTGCGTAGTAGTATTTTGAAACGAGACACTTTAAAACGAAATCCGTGATGCTTGCTGTGTTACAGTCCTTTGATGTACTCCACAAAGACCATTTCGTAACTTTGCCTCGCTTTCTGTCTCCTCCAGGACACCAGTTCCCCCATAAGTAAGCTGCAGCATGCATTGGCCGAGTCTCGACAGATGGTTGCTGATCTGGAGCTTAGTGCTCTCCTCCACGCGAGCCCTCACTGCGGTCCAAACAGCAGCAGCATTAATACGGTATATATTGCTCTCCTGTGACTGGATGTAGGTGACCGGGAGGAGTGATTGTGAGCATCCTTTCTCTTATGCTTGACTTGTGCTACGACATGATAAAACATTCTCCTCAGGTTTTGCTAAAGAGAAAATTCCTGCGTGCCTTAGCGTGAAGTACTTGATTATTTTTTTTATCTGATTCTTTATGGCTCCTCAAGGTCATGACAGGATTTGACTTTTGCATGTGTCTAAACAGATGGAAGGAAGAAGTCATTTTGGAGCAAGCTGTGGGAGGTCTAGAAAAAAGTGACACAAGTACGACTTATGTTCAGAACTGGTTTATTACACTAGGTATATTTGGAAAGGAGGACAGTATAGGAAATAGGTGATGTATAGCATAGTTTTGTATATGAATTTAAACCAGACTCTCAGCTTAAATAACTTCAGAGTTTTTGTGGGTTAGTAGTTTTAGTTCCTTCATTGCAGGGTCAGAAAACATACTGAATGGCCAAAGAAAATAACCTGCACATAGCTGTCATGGCAGTTTATTTTATGAGCGTGAACGCTGGTAGGGAGTTTCTGTCTTGAGTATGTGGGCAGTGGGAGTAGTTAGAGAAGGGATCACTTGTTTGTTTTCATAAATATCTTCAAGAATTTCTGCCTTGTGTGACAAGGAGATTGTCCCACTCTAGAAATGGGTAAACCCCTGTTGATACGTATTGCAAAGGGAGAGTTTAGGCTTTTGGTTTTAAAGCAGACTCCTAGCGAGAAGGCTGCATGCTGAACCCTCAGCCTTCTCCTGAAAAGTGTTACCTCTCTCTAAAAACGTTGCACACCTTTTATCCTTGGATGAACTTGACCAGAACAATGTTACTCTAAGTTACAAAGCAATTTTGATAACATTCAGAACCATAAAACCTTTGCTGTGCTGGGACCAAGTTGCAGAGTATAAAGGTTGTGTGCCAGCGTTTGCATAATCTGAAAGGCTTTTGTTCAGAAGTTCATCTGCAGGATCTCATTCAGTGGGAAAGACAGCAGCAGTGTAGTCTTCTGCAAAGACTGTCTTGTAGGAGGGATTCCTGAAAAGCTCTCTGCAAAACAGTGCTTGCTTGTGGCTCTTGCCCAGCCCCATCAGCTGTCTGGCTCCCGCTTACTGGTTGGCACGTCACAGCCGGCTGTCCTTTAGTAACGAGCGTGACTCTGCTTTATAACCTGATACTGCATTTTTGAGCTTGGAAATTGGCTTCTCGTTCAGAATGGTTGCTTTAGAGGACAGAACATGAAACGGGCCAGTGTTTACTGGCGGGGGTAGCTTCTGAACCACATCTGTAGAACTTTGATCTACTTTCAGAGCGGTTCTGGGCAAAAACTTGTCAAGCGTGTTTTAGTTAATCTATGCAGGCCAAGTAATCCGTGCTTAAAACCAGGTTTACCTGAGGCTGTTTTAAACTGGGCTTTAAAACATAACCTCTGTCAAATACAACCCTTAGAATTTAATCAGTGTTTGTACTGTTGGATTCTGTGCCCTGCTTGGGGGAGAGAGGAGAAGAGGGAATTAAAAGGTGTATCCCTGTTGCTCGCCACGGTGAATCTGGCAGCTCTGTAATTTTTATTATCCGAGTTCTTTGATTTCCATGTAGTGTTTTTGCATTACACTGTAGACAGCAGAACTCGCAGAAGCTCTTCACAGATCCCAGTTATCGGCTGCAGAAGAAAGAGATGCTAAGCTTCCATTCTTTTCTCTGTGATGGTCAGTGAGTATGAAGGTGTTTTCTACTTGACTTTTTTAATGGGTTTACTTTTTGTTTCCCCCTTTATAAATGCATCTGCAATATTAATACAAGTTATGGACTTCTGAGATGAGCCTGGCACAAGATCCTAAGTGCACTGCTCTGAATGCATTTCCAGTAAAACTCTTCCAAGGACTGTAACAGGAAACAGATACTAAGGCAGAAAGTAATTCCTTTAGTAAAATAATTAAACTTTTCTGAAGCGTGTTCCTCATTCTCTGGGCAGTCAGGTCTTGCAGCTCCATTCCCACTAGCTGCACGCCCCTAATTGTAGTTGAAATCCTTCTGTGTGTTACAGATAACAGGATCAAGGATATGGACATTGTTGAATTAAGAGGCTGGGAAGTGATTTTCAGTGCCATGGCCAAGGGCTGTTTTGGCACATTGTTCCTGGGCTCAGAGCGCCAAAAGCAGAACTATTGGAGGGCTGTTCCAGAATAGAAAAAGCAGCTTTGCTCACAGCAGATTGTTTTTTCTTTTTAAATCAGGAAGTTTCTCATTCTCTGATTATTTGCTCTGCTAAAGCGAATTGGATGCTTGCAATAGGCACCATGTTGTCTGGTTCAGAGGACGCAAGAGTAACCAGATACCCTTACAATACCGAACACCACTTGAAACTGAACAAGCATTAGCAACAACATGGGGGGGAAAAAACTGACAAACACAAAAAAAATCTTCCAGTGCTGACACAACCCGAGCACATGTCTGCAAAGGGAAGCTGTCACACAGCAAGCTGGAGCGTGGAGGTGTGCGGCACTGGATTTCTCCTGCTGTTCAGCTTCCATCCAGTGCAGAGCTGCTGCTCAGTTCTCTCAGCATATTCCCACTGCAGTCCTGAGACGTTCCTGCCCTGTGGAGCAAACCCGCCGTGCCCCTGGGGAGTGGTGCTGGTTTGTGGCACCCTCGTGTTCTGCTGTTTCAGCATTAAGTCTGGAGACACCAAGTCTTCTTTCAAAATAAGTTGGGGCAGCTCAGTGTGCGGCTTAGTGCACGCTAATGGGGCTCTCGTAGGGAATGGGTGCTGAGTAGCCGGAACGCCGTACCTTGCTCTGCTGTAATGTTCCTGTGTAGACATCGCTGCTTTTCTGGGAAAGAGCCCTAAGGTGAGAGAAGCTGGAGGTTTTATAGATTGAAGCCAGCACTGTGACTTGCATCCTGAAACTACCCATGTAAAAAAGTTTCAGGAGCAAATCCCCAAAATTGCTGAGCACCATGCTGATACAGCAAAGCGGTAAGCGTATGCTTAGCCTACAGAAATAATCTCGTTTGCTTCAAGTGAGAAAGAACTGGTGGAACAAACGTACCCACAACTCACTGTAGATCCATGAATTAGTGACTGTGCAAGTCACGGACTGCTGCATAATTCTGATTTTCTTTGTTTATTAAAAGGCACTGAATCACTGTGATCGGGTAAATCCAAAGCAGCTTTTGCAGAGTTGATAGCAGCTCCAGAAATAACGAAACATTTGTGCAATTCCATGTAGAGAGGTGATTGAACTGACTTTGGTTGGATTTGTTTGGGTTTTTTTTTTTTCCAATTGCTTTGAAATCATTTGAGGGCAGGTGCACTGACAAACGTCAGGTTAATTCCGAACTACCTGACAGAGGTTTAGCCCTTTGCATCAGGCAGTTGTTTTTCCTTTAGAGGGAGATTGGGCTGGGGAAGAGTTGAAGAGTGAAGGAGGAGAGCAGTGACTGGAGGGATATATTTGGTTGTGGACACCGTAGCACATGCCGTTTCTCTGTGACTCGAGGGCTGGCCGAGGCCACAGAGATCACTCCTTTTTGCAAAACAAACTGGACCGGTTTTATTTCGTAACACTGGTGTCCCCCAGACTGTTGTTTTCCTGTGAAGTGCTTTGTTTACCTTTCTCCTCTGCTTTTACTCTTAGTTTTTATTCTGTTTGCAGTGTGAAAATGTATATGGGAAATTGACATCTATGTGATTGCTTCATCTATTTCAGAGGAAATGTTCCGGCCTTTTAATAAACATCTTTAATTTTCTGCAGTGGATGGAGAAGTTTCCAGTACAGAATTAATTTTGAGAACTGAAGATCATCAGCCCATCAGCTGCAATGGAAAGTTACCTCATTTTTTTTCCACGGCTCCCTGAGTGTTCGAAAGACTCACAAGTGGCAAAAAGACGCGACTGTGCGGGAATGTGTTTTAGCTTGAAATAAAGCGTGGAATTATGCCGAGGTTAACAGAACTGTTTTTATAGCCGAGAGCTCAGGTTCAACACCAGCTTGTTTTTTAAGAATTAAGTGTGTAATTGTTACAACATAGGAACTATTTTTCTTACTTTTTTTTTTTATGGTGGCTCAGAAATATTTATAGAGTATGACACAGCCAAGCATTCTTTTTTTGGGTTGTTGTTGGTTTATTGGTTTTGTTCTAGACTTCTTGCCGTGCAGAGATGAATGATGTTTACGAGAAGTTCCCAGTTAGTGCTGTAAGCAGGAACTGCCTCCTGCGCTGTTGAAAGGGAAGAGCTGTCGCCCACCAGATGGGCAAAACAGCCCTTCCCCGGTCGGGAGCTGCTGGTAACAAAAACGTCGAGCGAGGCCAGGTGTGTGCACGGGCTCTGTGCGGCAGCAGCCAAGCGTAATGCCACTGGTTTTAGCATTGAAACTGGTTTCATCTTTGACTGTTGGGCGAGACGTGTTCCGTTATCACCCTTGGAACTTATTTTTTAACTAAAAGATCAAAGAAGCTAATAAAGGTGATACATTTGCTGCGTCTTTCTCGCCTGTTTAACACGCTGTCCAACACGTTCAGTATTTAATTTATGACTGTTCTCTGGCGTGCGACTCGCTCACGTGGGGTTTGGGACACGCCAAGTCCACATCGCTGAGCGCTGCGCCGGCGTTTTTCCTGCGTGGGGGCAGCTGAGAGGTGGGAGTCTCCGGCTCTGTCCGCTGCCACATAATTAACTGCAGTGAAATACACCACTTGCACCATGGTTTCGCCTTGTTGACTCTCTCATACAATTTTCCGCTTTGTCTTTAATTACCTGACAGCCTGCTTTCCTTCATGCACTAATGGCCTCAGAATGAGTCCTCCAGCCTCTTTCCCTCCCCTCCCACAAGCGTTACCCACAGAGGGAATCTCAGCTACTAACTTGTTGCGTTTTTTTTTTTTAATCCAAGTTTCCATGGGCCTTTGAAGCGCATTTGATTCTTCTACCCACAGAGAAACTTTCCGAGCTCCATCCTCAAAGTCTGCTGCTGTGGGTGTGACAAAACTTCTCCCAAAGAAGCCACCGATAGCGATACCACGACGCTCACCTTGATGCTCATATCGAAACTCGAGCCGCATCAAACTCAGCTGTTTTATTTCTGGAAGCATTACAGATACTCCAGGGAGTGCCGTTGCTATTGTATTCTGGGGCTGAATTATTATTAAAGAAAACAAAGCTGCTGTTGAGCCACAGCCGGCTTCCCGCAGGGGCGGATGCGCTCCCCGGGAAGACGGAGAAGTGGGTAGTAATGAAGCTCCGGGTCTGTTAAACGCGCCGTGCCTGTACCTGCAGGGCTGTGCGAGCCGAAGAAGGGGTCTGCGGCGCTGGCAGAAGCAGAGGCAGGACAGGGCGGCACGGTGGGGCGGGAAGAGCAGCTCCGCACCGATCCCCCTCCTTGCGCCGCGGCTGCCGCTCCGTGCATCG